>JAGDYQ010000034.1:6998795-7310881 GCA_021962125.1 Bulinus truncatus
AATATTCTTTCATGAGTATATTCTCAGTTAACAAATATTACCACGAAAAAAATTGCATTTAAAAATATATGTTTAGAATATTTTATTTCTAATTTACATATTTTACACATTATCATTCTAAGATCAAGATTGTTTTATTTGAAACTTAAGAAGGAAACGGAAGAATGCAGTAGAATCTCAACTGTACTGCCTCTGTAATATGTGGCCACGTTAATTTTTTCCAAGATTAATCAAACTTTTAAACTCAAACATACATTTGTTCTTAACGCTTCATCTTCATTAGTCAAATACCAAAGTTTTAAAGCTAAAAGAATGGCTTTGATGCCTGTAATTACCACTGAGTACAGACAACAAAAGTGACAACATTTAAAGTAGCACAAATATTTAATTTAGCTAATTTCAATTGTTAAGTAAAACAAGTTTTAAAATATGTAGTAAGAATAAAGTCTACATTTTTACTATTGTCATATTTTGTTGATATTTAATTTTTGTGTATTCTTACTGAGTTTAGGTTCAACAAATTTTTTCTTGTAAATTGTAATCAATTTTTAAAATGAACATTACAGAAGAAAAACATTTTTATAAAGAACAGGCCTTTACCAAAAAGGTAAAAAAGTTATGAATGAGATTGGGCTTAAGTATAAAAAGGCTGTTTTGGTGGTAGAGCAAGAAGTAAGCATGCAGAGACTCCAGTAAATCCCACTTAAACTTTAGGCACAAAACCCTTCAGACACATCTTGCAGCAAAATTGAGAGTCTACTGAATTTCAAAACATAAAGCAGTAAAAAGTTCTTAACTGTAAAAAAAGATATTTAGTCATTAATAAAGTGTAAAACATTTAAATCAACTTAATTAGTTTAAAATATACTAGCAAAATGAAGATCTTTTTAGTAATGTTAATAATTATTGGTAATAATTAAAGGGTAAATATTAAAAAAAATTATACACTGGTTATTTTTAAAAAGTACCTGCTTTCTACATCCCAGGTATTTAATTAAAGATTGAAATCAGTCCAAATCCTATTTGATCATAAAATGTTTATTTTAAATTAACTGTAGGAACAATCCTTTCACCTTAAAATTTAAATCTTCAAATTATTTGATCATTAGGGATTCAAAGATAAAAAACAGGAAACATGGTGTAAAATATAGAATGCTCAAACAAACTATTTTCTTATATAAAAAAAAATATTTTATGCCTGACTTTTAAAAGCCTTCACCAAACTTAAGTTACTAGAAAAGTAATTTTATAAATCATTCTAAAACTGTTTTATTTGCACACGTTTTATTTTTAAAGCTTTCTATTTTAACTTTCTTTGTATACATCTGATAAATATTTTTTAAAAAACTTAATTTTTCATTTGCCCGAACTTCAATTTTAACTAAACTCACATTAAGCAAACAAAAATATGTTTTGATCTAATTTTTTTTAAAAAGAAAATTTAATTTCGCTTTGCACATTAACAGTTATTGTTATAGAAATATAAATAAATATAGACAGCAACAGAGAGTTAAAAATCAGAGAATATTACAGCAGACCATTTGAAAAAAACTTTAATGTTTACATATAAATATCTATTAGCAATTTATAAGCATAAAGACTTTTTTTTAACATTGAAAAAGAAGAGAAGCCATGACTATTTTGAAGAGACAACCAAATACAGCACAAAAAAATGCAAGATTGTCACAGAAATGTTTTTAAATGCCTTGAACTGTCCAGAAAAGAGATGTGGTTGGCATCTGACAGTTGTCAGAAAGGAAAACAACAGAACATATTAAATATACAACAAAGTCTTATCATTCCAACAATAAAGTTTTTTGTAAAAGCGATCATTAAAATTAATCAAAGATATACAAGTACTTGACAGTAACAGATATATTTAAAAGATTTACCACATTCAATGTGTTAGTGAAGTAACTAATAATGTGAATAAATATTAATATGGTGTAGTATAGTGGGTAGTTTAATGTGTTTGAAAATATTATCTATCAGGAAATTTAATAAAATTTAACAAGAGAATGTAGTAAGGGAAAAAAAAAGAATTAGCAGCAAATAAAGTAAGAAGCATAAAATATACATATTAAATATTATCCTAATTTAAACAAGAAAATGCAATACAAATGAAATAGGTTGACTAAGTTTATGAAAAAAAAAAGGTAAAATGATGATCTAACTGATCTTAAAACAAATTAAACTGTCATCAAAAATATCGATTTAAAAAATATGTATCCCTAATAAGAAATTTTTTCATAAATTTTAACTTGCACGTACCATCATTAGATCTCCAATCAGTCAATCCATCAGTTAGTACTTCAATTCCAGCATTCTATGGAAACAACATATATCTGATTGGTAAAACTCAAACTCAAAATATCAAAGGACAAAACGACAGGACCAAGAGCAGATGAATGGAGTGTTCATATGAAATGTAATGGGATGGCTGTCATATAGCTTGTATGATGAATTCAGAGCATGAAATCTAACAGTCAAATGGACCATACTTGGTCCAGGGGCAAAAGACTGACCACGGCTATACTAAACTAATGAATAATATCAATTTTACCAAATATGTTTCTCATAATAGAATCATAATTGTGTTAAACCAAAAATTATATTAATTAAGTAGCTTTATGATAAAATAATTGTTTTACATAGCTGCATTAAGATCTACATTATTTTCTTTCTTTTGTTTCCTCTTTTTATCTCTTCATATTTTATAAAGAAATAATTGGTATCAGAAGATCACTTGTTTGCCTATTTTTTTTAAGGGATATAGAAATTATGGACCCATTGATGTTAAGGAAATGACTGTCAAAGAAAAGGGTAGAGTGAGATCTTTACAGCTGCAGTGATGATGACTTACCTGAAATATACTTTTAGCATTGTCACCACCAAAGTATGATGGCCAGCCACAAAAAAACATATATCTCCACATGGAGTATCCACCATAGTCATATTGAATCAATTCATCCTGAACCTGTGACAAGTATTACACAAATTGTATACAAATATTTTGTAATGCCTTGCTCCCCTAAATATTTTAATGAGTTTCATAAATTATGAACAAGGCAAATATCATAAATTAAAAAATTTTAAATGAACAGCTAATTTTGATTACAGCTATTAATGTTAATCCCAACATAGAAAAGACATAACAAAATAAAAATAATTCATTTATACAGGGTTTTTATCTTTCTTCATATACCAGGTTTACTTACAACTTCTTGAGTGATGTCATTGCCAGATTTAAGTAGCTGAACACTCTTATCATTTGACAACAAGTAAACCATAGAATCTTTTTCAGCTTTCACTATTACATTGACCTGTTCTCCTGGTTTGACTTTACTTTGGCTGAATTCAACTGATACCTGAAATTGTTAAGAGCGGGCATATACATGTATATATATTGTTTTAGTTTTATAGCAAATAATTCATATTTAGAATCAACAAAAGAAAATCACAGAGGAGATGTCATGGATGTAAAAGAGACTGCAAGGTGTGTCTAAATGTTACTTTATAAGGAGTGTCTTCTTCAATCAATGAGGCGATGTTCTGCAGGGCGCAGTTGTCTAATTTCTATGGTATCTTTTCAATAATGTTATTGTTATCTTTCTTTCTATAACCTTAAGTGTTTCTACTACAACTAGTACTTGACTGGTTCTCATTACCCAGATTTTTTAAATTTTAATATCCAGATCATTTCTACATATTTGGTATATGTGTTTCTGTCCAAAGTTTCAGCCGTATGACCTGGCAGATTTTATCCACTTTTTTTACAAGTGTCTGGTATAATGGCATTTATTCCAAAATCATTGTGAACCTTAAATTGTCAATGTAACTACAGTATGGGGTTCATGAATTAGTGATATTATTTTGATTAGTGTGATAAAATTTCACAGATTCTAATAATGTCTAAATAGTTTAATACTAAAATCAACTTTTATATCATAAATTAGATAATCTTCTTTAGTAGTTTCTTGAGGTTTAGAATTACAAATTTTGTGCATGTTATTAGAATGGAGAAGAGTTATAGTGGAATTATTTGACTATGTCTAAGGGACAGCATTCATGTCTTGCGGCCATTAATAAGTGTTGTGAGGATAACTCCTTAAAAAAACTGTAAGATTGATAGAAAGGCAGATGCCCCTTTGTTACAGAATCTTCACCAACTTTGAAGATCTTGGTTGACCTATTGAATTCTGGGATTGAACTATTGGTTTTTGTTTTGGCCATCTTTTTTCAGTGAGAGAAACAAAGATATCTATTAACTTACTGGTTTTGGGAAAGTTCCATCTACACTTAAAGACAAGCCATCCACAACAAATTCTGTTTTGTCTGCAATAAAGTATGCAATGATGTTCAATTTTGTTGTCATATCTTGTGTGACAGTTATTGAAAATTCCACAGTTTGGGAATTTTCAGCAGAAACGACTGTATTGGATATCAGTAATTTTCCTTTGGAATAAGCCTACAGATATAAAACAAAAAGTAATTCAAATCGGAAAATTTCAAAATAAAAAAGTGGTGTTGCAATGGCCTAAAGGTCAACTGTATCATGTCAAAATTTCCACCAACCTTGGATATCATTTATGTTTGAGTATTTTTTGTGTTGTAATGATGAGTATTCATGATTGAGAATTAGCTACTGACCTGATAGTAAAGTTTCTCTATCTTGACTGTCGCCTCGGCTTTAATTATTATTGTTGACCCCACCTGACAGATGTACATTAAATAAATGTTAAAATCTTTTCTGTAAGTGGTGATAAATTATATTTCACAGGTGTATTTTTTTGTAGTGTTAAAAGTAATCCGCAGACAAATGGTTGAGCTGTGTACATGGGGTGTAGAGCCCAGAATATTTTTCCAGATCATGTTGAATATTTGTTAAAAGTCCCCAGAGCCCGCCCAGCATTAAGTGGGTACCTGATTGGGGAAGTTAGGACAACTGGGCATTGTGTTGGCCACACAAATCCTTTATGTGCTGTTGCTATAGGAAAAGATGGCCCAAAGTAAACTTAATGTTAAAAACATTTGTTTAGTTGTATTTTTTAATATTATTTGACATAAATAGGTTTTTTTTTACTTTCCAACAAACTTAATAGTTTCAAGGAACTTTTGGATTTATTTGAATACTGTTGCATCAAATAATGAAATAACTGACTTCTTCACTTTGTTCTCTTTCATAATTTTATTTTTTTTAATTCAAAAGCATTTTTTTAGGATTTTTGTTTTAGAAGTCCTTGCTTTTTGTGTGGCATATCTATCAAGCATGCTCAAGAATTAAAAAACCAAAGAAACTGTACACAATTATGTTTTATCAACCTGTTTTTCTATGCATTAGTGTGATCCGTGCTTGCATTATAAATGTTCAGAATTTTTAGTTTTATAAAATATTTTTTTTTTGTAAAAATACTTTTTATTTTAATTACAAGCTTACAAAATGTAAAATATAATATACCTTAGGACGTTCTGTTGGAACTCTAAGCTGAAGATAGGAATTGGATGGTGAGTTCATTTTATTAATATATTTACTTGTCATTTCTTCAGCAAAAGGCTCTAGGCAGCGTACTTCAATAGTTGCTGACTCTGCCTCCATTGGCACCTTAAAGCTTATTTGTATTAATCCATTTCCTGTCAAAGTTCTTATTGGCTCATCAAGAGACAATATCAGTGTTTTAGTTTGCTGATAAGGCCACATTGGACGCCTAACTGAAATGCATAATTATGCTATCTTAATGTTCATATTTTTGGTTTTAAAAAATGAAGTGTGCATTATTTTCCTATAAGAAAGGAGAGAGAGAAAAAAAGGTCTTTGTTTATGTTGCAAAAAGCTAGTTTACTGTTGATTTCATAACTGAAATCACAAAATAATTTTTTTTAAATACAAAAAGTTTGTCAAGTAATGTAATAATATGAATAAGATAATTGGAGACATCTTGCACCCTTGTCATGTTCAAGTTTGTCATCTCAAAAGGGTTTGTTATCTTGCCATTCTTTTAAGGCCAGGGTTGTTAGTATCGAAGTATCGGTATCGGCCAATACAGTATCGCGGATACTTTTTCAGTATTGGTTGCTGTATTGCAGATCCTTTTTGTATCAAGTATTGATTTGTGTATCGCCGATACATTTTAAACGAAAAATTTTCGATACTCGATACCAATACTTTTCTGTTGCCACTATTAGCTAATTGTAGAATAACAATAGCGATTTTAATAGATTTTTTTAAAAGTAATTTTCATAAATTCAATCACTGCTTGTAATGATAACCATCAATCCTACCATTATTAACACCAAGACAACTTGGAACAAAAGGCTGAAGTTGAACAAAACTTAAAGCATTCTTGCAGTACACTGAGTGCAGTTTCCACTCCACTTGGGCTACTCGACAGGGTGATGCAGCTTCAATACAGTCAGCTGTGCAGTTTTACTGCACGGCGGCAGAACCGGCTTAATAGTAAAGTTCTGCTGAAGTAGACAGATATCTTGAAGATAACTCATCAGAAATGCTTTCATTAGCACCCTACCCAAGCATTAAGAAACTATATTGATGAGTTGATCGGCTAGTGCTGTGTTGAGCGCCTGTTTTCATTAGGTGAGCGTCTTTTTATGCCTTTACGTTCTAGGCTAAGCAAGGATTGTTTTGAAATGATGGTCTTCTTACGTGCTGCCAAATGGTGAAATAGTAAAGAAAAGTTCCCTTAGCCCTGACGGGCCATCGGGGATTCATCTGTTTCTATAACCTCGGCATATGAAGGGATAGTGTAGTTAGCACAACGCCCAGCCGCCTTTACTTCCCCAGCTTAAAGTCGGGTACCTATTTAAAACTGGGTGAACTTGTGGAAAAATTCCCATTGTTCTCACCGAGGATTGAACCCATGACTCTGAAGTCGACAGTCGAGTATCTACACCACTTGGCCATCCGTCAAGTACTAAAGTGATTAGCATTAAATTTGTGCTTTGACATTGTATTTAATTGTTTTCACTTTTTTTTGAAAAACTTGCACTCATTATATTTTAAATAAAAATACTTTGTTGTTCTCAAAAGTATCGGTATTGTATCGGTATCGATTTTGGCAATACATTTTTACTTGAGTATTTGTATTGGTATTGGCGATACTATTTTCATGAAGTATTGGTATTGGTATTGACGATACAGTTTAAGAGTATTGTTAACAACCCTGTTTAAGGCTGACAGGGAAAGCCTTAATATAATTGTTGTATGATGCCAAAGAGTTTCAGAGTACTACATAATTTGACTTATGGGGACGGGTGGTCGTGCGGTGTAGAGCGCTCGACTGTCGACCAGAGGGTCCCGGGTTCGAATCTCAATGAGAACCTTGGGATTTTTTCAGGTCCTGGTGATACTCCCCCAAGTACACCCAGCTTTAAATGGGTACCTGACTTTAAGTTGGGGGAGTAAAGGCGGCTGGGCGTTGTGCTAACCACATAACCCCTTCATATATGCCAAGGTTATAGAAACAGATGAATTCTACACTTCATCTGCCCCGATGGCCCGTTAGGGTTAAGGGAACTTTACTTACTTACTTACTACATAATTTGACTTAACCTTCAAATTGGTATTTCTGTATAAACTTTCAAAGTCATTTGTGATGTTTAGAAAAGTTATCTACAGTAGAAATAGCCATTGAAACAATTGCTCAAGATGATTCAAAGAGATGCATTTTGGCCTGAACATGATTAGTTTTGTTAAAAGTTTGTTCTGCTTATGTGAAAATATTTTGAAAATTATACTAGACAGGCTTTGGCTTGGGACAGACTTTAACATGATCTCTTTCTAGTTGGGACACCTAGCTTCACAGAGTCATAGAACATAATTAAAAGTTATTTCATCTGCTCCTTGGGTTGCTCTTCCACCTTCATTATTTTTTCCTAAATCCTATTTTTCTCTTTGCCTTGGCTATTAAAAACATTTTAGCTGATAAGTCATTTTCACCATTGCCTTTCATGAGTTTCAAAAAGGATTCTTGTGCTGCCAATTTCAAACCTTATTAGTTTTGTAATGAATTTTACATGAACTTACTGCCAAGTTTATTTACACCATCAAAGCTGCTATCACTACCAGCATTGTCAATGAAAGATTGATTCTGTAGTTTTTCCAACTCTTCTTGACTAAGTTTCACTGTATAAGTCACATTGAACTGCAAAGATATTTTTCGAGCTTCTGCATCAGTGAACAGTGTGTCATCTTTCTTTTTCACCTCTAGCTAATAAACAGAAATCAAAAGAAAATAATTCCATTTCTGTACAATGCCTTTGTTGTATTAATTAAAAAATCTAATTTTATATTAAAAAGTTTGTATTAAAACAGGTAACAAGGCTGAATGATTAAAATGTCTGACCAGCATAAAGACACCAGGATACGTTACCAAAGTGTCATTACTGTAATATAACTGTAATATAGCTTTACTGTAAATAAGTGTAAAAAGAGTAAGATGTTCGTTACATGCAATGTAACTTGTGCCCCCCTCCTCCCCTATCCAGTACTTCTCCTCCAGTATTCCCCTTTTTTGTTTTCCCTTGATAACCTCATCTCTGTGTTCCCTCCCCTGTGTGTACAGGCACCAGGAGAACCTGGAGAATCATGTTTTCACCTGAAGCTAGCTCCAGGAGTGACCTGGTAGTAAGGGTTGTTCCCCTTTCCCGGTTGATCAACTCATGGTCAGCTTATGGGATTCTGACTAATGAGATTCGACCAAATGATGGGGATTTATGCATGGGGCCCCTGTTTTAGAGCCGTTATTTGGAGATAGAAGTTAGATATAGTTCTTGAGGCAGTTAGTTGACATAGAGGGCAGTTAGCGACAATTCTCGAGTTAGAGGGGGAAGTATAGATTGTGGTAGCTCGGGTTACAGAGGAATTTCAGGATTGTGTTTTTGAGTAAATACTGGTCTATTGATTGTTTCTGTTACATTCGTTTCCACTGCATTTTGTGACATTAAAAGAGGTACTGTAAATGTTCATGGATTCGTAGTTCGTTATTTATGTGTGAAGCTTATAGCTTATGTATTCCTAACATTACGTATTTTGCTACTTTAACCCCTTTGAGCTTATAAGAAGATTCCTGGATTCTTAGTTCATTATTTATGTTTAAAGCTGAAAGCTTAAACATTCCAAACATACGTATCTTGTTACATTTATATCTGCGGGCGTAACAATGTCACATTATTTTGTGTGGCTGAATTGGATGAAAAATGTTCACACTCATTTATCTGCATTTACTTACATAACCAGTGTAATTAAGTCCTGGCTTGTAATTGCTTGGAGATATATCTAAAAAGTTCATCTTTAAAGGGCTTGAGTAGTACATGATGACAGTGGTGCCTGACTGAACACGTCCTGTGTCAGTTTCTGTAACATTGGCACTTACTTTGAAACTCTGATAGTTAAGGTCTGTTATACTCCAAGTTACTGACTTGGTAGCCAACTCCAGAAGTTGGCTTTGGCTAACTTGAAAAGTAAACTCTCCATCTTTATTGAGCTAAAATAAAATGTAACATATAATTACTTTTATGCAGCCTGACACATTAGCAGGAATTTCAACAATAATCCTTAGATTTATTGCATAAATCAAACTCATAGTAATTAATTGTTCTAATGTTATGATTAATACAGTGTAGCTATTTCATGTCTTACTGGACCAGTAATTTTTATCTGAGGTTGTGTTCCAGGTGAGTAGTAATAAGAATACTGTATTACAACATCAGCTGTAGCTTTGCTCACAGGTTGTCCATATGTGTACCTGTTGTAGGAGTAAAAAAATTACTTTAAATTTAGCTTTACTAAAGCCTTTAGAAATACATTTTAAATACAAAAATAAGTGATTCTTTTAATCAAACTTTAAAAATAGACAGCTTGAAAAAATATAATTTTACCCTTTAGTTTAAATATTTTTTCCTTCTCAGTTTTTATTAATGTTTATACTCACTAAAATAAAAAAAAAGCACCAAAACTTAGTCCCCCCCTGAAGATAACATTACTTACATTGCCTTGACAGTTGCTTTTAGTATGGGATCACTGGTTAGACTAAATGGTGGGGCATTTAATTTGACTTCATATTTTGGCAGCACTAAAATTAAAAAGTGTAGTTTTTAAAACATACACAATCATGACAATGATTCCATATCTTCAAATGTCAATAGTAAGCCAACAAGCTTTTCAAACATTTGAAATAAAAAGTTTTCTTGTGAAATAGAATAAGAATACGCCTGCATTACACATTTTGTGTAACATAAAATAAATGATCTATTCTTTAAAAATCTGTTGTTATCATTGACAAAACACAATTCTAAGTGAAGATGATATGCCAGGTAAATTTCAGTATAAATCTTAGTAACATAAAATTCATGAACAATATTTTTTTTTAAATTATTGCAGGAAAGAATTTGAAGCATTATTTTTTAGTATATTCGTAATAAAAAATTGAGGTTAATAAAATAAATTATATGTTTGGGATTGGAATCTCTTTTATGTTACTATAGATGAAATATTTATTATTATTTATTAGAGAAACGTCTTAGCTGACCTCATGTCACATGGATGGCGGAAACATCCAATCTGGCAAAAAATGCTTCCCACCCTCCCTTATTTCCGCCTCAAAATATTAGGTCTTTTTTTTTCAAATATTTATTCATTATAAAATGTTTAAAAGCCGAAAATCGTAAAGACTATTGAACTTATTAACCATATTTGAGCATAATTTAACATTGTAACTGGACGATAAGTGTGTAGCCCAGTTAATAAAGTAGGTCGCATATTAAGTTCGAAATTACATGAATTTATATTTCTTAACTTGTTCCTAACAAACAAAAATTGGCAAATTTTCTTTTTAAGTCGCTCCATTGATATTTTTTAACGTTTGCTCTTCACCATATAGCAACAGCGGTCGTAGAGAGGTAACATGGAAGACCACCCCAGACTGAAGGTGGGGGGGGGGGGGGTCATTGAATTTTTTTTTTGTTTGCTACCGACATGTAACAAATCTAAATGTTTGAATGTACAACTTGCCCTAGGCCACGCATAAAGCTAATGCCGCCTATGTACATAGCATGGTACATAATCATTTCATGAAATCAAACTGATATGTGGTTTTTATCTCCACTACGGGCAGAGGCGCCTAAGCGGTTAATCGCCAGTACGCCGGCGTTTGCATAAAGTGAATTCTAAGCACAGGTACTAAAAATGTACTATAATATAAGTACTTGGTACTGTCACTATCGTCACCCCTGTAGTCGCCATCCATGGCAGTTGTCATAAAATGGCACCCTGCATCCACGATTTATTCAAAACAAATGCGATAAAAAGTAGGGTGTCACTTAAGATTTGCAAAAAAAAAAAAAAAATAGTGGAATAAGTAAATTAAAAAAAAAACTTACCATAGTCATCTACTGTGAATGTTTTTGTTGTTTCCGTGCCCTGTGCAAGAGAAAAAATTAAACGCATATTAAGTTCCAATATTCGCTTGTGAAGCTGAAAATGTCCCAATTTATGGGATGCATTTTTAAAGTCACAATTGTATAAGTCTTTTAACAGAAATATTGTTGACTCGAAATATTTTTCGATATAACATGAAACAATGAAAGTTAGTTTTTTTTAATGGATTAATAACGAACCTTTGTTTTGACGATGATAGACCAATCACCGGTGGGGATATTGGTTGCTAGCCGCAAGCGTAGTTCAACGACACCTCTCTGATTTGGATCACTGACATTCAACCATTGTTGGATTTTGTTCCCTTTAGAGTCCTAATATGTTACAGTAAAATGTTGGAAATAAACATACGTTCATAATAGTTTTATCAGGTAATCGTTCAGTCTATTAAATCATCAGTTCTCAACCCAAAAGGGGGCGAAAGTATGGCCTCGGGGTAAATAACGTATTAAGCGAATGGGGTTTGAACTTTAGATGTTACAAAATGGTCTTTTTTAGATTTGAGGGTGGCTTTCGGGAAAATAGTAGATTTCAGAGCCCCGGGATCTGTCCATATCACATAATAATTTTATCCGTACAGAAGGAGACTTATGTTTCTGGGGGTTCTCTTAGCACCAGATCAATTAGAAATTAATACTGGGAGGTGACACATTGGCACTGTGAGGCACTAGGTGGTTGCCTATTTATAAGAACAGCTCTTTGTTTTTCACAAATGCCTTGGCAAGAAGAGGAAACCTTTGGCAGTGATGGAATAAGTAGTCGCTTATTATAGGAAAGTTTTTTAATCCAGGAGGGTAGATTTTTTCAGTACGAAACAACTGAAGGAAATTTCCGAAATGTCTCCACCTGAATGTTTTTTGTTATTCTTTAAATGTACCTTAGCTTTCGCTCTAAAACTGCCCTACTGTGCCTAGCTGATAAATGATAAAGCGGCTTTGCATCAGTTGTTTGGTTAATTGGGATTTGAGGAGGAATCTCAAAGGTACAACGTTGAAAATGAACTCCTAACTAACATGAGGAATTGTGAACTACATTTTGAAAAGATATGTGTTTCATGCTATTTTGACAAAACTAATTTAAGAGTTTCACAAAATTTTTGAAAATTATTTTTAAAACAATTAAGTTTTACTAAAAAAATAATAATTCAAATTAGAAATAAAATAAAAAATATATTAAAAATGTGACGTCACACTTGGCCTGACCCCCCCCTCCCCCATGTCACAAACTGTCACACTTTCTTACACCCCTTCCCCTTTGGAGCGTGACTCCTTAGCGCTTGGTGCCGCCTATGCACCAGTTTAGACGCGTTTATGCTAATCAATTGTTACGTTTCATTCTTGTTTGTGTGTGGTCCCATAATGCCTTTAAGGTTGTGGATACACCAGGGAATGACACACATCCATTAACTAGGAAAACATTCAAATAGATTAGCGCCCAGTTTGTGATTTACATGCTTTGATGCATGATAGTTACGAATAATTACCAATATTATTTTACCCTCTGTGTAGCATAAAATCAATGAGAGCTGTAATACGATTTTTCTTACAAAATATATTGTACTTAATATATATATATAAAGAACCCCCATATGAAATTCCACAAGAATTAGAGTTAAAATAAATGAATTATATTTTTAAAAAACTGATTCAACGGGAGCCATAGAAACAAGATGCATTGAAATCAATATGGGTCATTATACAACAGAAATATATTTTTAAAAAACTGATTAAACGTGAGCCATTGAAACAAGATGCATTGAAATCAATATGGGTTATTATACAACAGAAATATATTTAAAAAAATAAACAAACAACAAAAACATCAAAACTTAAAA
The DNA here is from genome assembly GCA_021962125.1 of Bulinus truncatus. NCBI lineage: Eukaryota > Metazoa > Mollusca > Gastropoda > Planorbidae > Bulinus > Bulinus truncatus. The sequence goes on from JAGDYQ010000034.1 coordinate 7,012,079, forward strand.
TAAAATTCTGAGGAAAATGTTAAAAGTATACAAAGAATAATAACGTTAGCATATAGGATTGATTACCTTTATTACAACATCGTTTGAGTTGTTTCGAATAACTTTCAAATCAGGAGTCATTGATAAGATTCGAAATTTAACTGAAAGTTATAAAAAAAAAAAGAATAATGATTAATAATCTAGAGTATTTATTACCCTTTTAATAATACAACTGTCATTTTTTTTACCACAAACTAAGTTTAATAACAAAATAAAAAAGATATCTAAATAATATATGCCGTGCCCCCCCTCCCGCTTAAAAAAGAAGAAAAAGAGGAAAAAATAAAGAAAAAGTAAAGGTGCCCCCTTACTGGGTATTGGTGCCTCCCTGCTTACTTTGACCTGGCTATGGGCCTGGATCTATAGTCAGATAGAGCCGTTCTTACTTTAACAGGGGAGGGGGGGGATCCTAGGCAAAAGTGCATTTGGTGGTCCTATGCATTAGGAGTGCGATGTACGTTACATTTGGCGAGCCAATTAATTACATCTTCGACATCAGGGGCCCCTCTGAAAACAACTTTTAAGTAATATTAATTATTTTAAATAACAGAAGAAAAAAAATCCCAACATAGGGTCCACTTAGCCAGGGGGGGGGGGGAGAGACAGAGCGGGGGTAGTTTGCCCCTCACAGCATCCGATAAAATATGAATCAATACTTGATAGTGCCCTTCTTGTAGTGCCGTTGTTTGTCTTTTCTTAAGAGTGGTTCTGTTTGCAAAATACGCAGTGCGGAAAGAATCTCTTACATTAAAAAACAAGCCATTCTGGACACAGGACGTGTTAGCGCATTTTCGTGTTATGTATCAGTACGTTTGTTAGCTTTCAGTAAATATTTGTAAATTTTGGAAATGTTTATAAATTTAATTGTGTAATGCATATATCTGTAAAAAAAATTATAAAGACGTTTCTTTATATTTGAAAAAAAGTATTGTCTCTTAAATCTAACAACAAGTGGTTTGTGGTTACTGAAATAGGACTCATAATTGAAAACATTCGAAATTATAGTCATTTAATCGTCCGAAAACTCCGTCAATTGTTGCATAACTCTGATACTTTCAATTAAACTCAGAACACAAGCTTACTATTTCATTTGATGAGTTTCTTAATAAATCTTGGTGAAACTACGTGCTGCAGTATTTCGCACCAAATGAATGGGTTATTGAACGTACAAGGTGTATATATAATATATAAGCCCCTTAGGAGCCCTGAAGCCCGACCTTCAGAGGTCCTATCGCGAAATGAACTTTTGATGTACACTTGGCAGGCCAAGACCTACAAAATGATATATACATCATGGGTCTAGGACTTATGGTTGTTGAGATATAGGCGCTCCTTTATTAATATAGCTTATATAGTAAAAAACGGTACTAAGCCCCCTTTTACGGCCCTCAGAGGTCAGATCGCGAAATGGAAAAAAGTCATTTCTTGGCAGGCCAAGACCTACAAAATGATATATACATCATGGGTCTAGGACTTATGGTTGTTGAGATCTAGGGTGATGACAGACAGACAAAACGGGGACAATAGAGCATTTTTTTTCGAAAATGCTCTAAAAAGTGATTGCACAGTGAAGTTCTTTTTTGTATGGTTGTGATAGATGACAAATCGTTCAACCATTGTTGTTGTGTGTTGTTGCAATTCTCAACTTCAACGCTAGTCGAAAAGATCCATTCAGTATGCTCGATTTACCGCCGGGGATGTCATCCCCAGCTCTGCTTTAGCTAATTTCATCCCCGCCGGGGATGTTTAACACATTATGCATTTACTTGTTCTAAAAAATCAAACGGATATATATATATTAATCTGTTCTAAAGCTTTTTAGATATCGAATTGATGTCCGTTTGAGAAGGTTTTGATGTTTTATTTGCAAGGGTTATCAAATTATTAAAGTTAATACCCGCTTTTAAACTTTGTTTTAGTCATTAACTTCGCGTGATAATTTATCCAACCATTATAAGCTGCAATTTATGAGACTCATCTTAATATTGATTCACTCAAGTAAAAATAACAATTGATGCATGCATTCCATATAACATTCCGCGCTAAATACTTATACAGCTACGGACAAATGAAGACAATGAAATCTTGTTTAATTGATGAGTGTGTATATGTTAAAATAAAGAGTCTAAAACAAATTTACCCAATTGTCCTGCTTTGTACATAGCTTTATCGGTCTGAACAAAGACTGAAATGAACTTTTCACGAAATGTCAGCATCACCTCATGTTTAAACTGGACAGTCTTGCCTTCACCAGTCACCAGTGTCTGCAGGCTGTACAGGTACTGCTCACCACTCAGTGCCTTTATGTTTTCAGGAATCTGACCAAAATAATAGACTCATGCTGTGATAGTGGCTCTTTTATTACTTTCTCGCTTGTACCTCAAATTATTTAGCTTGAACTTATGTGTGAAAAAAAAAGAAATTTACAGGTCCAATACTTATATAAAAGCCAAAAATATTCGCCGCTGACTTGGATAAGAGATGTGCGCCACCAAGTCTATAAGCCCACAGAAAGGACATATGAAAGCACCACAGATATATGTCTGCTGATGTGTACATTCGTTCCTCCAAACTACCGTACCGGTTGAAGGTTTAAAAAAAAAATATTTTCACGTTTTTTTTTCTACAGTATATTATTGACTGAAGATGTTTGGAAATACATTTTCTCACGTACTTTAACTATTCAGAACATAAAATTGTCGTTGGATTTAATTGCAGTAACTGATTTAGTAAAAGACTTATTGTGAAGGAGTAAGTGAAATGGGGGCCGGAGGCGTTTTAATGTTACGCCTTGCATATAACGTCAATGTGAATAGTTAGTGTGTATGTGTGTGTGTGTATGTGTGTGTGCATCCGTGCGTGTAAATGTGGAAATATATTTTCAATGTTTGTGTTTTCAAACAATTTTTATGGAGACCTATTGTATAAGTATTTTAGTTTTCCGTTTACTTTCAATCATCTTAATGTGGAAAGAAATAATGAACTTGAAACTAATAATTTATAAATATGCTACATTGGCCTATCTTAAAGTTTAATAAGTTTACTCTTTGAGGTTTTTTTAATGAATAACCATCATTTCGTATAATCTCTCCATCCCATTGAATCAATTAATTAATTTGGTGAAATTTTAACTAGTGTCCATTTTTTAGTGTTAAACCTGCATAAAAAGTAGATTAAAATGTAATTATACTTACATTTACATAAATGCTTTGAACTCCTGGAAATGAAAAAAAAAAGTGATGATAAGAGATGTATTATTTAAAAATCAAAATGCTGTCCTTACTTTCTAAAACAGTTCCATCACATTGAAAAGTCTTACTTACAAATAAAAAAAAATTACACATTGTTAGCCCATAATTCACAAAGTTTAACATATAGTCTTTAACACTGGTGGTCCAATCAGAGCTGCATGAGGCTCTTCATTTAGTTTTAGTGTCGCTCCTTTGTGAAACAGTTTTTTTTTTATTTCATTAATGATGACAACATGCTCCCATCCAACATGTTATACTATTATTTGATTTTTTTTTTACCAAATTGACACATATTGTCGGGTTTTTAAATTATTATTTCTTTTAATATTTTAAAATCGGAATACTGCTCTCATCAGCCTCTTAATCGATCCCCACCCCATCGATGACCTATATCTTATAAATCGAAAATTTCATGAAAATACTTATTAAATTGCGCATTTGGAAAATTTTGACAATTTAGTTGCAAAAATAAAAGCATGTATTATGTATTTAAAGCTCGGCTGTTGCTGTCGGAGGCCGAAATCTCCGACTCACCAGCCCTTCATAAGAGTTCAGCGAACACGAGCAGATTTTATAATAAGGCCCTTTTTTTTAATCCATTATAAGCTATTCATTTATTTGTATTGTGTTGTCTTGTGCGCACTTGCAGAAGAATGTGCCAGTCAGTTACGTAATAAGGGTAGTGCGGTCTTACAGGGACACCGGAACTAGAGAGAGGCGCCAAAATGGCGTTGTTAAATGTTTTAGCACTTATCTGATCTGGCAGGTGGCGCCAAAAATATTTAACTCGCTCAGGGTGCCACAACCTTTTTGCTGCGGCTCAGTGAATCAAAGAAATCACTGGGGGTGCCCTTATAGATGTATCAACAGCAATTACCTCCAGGTTTTACGACAGCAGGGGAACCAGACACCAATGTTTTGCCTCCGTCGTACGTCCTGATGCTTATGTTTACAGTCACAGGGTCGTTTCCGGTCAGTATTTCAACTTTGAGTTCCAGAGCCTGGCCTGGTCGGATGCTTGAGCTCATTGTTATCCAGTAAGTGGTGTTTTTAGGTGGGGGTGGGGTCGTTGTCGACTCCTCCTGCACAGGCATTAGCTGGGATAAGGCCAGGCTAAATAGGGTGAAAAAAAAGAAAGAGATAGTTGAACAAGATGAATTGATATTAGATTACAGAGAACATTGTAAAAAAAATCAAAAAGTACAGTGAATAATATACTATTATGTAAATTATGAAGTTCTAATCAATATTTTATAAAAGTACAGAGAACATTGTATGAAAATGTGAAGATCAAATCGATTTTATAAAAATTTGGTGTGTGTGGGCCCTATCATGCTGAGTTCATTACATTACTTACATTCTAAAGAACAAAATGTATTGAATCTAAAGACATACGTATACCTTCGTAAGGGTAGTTAAAATGTAACAGTTGTGAAATAAAGCTATTTGATTCTACTATCAACTTACTGTTGGCTCATTATAAAAACAGCAATAGCTGCCAGCAGCAGAAAGCACTTCATTCTGCTGACTTCTATAATCTTCTATTATGGATATCTGAAAATATACAAATAAACAACAAGATATTACTTTATTTTTCATTTAAACAATAGCACAAAGTCAACATTCAGACAAACATTTATCTGCAAAGCTGAGATACCACTGAAGATAAAGAGAAAAATTTAAAAAACCCAGCAAAATGAAATTTTCATAGCAAACACGCGTCCGCCTTATGTATTGCAGGGCGCCAAGTTACACGAGCGTTTGGCCACTTGATAGAGAAGCAAACGTCTTATCCACCAACGAAAGATTTATCAGAATGTGTTTTCGCGCAAATTAAGAAACAGTGAGACGGGCTGGTTTATTCAAAACATTTAAACGCTTTGTTTTGTTATTGTTGCATATTGTTCAGCGTTTCAACAAAAAAGTTAGATGGTTTGGATGGATTAGGTATAACACAATGTATTGGATACACTGTGTTGAGATATGATTGAAGACTTTGCAAAGTGCAATTACACCAGGCGAGTTTTAAGAACTAGAAGACAGGAAATTCAAATATACGCAGTCCAAGAGTGTAAACGAATTATCTATCTATCTAGACAGACAGACAGACTTATAGGCAGGCAGACAGACTTATAGGCAGGCAGACAGACAGACATGCAGGCATGCAGGCAGGCAGACAGACAGACAGACAGACAGACATGCAGACAGACAGACAGACAGACAGATAGATAGATAGATAGATAGATAGACAGATAGACAGATAGACAGATAGACAGTCAGACAGACAGATAGACAGATAGATAGATAGACAGATAGATAGATAGACAGATAGATAGATAGATAGATAGATAGAGGAGATAGATAGATAGATAGATAGATAGATAGATAGATAGATAGATAGATAGATAGATAGATAGATAGATAGATAGATAGATAGATAGATAGATAGATAGATAGATAGATAGATAGATAGATAGATAGATAGATAGATAGATAGATAGATAGATAGATAGATAGATAGATAGATAGATAGATAGATAGATAGATAGATAGATAGATAGATCATGGTGTCCCACAGGTACTTTTCCTAAGGCCCTCAAAACATTAGGAACGCTCAGTCCACCTACGAATCAATATCATAGATCAGTGGTCCCGTTCTTCGCAGATCATCGAATGCTACGCCAGCTTTCTTGATCTGGGGTTCGCTCCCAGACACTTCAGGGAAAAAATGTAAACAACAGGTAAAAACCGAGATCTTTTAAACGCTTTTACTTGTATAACATAGATTAAACCGAGGTTCTAAACCGGTGCCACTCCTTTTTCCTAGGGGTACGAAACTTATCCAGGGGTTGGACCAGCGACATTAATTTCACTTAAAAAATCAAGAGTTTGAAGAAGGTCTCCAGTTTGCTATTGACTCATCACCAAACCACGTGACCGGATATCGCATTAGGAAAAGTAAGCACACCCCATTTTGAAAATATGTACATGTATTCACGAACACACGTGTGATGGGTGCCCGCGGACATACTTTCACCTCCTTGAGGGTGCTGTCGCGAAAAAAGGTTGAGAATACTTGAGAACCACTGCTGGATTCTTTTGAATGTGATTCAAGTCACTGTAGTGGGCTTCACAAGCTTCGTTAACTTAGTCATTTAATGACCTAGATGTAATCTAGCCCCAAACGCCAGTAACATGTTTCTGAGATAAAAATCTCATCACAAAAGGAAACTGAGCTCATGCCACTGGCAATGTCAAGTCCACGCCCTACAATCATCTAAAAAAGAAAGAGAGCGGACTATTTTTAATCACTAAAATCTACACGTTGTTCTTTTGATAGAAAAGAATTTCATACTGCCCGGGGATAAAGGGTTGTAATAAAAGTCACGCGATTCAAAAGCTAAATAATACATTTTGTAAACTCATTGAAGAAACGTAATGATCGATGAATGACGTCAAATGAAAACACCGCCAGCTGTTTTAACACAGGACGCTGTTTATATTACAATACAAATTGTTATCTTTATGTAGGTATAGAATAACAGAATAACATGTAACAAGGGTAGGACAAGGCTATAACTATAACGCCCAGTGTGTAGATCTGGAAGATGGGCAGCAATGTAAATAATTAGTTATGCGTACCTGACGACTTATTTTGTAATGGCGGGCACCCTCTTGTCAATGGAGGCCTTAGGGCTCGTTCGTTCGCAAATGACGTAACGCTTAGGGGGGGAGGGGGGGGTCTAGGATTTTGTGACAGGCGAGGGGGGGGGGTGTCTGTGAAATTGTGACGTCACAAAAAATAATAATTATCTATGAGAGAATCCAAAATTTGGTTGAATTTTCTGCCAAAGTTACAATTCTTCTCAACTTGACATTTTGAAAATTGACCGTTATGAAATCGGCGTTGGAGAATTCAGGAGGAAAAAAAAAAGAAGCTATTGAAATTATCGATCAGCATGTGAATGCCTTATGGAAAAATGTAAAAGAATGATTGTCTCTAAAAATAACGAAAGAAAAATAAATCAGTAATTTGAGGTAGTTTAATTTATTGTAACTTGTGACGTGACATAAGGGGGGGGGGGGGTGAAAATTTTTTGACACTTTGTGACAAGGGGGAGGGGGGGAAAATTTTTTGACACTTTGTGACAAGGGGGAGGGGGGGGGGCCTAAAATGTCGTTTTTTTGCTTTATGTCATTTACGAACGAGCCCTTATGCTGGTTACCCTATGCAGAAGAACGACTCTGCTTGTACCTGTCTATTTCCGAGTTCAAGCAGGAAGGATCATTTAAGTCTATGAATTAAAATGTTTTGGTTACAAATATATATCTACCATCCCATGCTTAGGGTTGTATCCACGATTTTATCTATGATTTTACCCTCTGAAAAAATGTACTATATTATGTAAAACTTAGATCTTCAATGTCAAAAAGTTTTGACTTCTGAATTATAATACATATTCTAAATAAACAATTTGCTACCTCAGTGGTTGTATATTTACTTTAAAATGTTCCACAGATCAAAATATTCTATTTATTCTCTGTACAAGCTATGAAATTGGTCTACGGCATATCTAGAATAGAACGAGTTTTCATTTACCTAAGGTCAACATAAGCTTTGATTTCACAAAACTGAAAGATCTCATTGAACAAGGTACAGCAGTCGACATTCAATTCAGGTTATTTTTGTCAACGCATGAAAGCAGTCACGTGTTACATGGCTGATAGTCAGTAAGGAATAAAGGGAACCATAGATGTATTTACGTAGCAGATAGATGAATAGGTAGGTGGGGCATATAGACTTACGCTAAAATTACCATAACTTGTATTTCTTTGGAGGCCCGTTGCAGAGACTTGTACCGGTATTTGGGATCCATGTCCAAATATATACATATATATCGGAGCCCCTATAACATAATATTTTATGGAAAAGCTGGCAGAAAGATTCAGGGCCGTACCTATGTTTTTGGAGGCTTTAGTTATATGGGACACTTGGCCAAATATATCTCTCGGGACCCAAAAACATTATCCTTATAGGAATTTGAAGCACAAGGAATCCCTCTAGCATGGGGGGGGGAGGGGGGGCTGGGAAATGGCCTTGTGTGTCTAGCCATAAGAAAGTCTCTGACAGTTAGATAGATCATTGAAATTTATAGGCTAAATTTGAAACTACAAGGTCATCCTGCAAGATGTGCATGGGCAAAATATAAATATTTCAGTTAAACTATGTCAAAAAAAATATCAAGAACGATGCAGTTTTTTTAAACAGCAATTTACAATTCGAATGAATACATGCGTTCCCTAGATATTATTTTTTTTTAATTTGTAAACGTTTTAATGTTCTTTTTTATTTCTTTTTTATTATAGTTATTTATAAAAATGGTACATTACTCCAGAGACAATAAGGGTTGAGTATCAGACCACAGTCTTTCTACTTGATGTTTAAACTAAGAAACCGCAAATGGCCTTTGCTGCCAAAGTAGGCTCCCTTCTAGTGCAAATTTTTATACATACGATGCTCTAGGTTCTCAGAAAGGATACTCAGGGGCGCCGAGAGCCAACACGGGCCGCATTTCCACTTTAGATAATGATACTTTTTCTATTCTGTGGAAAGGTTTTTTTTTTTTTCGATACTATCATTCTCTTCAAATGATCGGTTGCTCATTAGCAAAAGCCGTTATATCCATCTACGGATCGAGTCTTAAAAGTAAATACAAGAAACAATTCTTCTGAAATCGGTAATGGTATTAGTTCTCATTGTTTTCCAAGTTCGAGTTTAAGTAAGTCCAGAGAAATCAGGGGCCATCAAGTGCACTAAATACACGTGAAAACAGAATACTCCCCCTTCCCCAAACTTGGAGCCACTTCCAAGAAAGGAGCATTCTACATTTAAACAATATTCAAAATAAATGTATTAAGCCAGGTTCGTACCCATTGACAAGTTTATAGGTTACATTTTTTTTCATCGCAACAAAGGTGATAACATCATTGGGCCATGGGTAGGCTACCACTAGAAACTTTTGTCTCAGCTCTTAACGTGGACAGTCAGGTTCCAAATTAAGGCAAACCTGCAATACTAAAATAGTAACATAACAACAAAACGTCCGTTTAACATAGAAGACAAACATATATATTAGGATGTGATTGAGTTCGATGAAAATCCGCATCCGTCGGATTCGATTTGGCAAATACAAATCCGGCGACTGGAATGCGGATTCGGATTTGGTCAACACTTGGCTAAAAGGGGGTAAAATTAGTTCATGATCAAATACGACGTCTAAATCTATGGACAGATGAGTAAGGGTCCAGAGTTTAGTTTTATCTATTTGCTGTATTTCGGCTTTTCGAAAGTCTCTAGGGTTTTTTTTAAATTTTAGTTACGATTTCTACGGCCGTGTTTGATCTGAAAACGGTAATTTTTCAAATTCGAAATCCGATGAATTTTTTCTTTAAATCCGTCGGATTCGAATTTGCTCAAAAAAAAAAACGTCGAAGTTCGAATGTCGTCGAATCAGCTCGATCCCCAAATACATATTATGTGGAAACTCACAGACGAAGCATCGAGTAATGATTTTAGCTAACACGGCAAAAATAAGAAAACAAAAAAATCTTTTGACAATTGTAAAGAATACAATCTGAGGTAGTCACGTCAATGTAGAAATATACCGTAACTCGAAATAGTTTTTTTTTTAATGCAAATGGAACTAATACTTATTAATTCATTTCTTTCAGTCTGACAGGGAACAAAATACCTTTTTAGCGCCCCCGCACCTTCGAAAACAATATAATATTTAGGTAATGTACCATTTGGCGCCCCTTTGTAAATAGCACCTGACAGATGCCCCTTGCTCCCCGCAGGACGCCACTGTGACAGGTCTTTGATATTTTGTACCCATATATATATATATATATATATCATACTAAATAGTAGATCTTCAGTTAGAGATACTTTAGCATTATTTTCCTTTTCTTTTAAATAATTATATTTCCACCTCCCATCCCCTTTCCCCACCACCAATTTCAAGATAACTCTTATTGAAAAAAAGAAAACACTTGAAAACTTTGCTTTTTTAAAAACTTTAGATTGTCTCCACTTCCTCTTAGAAATCTTTACATTCACCCCCCCCCCCCATTCCCCATCCCACAATTCAGTTTTCCATGCTTAACAATTGGAATAAGATTTAGTTCAAAACTTTTATTCATGTTTAAAAAAACCATTATCTTTTGTATCCCGGGACACAATTTAACATGAGAAAGATCTTTGCCCATTGTTCTGGCGTTGGATCACGAGAAAGACTTTGTCTAATACCTACTTTGGATCGGTTCTCTTTTATGTAGAGCTGCAGACAGCCGAGAGAGCTTAAATAAAAACAAAAAAATAACAATATTCTTTTTGTATCTTTTCATCCACATTTTAAAAAGACCATCTTTGCTTTGTTTTGTTATGATTTTACGTTAGTGTTATGGTCAGGCAGTTCCGTAGCGAGCTGAATTAACCGCGCCCGGGGCACAATACCTTTTAGCGCCCCGCCCCCATTCGAAAACTATTATATAATACTTACTATATGTAAAATATACCATTTTGCGCCCCATTGTGAGAAGGCCTGAGCGCTAAAAGTCCCTCTTGCCGCCCCCCGCCCCCCCCTCACTACGCCACTGTGGTCAGGTATTAATAGTAAATGATGCGATAACATTTTCAGTGTGTCTTATACATGTATAGGCCTGTATATATATATATATATATATATATATATATATATATATATATATATATTTGCAAGACTGTCCCATTACACGTCTGTCTAATTTGATGCAAAGTTGAATACAATACTGTGTAATCAAACGAGGTATGGCAGGATTATACAATTATCTCCACAAATCTTCCTAAAGGCTAAGTAAAGATTTAGAGGAAAAATATTTTAACAATGTGAGAATATTATTTTTATCATCATACATTTGAAATTTCAGCCATCTCTATGTCCCATCTGGAGGCAGTGGCGTAGCGCGCTTAACTCTCGCCCCAAAAGTACATTACAAACAAAATTCTGTATTATAAATTGGTCCAGTTCGCTTGATCTATTACCCTTTATAAATGAGTTAACACTTCGGTAGCGATAGCGCTCTCTCTCTCTCTCCGTTGCTGCTTCCCCTGTGTGAGCTTTTACCCCTAGCTTGCGCAAAAAAAAAAAGCTAAAATTTCGGTCGCTGGAACTGTGAAATCACTCAGTTCAATACAAGAGTTTTTTTTTTGCACCTCTTACATTGCATGGCTAAGACATTAAACTTAAAGATATTGTACAACGGGGTGGCAAACTACGGCCTGCGGGTCGCATGCGGCCCTTAAGCGTATATTATGCGGACCGTATGTATGTACATGTTGCGAGTGTAAATGCGAGATTAATGACAAAATACATGGTTATTATCATTAATTCATATTTTTATACGTTGTAAATTGTAATTGAAGGAGACAAAATATATGCGGCCCATCGATAACAATCATGTTTTCAATATGGCCCTCCGTAGAAAAGCTGGCCCACCCACCGTTGTACAAGTATAACGAAAGAATTAAAGATAAAAGAAAAAGGATTCCTATACTGAATGTAAGTTATCGATAATATCAAGTGGAATCAGGGGAAGGGGAGGTGCTGCAGTTCCACAGTGCCACGAGCTAGTCGCCATTAAACGGGAATAATGCAAACAGGTCGTTGCTGCCAAAAGAACGGACAGTCGGTCGTCGAGAGAAAAGTACGGAGTAATATGGACATAGGGGTCAAAAAATACAAAAAACAAACATCCGAATGAAATTCATACGTCTGGTAACCATAGAACCAAAAAAAAAAAAAACAAGAAAATTAAGCTCTGTAAAAACAGGACGTTTTAGAGCATTTTCAAGTGTATAGAGAGTGTAAGTAAGTCATGTTTAATAACTGTTACAAAAATAAATAATGATTACGCCTCCCTTTGTTTAGCTTATAATCTATATATAATATATAAGCTCCCTAGAGCAATTGAAGCCCGGCCCTGAGAGGTCCAACGCGAAATGAACTGATGTACACATGGTAGTCCAAGACCTACAAAATGATATATACATCACGGGTCTAGGACTTATGGTTGCTGAGATCTAGGGCGCTCCTTTGTTAATATAGCTTATATAGTAAAAATAAGTACTTTTATAAGCCCCTTTACGGCCCCCCAGAGATCAGATCTAAAAAGGACTTTGATGCACACATGGCAGGCCAAGACCTACAAAATGATATATACATCATGGGTCTAGGACTTATGGTTGTTGAGATCTATGGTGATGAGGACAGACAGACAGACAGACAAAAATTATGGACAATAGAGCATTTTTTTCGAAAAATGCTCTCTAAAAAGTACAGTAAATCCCCAAAAGGCTCATCGGGGCAGAGATGAAATGTAGAATTCATCTGTTTAAGTAAACCTTGCATATCAAGGGATTGTGTGGTTAGCACAACACCCAGCCGCCTTTACTTCCTCATATTTAGAGTCAGGTACCCATTTAAAGCTGGGTGACTTGGGGGCTTTCACCAGGACCTGATAAAGTCAAAAGATCCCCATTGAGATTCGAACCTGGGACCATCGGGTCGACAGTCAAGCGCTCTACACCACTCGATCACCGTCCATTAGAAACATAAGCACAATACAAAAAAAACACTACAGACAACAGACGATACATATTTTTTTCCACCCAGTTGTTAACAAAAATAAAACTGAAAAACAAAAAAAAAAATAGCAAGGGAAGTAACTATAAACATAAGGGGATAAGTGGGCTAGACGTGATTAGTCAAGGTAATTATAAATAGAAAGGACGGACCGTGTAGTGCCCTTCACAAGACCTATGCTAGTAATCTATTCAAGTAGTGCAGCAGCACAAAAACCACTGTAGGCCAGACGACAGCGTCACACAAGCGGCGCCACTAAAGGAAGTGGGAGGGACGGGGTAGGGGGTGGAGCAAAGAGATATTTAAGATATAAAAACTAAATAAATCCTTGCAATGTTTTTTTTTGTTATTTAAGTAAATGATTCATTTAAAAATTCGTAGAATACAAATCAAAAATATAATAGTCATTATAGATCTAATAATTTTTCTATTAATTATTCATATCTTTACAGACAGAAGGCATGGAAGATAAGTAGCCTTATCTCTCTCTCTCTCTCTCTCTCTCCCTCCCCCCACCCCCACCTTCCCATTCAGAGCCGGTCAAAGCGTAACAGTTAAATAAATGCATGATGCCTCGACAAGTGTCAAATGCTGGGTCCAATTTAAGCTGTAGATCTTATTAAAACGCTTCATTGTCCGCGGGGCTCTTTCTTTGGCGCGAGGCTCTGTGCTACCCGTAGTTGACCACAACCCCATCTTAAAAGACCGCTTCTGCTGCCCCCTACCCCGCCCTGCCCACACCCCCCACACTCCCCACACAGAACACAACTGCATGTTCTATCCACACCATGACACAGTTTAATTTTGCCTGTTATTTCTTTTCTGGAAGATACCATTTTTAACTTGGAGAATGAATAACAAGGGGAAATAATATATATCTAGCTTAGGGAGTAAAGTTTTAGCCCATCCTCCCCTTTACTCCCCCCCCCCCCCCCGCGACTTGCTGCCCCACGACTAGCAATTTGACAAGCTAAGAAAACTATCGGGTGTCTTGAGACTCAGAGCACTTCTTATGTATGGGGCAAACTAGACCTTGGGCCCACTCTCTCAAAAGGCCCCCCCATCAAAATGTTGCTGCCACAAGGGCCCCGGCTAATATTACAACAACAACAACACCTACTAACGTCTCTGTCTATGGTATTAATGTGGACATGGTCGCGCCGCACTGCGGCATACATTGGTAGAACACCCCGGGGCGCCAACTTCTTATCAGGGGCGGCACAATCTGACCTATAAGAAGAGAGAGTTTCTTTAATAAAAGAATACAAAAATGGAAATGCTCGAATCAAGGGAGATCCCGGGTCAGGCCCGTAGCGTGCGGGGGCCGGGCCCCCTGCGTTTTGTCTGGCCCCTCTGCTTATTTGCTCTATTTAGTAAAATGTACTACCTGCACCTCCCGCTATTGTCGGTCTGCTGTAGAATGCCTGGCCCTGCTGTAGAATTTTCACGCTACGGGGCTGCCTTTGGGTGTGTGTGTATGTAAGGGGGGGCAAAATACTAGTTTGCACCCGGGCTGCATATGGGCTAGGTGCGGCAGTGTCTGTAAGATAAGAATGCGCATATTTATATCTCGTATTCTGTGTTGAGCACCGTTGAGGCAGTCAGTAGTGTGCCCTTCACACGTTTCTACCATACTGTTACGGGTCCTTATATTGAGAATACTTGTAGAAGGTGTATTAACTAAACAACACAAATCACGAAGTTAACTCCAGTGAAGTAACATCAAACAATCATTTAATACTTGAACATAAACTGACATAAAGGTAGAATTAGGAGGAGTACAATAGCAAACTATAAAAATGCATCCATCTACATAGACGCCCAAAGCTAGACTAACTATAAACAAAGACAGTTCCAATCATTGAGCGAATATACGTCATTTGTACCAAATGAGGTATACAGCAATTAAAGTCCCCAATATTTACACTAAGATGGCGGAATGACGCCATGGATACTGTGGTGGGCGGAGCCTACCAAATTGCGTCATCAAACTTAGACTATATTATTTCTCCACATTCCTCCCTCTACCTAAGCATGATGTAATCATGTAAACTCCAATACTAATGCCGACAACAGGTAGCCACATGAAACAAAGTTCAATCATAGAACATATTCAAATCATCATAACAACAAAATAAATTATACCATGATTAATCAAATCAACATTGCATGGAACTATAAATCAATACATGCAAACAATATAATAAATATCATCAATCAAATATGCATAAACATATTGAATTAAATTGTACCTTCTTCATCTTTTTTTCTCTTTTCGTCACTGGTATTTATTATTTTATTATATTTTTTTTCTATGTGACTTGTTAATTTTTTTTTCTTTCATGTCACTTGTATATCTTTCTATTATCTTTTTTTTCAGGTGACCTTTTTATTCATGTCTCTAGTTATTCATTATTTTTTTCCGAGTGACTTCCTTTTTTTTTCATCATAATCAACAAATATTATCAAACATATTATGTCATCATATACACATATACATGTAAACATGTCATCATATGAACATACATAAGCATGTAAACATACACATTATGGTGAACCAAATTTCTTACTGCCAGGACATAGCTTAAGCAGTGAACACGCTAAAATCTCTCCAATTCCCATTAATATTTCTCTCCGTGGTTGGAGTGAAACCATAGTTCGCTCTTCCACCCTGATTATAAATCTTACAATCATTCTTGCAACATCTCAACAAACATGTCCTACATGAACAGTGGTAATGAGGGATAAAGTTCTGGTTCATTAAAATTTACTACATGTCTAACATGGGGATTTTTATGGGGATATCTACTGCAATTATTATAAGTTAGACATCTAACTGTGTTAAATGTAGCAGTATCGACCAATGGGTGGAATCTCTTCCATTCACGGTTTTCATTTCTTTTATTTTCTTTTCCATACGACCATCTATTTGTTTCTCTGGTTTGACCACCACATGCTCTAGATTTCTTGATTTGTACATCATAATACCTTCTTGTTTCTTTTGATTTTCACTGGGTACAATGTAGTTTTTGTCTCTTTGACAATAATAGTTAGGGTTCTTTCTTTCTTTCAGTATTATAATTCTTGAGGTTTGGTTGTTCATTGATTTAGGTTCTTCCTCTATGACATTCAGGAATGGAACTGAATGTTTTGGCAATTGTACCTCTAGCATAAGACTTGTGTTGGATTTCTTTATTTACGTGTCTGCTTGCTTTATTATCTTGATTACTTAATTTGCCATCTCTATTTCTGGGTATATGGTTCTCTTGGCTACCTTTATATAATTGGAGTCTTTATCTCCAACTGACGATTCTACTTTATCCAATCTGTTAATTTTATCTTTCAAACTTCCATTAATCTTTGTTTAGTTAAAACTGTAACCACATCGACTGATTCTATTCTCTTAACAAGTTTATTTACAATCCTCTCTTATTGCGTCTACCCTAAGTGGTAGGTCTTCTCCAAATTAGTGCAAGTCTTTGATTTAGTACGTGAAGGTCATTTTCCCTGTCTAAAATCAATTTATTCAGTTCTGCCTGTATTTTTTCCTTCTTGACTTGAGATGTTTATTTTCCAATTTTAACTTCTCATTTTCTTCACTCTATGCTTTCTCTATCATGTTTATCATCTTCAGCCTGCATTATCTAGTAACATTGCACATATGTTCCTCACTTATTCTGTCAACTTTATTGAATCCTTCCATCAGTTTGTCATTGTCTATTGACACTAATGATTTTTTCTTCTCTTCATCTTCTTTGTCTCTCTATAAATTTGTTTGAAAAAAATTCACCAGTAAAATTACCTAGCTTGAGGATGGGGTCATTTTATCGCCCTCCACACTGACTCCAGGGGGTATTGACATCTCAAGCTCTAAGCGCCTTCTTTCCTTCAGGACTGCTTGCATTCTAGCTTCCTGAACTAAGGCTCTCTTCACCTCTCTCTGTTTTTCTTCCCTCTCTCTCTGCTTCTTCTTCTTCCATCTCTTTTCCTTTTCCTTTCTTTCTTCCCTCTCTTTCTTTTCCTTTTCCAATCTTTCTTCCTCTCTCGCTTCTCCTTTTCCTTCACCTCACACTCCCTCACAGAAACCCAGGTCCGTAACTCCTGGCCTGTGAGGCCAAGTGCCTTACCAGCTTCAACAATATTTAAAATTGATGACATGGCAGTAACCGAAACCAATTATAACTAATAAATGAAAATGTTTGATACTATATATCACACACAAAAAATATTCTATAATGTCATTAACATACAAGTAATAACAAAAATAAATACAATAATCTTTACCAAAAACCAGCAAATTAAATGTTTTGGCTGCTCAGGGTGGACCCTATTTTAACTTCTACTGTATTAAATACAGAATTCCACCAAGAACAACAAACAAATAATTACACCAGATTTTAATATTCTAATAAAAAATATATTAAAAAATATGCCAACTTACATATAAAGAAAATACACAATAGTAAATCGCTCCTTGACTTCGATGGTTATCCCGGTGATCCCGGTCCGCGATGTTCGATGTTCTCCGATAGTGGGGTTGACTAACACACGGGTTGATCCCCGGTGATCCCTGTCCGCATGTTCGATGATCCTTGGTTGATACTCGCGATCCTATGGTGGGGTCCTCTGACGATGAGGAGGTGATTCCCAGCCACACGGTAACGTCGGTCCCGTCAGTACACAGCAACTCTGGCCACTTCAGCAATATAGGTTACCCTTCAGCAAACATCAAGGTTGGCCTTCAGCAAACAGCAAGGTTGGCCTCTTCAGCAAACGGCAAGGTTGGCCTCTTCAGCAAACGCAAGGTGTTGGCCTCTTCAGCAAACAGTGGGGTTGGCCATCAGCAAACAGTAACGTCGGCCACTTCAGCAAACAATAGGGTTGGCCACTTCAGCAAACAGTAACGTCGGCCACTTCAGCAAACAATAGTTGGCCACTTCAGCAAACAGTAACGATGGCCACTTCAGCAAACAATAGAGTTGGCCACTTCCAGCAAACAGTAACGTCGGCCACTTCAGCAAACAATAGGGTTGGCCACTTCAGCAAACAGTAACGTCGGCCACTTCAGCAAACAATAGGGTTGGCCACTTCAGCAAACAGTAACGATGGCCACTTCAGCAAACAATAGAGTTAATACCAAAACAGTAACGTCGGCCACTTCAGTAAACAACAACGCTGGCCACTACAGAACATGCCAGGCTTCTGTTTGTACCAAATGACGTATACACTAAAGTCCCCAATATTTACACTCAAGATGGCGGAATGACGCCATGGATACTGTGGTGGGCGGAGCTACCAAATTGCGGCATCAAACTTAGACTATATTATTTCTCCACACATACCATTGACCGCAACAGGCATGCAGACACGATGCCAAACGTAAACTTGACCCACCGTGGCACGAGCTAATAAATAAATGAACCACGGACTCACAGCCAAATGCGAAACCGATAATTTCTTCGCCCCCCAATCCAATAATCATGGCTACGGGTCAGAGTCCAAGGACCCCTTTTTGGGTCAAAAACTTGCCCACGGACCTCAAATTACTACATATATGCATACAAATTACAAATTAAAAACAACAACATTTTGTTGAAGAAGTATGCTTTAAAATTATAATTTTGTTTAAAAAAAATTGTGTTTAATTTGATGAACTTGATGATGTTATGGGTGTATTGATGCCTGGTCAATTTTTGTAGGTAGCAACAACAAATCCACACGAGCTCTAATTTCTAGTCGGTTATTCTTTTGTGTGCGATGAGGTTCATAACGGTCCTGAATCAAAGTTCTACCACATAAGAAGACGGGAAAGCAGTCACCAACTTCTGTGCACAATTCATAATGCAGGATATAAAATTTAGTCCTTTTTTTGTAACCAGAATTCGTGGTGTCCTTGTTCAAACATTGGTTTAAGTTCCCTCATTTGTGATAGTTCATCAAGCTGCTCCTGTATTTTTACGGATTCATATGTGTTTGGATTTGAGTTTGTCCACTCTAACGTTCAAATCAGATATGTGACGTTATTATCCAAATATGTAACGTTTTTAATGTTACTTTAGATATCTATCTTTCAAGCTGGACTAATGTTCCTATATGACTTTACACAGCCACAACATATATATGTATACTTAATATATCAACGCTAACGTTTGGTCTACCAACACAAAACATATACTTTAATGCTTACTAACATAGATGAATAGATATACAATATATAACATAAGTCCTCGTCTAGTTATGTTTTTACGTCTACTACTACACCACAATCTACAACTACTACACCTAACTCCAACTACCTACTTCTCTAACTACGTCCAACTCGTATGACTGTCAGCACCGTACTAAAATAAAGAAGTCCAAGGTCACTAGCATCCTGTCAAAACATCAGGTCAAGCTATGTCGGGGGGGGCGTAGCACATGATACTACAAAATATTGTAACTGCTGGGACCTCGACCCAGTGGTGAACCTGGAATGTGCAGAATGATCGTTATGGCGGGGCGTTAGCACACGGTGGGGGTGGGGGTTAATTCTACACATAATCTACATCGTCACATTCACCCAAAAGAGTATTCAATGACCTTGCTCGGAGATAAAAGAAGAAATATTCCAAATCTTATTCAGGTTCATGAAGAAGGTCTTCATCCCTTTTTCGAAAAAAGATTTGGAAACTGAGAACATTCTCCTCTTTCCAAGTTTTGTTTGCACCGAAAAAGTTTTGCCACGAACGCTTTTAGTTTTACTTAAATTAAATTGGTCACCTTGTAGTTTCAAATTAGTTTTGTAAATTGTCAAATAAATCAGTCATATGAACTATGTCACTTTTTAATTCATTAAATTGTGTCGCAAATTTTGTCTTTGCTTTCCAGTAATTCCAACACCGAGTCAAAGAGCGCATAAAATTGATTTAAACATGTACCTTTAGATAACCAACGTACTTATGTGTGAAGTAGAAATGATTATAGTTTTCGTACTTTTTAAACAAAGCGATAAAATAATCTCTCATTTAAGGCATTCCTTTTGATTTTATTAACTGCTTTAATGACATAATCTAGTGATCCATGCAAATGTTTACGAAGATTTTTTGCGATGAATGACAAAATATACTGAAAATACATGTTTACAGCTTGTTTTAAGTATGCCAGAAAGCCCGTGTACCTTCCTACCATTGCCGAAGCACCGCAGTAGCAACAGAAATGTTATTAGTCAAGGTATAGCTTTTTACATTGAAAAATCTTCTTAATTCAGTAAAAACGTTTCACCTTGTATCGGTTTCCAAACATTACGCAATTAACAATTTTTGAAAAAACCTTCTATTACCACTAGCTGTATAGAAAATTAAGATGTTTTTATTAGGCTGCTGATTAAATCCGCGTTAATTTGCGATTAACGCGTCAAAAAAATTTGCGATTAAAAATTTTTAACGCAACCCTTAAATGCGTTAATTTGACCAAAATGTTGAAAGTTCACCACCGATAAATAACGGAATTTCACGCAACAATTTGAAGTTAAAGTCCGTTCACTTAGTAAGTAGATCTACCACCTCTAATCTCTGTCATAATTTCCACACACCCTCACCCCCAGGTACGTCGACAAAAGCCCCAATTGTAGTATAAAAAGATGATGTTTTGTTATATAGTCCTTGGACAAGTGAATTTCCTGCTCCCTTCCCGGTCGAAAAAAAGAAAAAGTTTCATTCACTAGTTTACATTATATACTGTAGTGTATTGGTGGATACTGTAGTGTACTGGTGGAAAAAGGAACAAGTCAGAGGCGTAGCGAGGGAAATGCAATTTGCGCCCGGGGCATTTTACCTTTTAATACTTTTTAGCGCCCCCCCCATTCGAAACCATATAAGATTATATAGAGAATATACCAATTGGCGCCTTGAACCTCGGCGCCCGGGACAGGCGTAACCCTCGCCCGCTTACCCTCCTAGCTACGCCTCTGCGACAAGTGTTTGGTGAACTCTGTTATAATTAGGTCAAAAAGTAACGAGATGTTAGAAATTTTGTATCACCCATTTTTTGCGCCCAATTTTTTATCGCATTTGAAAATACAGCGTCTTGCATCAGCTGCACTAACAGTTTCATGACACTTCAACTACTGTCTAGACATGGTCTATAGTCTCTAGGGACTATGCTATGCAGACATCAGTACACGAGACAGTGAGTGTATTTTTCAGAATTATTGTGATACTGAGCTAAATTTAATATTTTATATTAATTAACGTTCTGAAACTAGCGGTGTCGATATGATGGAGAAAGAAAGGCATATTTTCGTTTGTGCTTTTGTATATAGCAATAAAAACATCAATAGATTTTTCTGCTATTAGACCGGCAAACAGTCTGATACAACTGTTGCTATAACCGAAATGAAACGAAAGAAAGAATTTTTAATGTTGACACACAAAAGAACAACAGAAGATTAAAATGAAAGCTGACCTATCAAAATTTTGCTTTGAACGTTTGAAAACGTGTAACATTAAAGAGTGTCATTTTATTAAGATACTTTTTTATTAATTTAACTGACAGACAGATAAAAAAATAAAATGTTCTTTTCTATTGTTTACTAAAACATTGAACAAATAGTTTATAATATGAAAGTAAATGAATGAAAGAATATAAGAGTAACATTTATATACATTGACGCGCAAAAAGCAAAAAACTTCAAAAAGAAAATTAAAAGTAAATTTGTCCTTCAACTCGGCGACTGTGGTTTTCATTTCTGACGCGTACTCCTAGTTTGAAACAATGGAACCGGTGTCAACATGTTTCCTGGGACATCTTTAAGTGGAGAGAGAGTGTGTTAAAAATGTGACTTGTTGGGAGGGGGGGGGGGAATAAAAAAACGCGTTAATAAAAGTGAGCGAGAATTTTCTGGCTATGGTATTATTTTATGAAAGAAAAGTTACATTTGAGATATAAATGACAAGTGTATTTTTTTTTGAATGGGAATTGATGTAGGGTAAAACAGGACTTACGTGTGGGCGAAGTGAAGCAAAATAAGGACAGGGAGGGAGGGAGTGAGGGTTGACATACGTCATTAGTTCAGAAACTGTGGTACGAAAAAGGTTAGACATTGTTGTTAAATAAAAAAAGAAAACAATTCGCATCATTGACGTGATTGATATGTCCATAAACTGGTCTCAATAACTAATTCAATAGACATATATGCTAATGCTTAATAAATATTGTATAATTCATTAAACCTCTTTCGTAAAGTGCAAATGACTTGTTTATTATGCCAATGTTATGCTTTGATCTATGACATAATAGTTTGAATACAACAATTGTATTATATTGTGTCGATTAAAATGTGCGTTAATTTGTGATTAAAATTTTTAATCATGCGTTAATTTCATCGGACTTTTTTAATCGAACAGCAGCTCTAGTTTTATGTAATCAAATTAAGAATTTTCTATGGACTGAGCCATTTAGTCAATCCTTCTTTGTACTTTATTATTAATCAGTGGAATTCTTTTTACAATGTCGAAAGCTTTTTGTACAACACGGTACGTGTTACCTCATTACAGCTGGTAAAATAATTTTATATTAAACCTTTACGCGGACCACCTGAAGCTCTTCAGGGACCCCCCTTAAATAAATTTTAATCTTCCACGGAACCCCTGAAAAGTACCGGGGGACCCCCTAAAGTCCTGTGGACCACTTTGGAAACCACTGGGTTAGACGATTGCATTTAAGGATTATCTTTTTTAAGCCATCTAGATCGATAAAAAGATTTTTAAAAGATCTGTGATCATTTTTTATCTTTCATATTTTTTTATTATTTGCCATTATGTTTTGAGGCCATTCTGAGTGTTTGTTTAATCTATTGCTGTATAATCTTCGAGGCTGTACATCCGTAACATTCTGCTCAATGGGTGCTTTCGCTTTCATGATAGTTTTAAGTACGGTTTGCATGATACCATCAGAAATGAAATCCATACTCAATTAAACCACTTCAACATATTTGGATTATATGCACAGATGGCAGGGTTGTTAGTATCGAAGTATCGGTATCGACTGGTCGTCACAGTATCGGTTGTGATACTTTTTTTAAGTATTGGTTGCTGTATTGCCGATCCTTTTTTGTAACAAGTATTGATTTGGTGTATCGCTGATACATTTTAAACGAATTTTTTCGAAACTCGATGCCAATACTTTTCTATTTCCACTATTAGCTATAAACAGAAAAACAATAGCGAATTTAATACATTGTTTAAAGAGTAATCTACAAAAAATTCAATCACTACTAGTAATCATAGGTTAAAGATAAGCTGTTTCAATCATTACTCGCAAACGAAGTAGTTTTATTGGTGTTAGCTTACTGTGCATTGGTTAGAATTAGAACCTGAGTCACTTGAGAGACAAGGCCGTTGCTTGGCTATGCATAGAATAGTTGGCCGATATACATATGATTGAATTGCCAAAACACTAGAAGCAATCAACAGAGAATTTGAAATGGAGAATGGCCACAGAGCTAATGATTATTGCAAGCGAAAACCTCAGCAGTGGCGTCCCTAGGTGGGAGGAGGGGTAAAAAAATCGAAAGCCCCTGTCCCAGCCGGTGGGGCCCCCAAAAATGCTTTACATTAAATATTAAGTACATAATCTCATGTTATGGTGTCACCACAACACAGGCCCCGCAGGCCCCCAAATCCCTAGGTTCGGCACTGAACCACAATGTTAAACGGATCTCTCAGATTGGCAACATTCCAGAAGACTCTATTTTAAATGCAATAAATTATGGGGTGTGGTGGGGGGAGGGAGAAAAAAAGGGTGGGGGTTAATGTACATCTGCTATTAACACGACAGCTGGTATACATTGTAGAGCATCGTAACGAAATGTAATTGCTTTCTTATCTGTAAGGCTTTGTTTTATCTCCAACAGTCTAAACACGATTTAAGTCAGTTTAACATACTCAAGATCTTTCTTTTGGTTTTTATTATCGAAATAGATGGCCACATAGAATATATTTATTTGATTTATATTCGGTTGGGGGAAAAAAAAACATTTTCCAGAACTAATTCGGTCAAATTAGTAACTTTATCATTCATGTAATTAGTATATAGGCCTTACTTTCTTTCCTTACGTCATCGAAATATTGCGTTCGATCTCAAAATAATTAGTTGATAG
Source organism: Bulinus truncatus (assembly GCA_021962125.1). Lineage (NCBI taxonomy): Eukaryota > Metazoa > Mollusca > Gastropoda > Planorbidae > Bulinus > Bulinus truncatus. Next base: position 7,036,189 of record JAGDYQ010000034.1, read on the forward strand.
ACAGGACAATGGGAAAACGAAGGGTGGAGTCAGTAAAGTCACTCGGGGGTGGGGTGGTTTTTTTTTGGGGGGGATGCGGACCGCAGTGCATGTGACACCATTAGGAATGACATTAAAAGTAACAATTCTAAACTTCATAGAATAAAGAACTCGGAGTCTAGTCAGGTTTTTATAACCGATCATAGTCGAAGACATGAGCAGGAGCCACCGGAAAGAGAGCGTCTGGAGTTTAGGTAAATGAATACAATTCCAAGCTGCTCGAATCAATCTAGAATTTTTTTTATAAATGTTCTAAAAATAAAAGGACGCATGGTCACATGGTTTCATGAACTTGAGACGTAGTTTAGAAATTCATTAATGAAAGTAATATACGACTTCCTGAAATACAGTCAGTAATAGGCATCTTCCTGAAATACTGCCCACATCACCAATTATACTTTCCCCTAGACCCCGACCACATCACCAATTATACTTTTCTCTAGACCCCGACCACATCACCAATTATACTTTCCCCTAGACCCCACCAACATCACTCAATTATACTTTCCCCTAGACCCCACCAACATCACATACTTTCCCTAGACCGACACCACATCACCAATTATACTTTCCCCTAGACCCCACCAACATCACCAATTATACTTTCCCCTAGAACCCGACCACATCACCAATTATACTTTCCCCCTAGACCCCACCAACATCACCAATTATACTTTCCCCTAGACCCCACCAACATCACCAATTATACTTTCGCCTTGACCCCACCAACAACATCACCAATTATACTTTCCCAGACCCCACCAACATCACCAATTATACTTTCCCCCAGACCCTGACCACATCACCAATTATACTTTCCCCTAGACCCCACCAACATCACCAATTATACTTTCGCCTTGACCCCACCAACATCACCAATTGTACTTTCCCTAGACCCCACCAACATCAACAATTGTACTTTCGCCTTGACCCCACCAACATCACCAATTGTACTTTCGCTCTTGACCCCGCCCCCATCAACAATTAAACTGTCATGGGTTCGAATCTCGTCATTTTCTCCCAGGCCACCTTGCCGACACAGATTAAGTCCAGGGCAAACACAGTAACTGCCTCGGGCAGTCTCGATGGATGGCTTGGTGGGGGCAGTTGGTTCGCTTGCACTTGCAGGTCTTCACACACAGAGCCGTTATTACGTATTTAGGTCCAGAGACTTCCAGAGATGTCTGGGGGCCCTGGGCAGAGAATTTCCGCTTCTACGGAGAGATGGGGTGGGGGAGCGGGGCGTTAGACGGTCTTCACACTTTTCCATCTATAATAATACCTCTGGCTTATGTCAAAAGACTCTCCTTACCGCCGGTCACGTCGGTGTATTCGGTTAATATATTGAAAACTATCACCGGAAATTCTATTTTTAGCAACAGGGAAGTTCACATCGTCCCTGGGACATTCGCCGGCTAGCAAACATAGGCAGTAGGTCTAACATATTTTAATATATATGTAATGTTGTATAAATACAAATTATGAAATTATTCAGTTGTGCGACAGAGCCGTTCAATGGGGCCCTAGGCGAAGGTACACTTGCGGCCCTAATCTCAAATGCCATCATAGCCACTGCTAGCAATGTTTGTTATCTAACATTGCAAGATATCTCTGAGGGGTCGGCATATGAGTTGAGTGCCTCCCCTTCCCCCAACAATTTAGTCATTTGAGCCCATGTCACCTGACTTCGGTTTCCCATCCCTTGTGTCGGGCCTGGCTGCATGTCTGCCAGAATGTCAAACTTTAATAAAACTCCGCTTGCCTTGTTTGATGGTTAAAAAAAACAACAATATTTTAAATTTGACAAGGCTACGTCAAAACAAAAGTCCAGAAGGGGGGGAGGAGGAGGTAAGATTCAAGTTCTAGAGCAGCTGTCCAGTTCGCCTATCCACAGGAAGTGTTATGACAGTTGACCAGCTTGAGTCCAGGTAATGATACATATTTATTTTCTTCCCTGGATCAATGCCGTAATTCGATTTTAATAAACTGTATATTTCAGGGGGCCTAAGAGAGTGGAATGTATGAAAAGAAATTGCAATATCTGAACTTTCGAAATAAAAATAAAAAATGAAGTGGCTACGGTAACATCAAGCGCCATTATATTAGGTTAGCGGGAGTACTCATTTTTTTTCAAGTACCAGCAATTATATTATATTAGGTATAGGGTTAGGGATAGGTGTGGAGCAATATCTATTGATGTAACCAGGAAAAAAAATACGAACTCCGTCTTGATGTTACCGGGTAGCTAATTGAAATAAAAATGAAAAAATAAAAAGAAAATTATTTTTTATTAAACTGCCCAAACCTATAAAGTTTAAGACATCAAATCAAGAAAGTGTAGCAAATACTAAAAACATTTTTTTATTATTTTTCTTTTCTTTCATTAAACATAAATTGAAAAACAATAGAATCAACAATTAAAAATATAATAATTACATTTAATTCAAAAGATGAGGAAAACCATAAGGTACACAATACAGTTTACATAGGCTGCTGGGGAAAACAACAAGAAATTAGGGTTTCATATTTTACATCAGACATGGACACATCCAACATGGGCGCACATCACTTTCTAACATTTTGTCAGTCACGTGACATTAAATTATATACACATGTTTAAGGAAGCGAGTACAACTAATAATATATTGGCAGTATATAATTTCTTCCGTTTAGAATATGTAGATTTTCGTTGACATAATGCATCTAATAATAATTTGTGGATCATTAGGATTATGTTGGAAGAATGAATGAATCACGGAACACACACACACACATATATATATATGAATTAATATTTTTTAACTGGAAGTACTAGACGTTATCTGAAAATAATTTACAATTGAAGGAAAATAGATTTCTTGGAATTGTCATTCTCGCCTAGTTCACAATCAGTTCAAAACAAAGGAATCTCAGGCCTGGGTCATAGACTAAACCGATAGGCAAAACCTGAGTATTTTACTAATGACTTTATCGTGAATGGTTGTAAGCTTAGGAAAACGGGTGTATAGGATAAGCAGGTGATGCAATGGAGCAGGGGGTATAGAAGGTACAGCGGTGTATGAAGGTACAGCGGTGTATAGGCTGTACATCGGTGTATAGATGGTACATCGGTATAGATGGTACATCGGTGTATAGATGGTACAGCGGTGTATAGATGGTACAGCGGTGTCTAGATGGTGATGGTGGATAAAGAAGGACATAGGATGGTACAGCGGTGTATAGATGGTGCAGATACACAATAGCGTAGTCATTGGGGGCCCCAGTAAAAAGAAAAGAAAGATGTCCCTACTAGAAAAATACATTTTTAAATGTACAAATAGTGGTTTGGGAGGAGGAGGGGAGGGGGCGGCGCTTCAGAAGTTGGGGCACAGAGCGCGCCCGCTGTTAAATTCATCTTTCAGGAGTATCTGACAATTATTGGCGAAAGTAAAGGCATCTGGGCATTGTGCCCACGATCCCATACCAATACTTTAGCTACATAAACAGAGGTGTCCTCTGCATCATCTGACCCCCTCGGTGGTTCTAATATTATTGTGTATTAGGGGAAACTTTATACATCTGTGTGAATTTAAAAGTAAGTTAAGCAAGTTTATTTAGAGAACAATTATTTACAAAAGCTTATTTAATAAGTAACTAAAATCAATACATAACTGACATATAAGGTCGTACACATTAATTGTGTCTTCACGTGGTAACAGGTAAAAATGGCCTAGTTCTTGTCTGGCCAAAGATACACATTTATCAACCTATTATTAATGGAATTAAAGATGAACAGTAATTTGTGAACACACACAAAAACAAAACAACATGCTATATGATTGGTCAGTAAAATAACAAAGATAAATGAGTTTATCACAGTTAAAAATAAATTTGTTCATTTTTGATTATTTTTACCGTAAGACCTTCTTTTCTTTTTTAAATGCAGGATTTGAAGAACACTGGTGCTTTCAAAATTGTCTGGCCTTGTTACCATGGCGACGACTGTGTTCACCATGACGTATGTGAACACCTTCAATCTCTCTATACTCTCCAACAACTATCGCAAACTCTGCTTTCATTGGTCTATTAGTTCCCCCCCCCCATTATTTATGGCCCGAAACTTTGATGTACTCAGCACAGTGGGTCTCAAAAAAAAGTGGTCTCGGAGAATTTAAGGTGGCCCACGACAAAAGTAAAACATATTTTTAATTTGAATGACGCGTGTGTTTTCTTTGCAGGGTGGCTAAGGACAAAAACAAAGTAGTCACAGTGGATCACAAACTAAACAGTTGTCGTTGAGGGTCGCGAAGTGTATACGTTTGAGGGAGCCACTGATTTAGTACATTGAGAAGAAGGAATATTCCACTATTGTTGATTATGTTCCTGAGATTTGCAGTCTATTCCAAGTAATATCACATATTATTGCGATCATTTATTACAGTATAACATTTATTTTTACTACAAGCAACATGTATTGCTTTTGAATTAGAGACAGTGTCAATTAAGCACATTCTCACACACAGTTTTTGGGTCGTACAGCTCCCGGTGAATTCAACCGAATTCCAACGCACGAGTACCCGTGGCCCGATATGTGGGCGCGGAATGAACAACTGAGGTTTGAGGTTTCCCGTAGGAGAACATGTTATTGCGACCGCGACGCCGGCCTTAGACGCGCAGAGCCCGGTTATGTAGATGTCTTCCAGCCAGAAGGACGGGAGCCTCAGAGACGCCTCGTAGAGCAGCCGGGCAGCCTCGGTCGTCATGGCGGTAGGCCGTCCTCGAGGTGTAGCTCGGGTACACGTCCCCTTTGAACATGCTATAATATGTACCACTTGGTTGGCGGTCCTGATGGGCCTCGCGTTGTACTGCACGGAGCCCACCACGAAAGCGGGCTGGGCCGCGCGGATTCCTCGGGCAGGATCCGCACTGTGAGTGGGACGTTCACGTACATGTCGTCGTCCGCTTTGAGGACGTATTTGCTTCCGGGGCAGAAGAGCGTGACCCACTTGTACGGAGACGGACTTGAGGCTGAGGTTGTTGTAGTGTCGATGTAGGTCTCTTGTAAAATGTCGCCGTAATCCCTCGCCTCCTCCTCGATACGGAGCTGTGTCTCCCGCGATGAGTCGGAGGTCGCGTCCTCGGATCCATGAAGAATACTAAGACGGCGTTGTTGCTGCTGGAGTTGGTGTGTAGGCTGCCCCACGTTTCTGACGGTCTGCCTCCCTTTGAAATTACTCCTGGTGATGGGGACGCAGATGGCCAGCATGACGTAAACGGCCGGAGCAAATGACGTTCGGGAATATCGTGTAGGTAAACGGGTGAGGGTTGATGATCGGCTCCTTCAAAAACTCGTGACCGCTCAGGACAGATGGCGAGGGCGAACCCACGGAATAGACGCCGCGTTGGTGCCGGTTGAGGGTGGCGATGCTGACGGTGGGGGCCGTGGCGGCGTCTGGGCGGGGTCTACTAGCCACGATGGAGTCGTTGTGAAGCTTACTCATCTGCCAGCTGTGGACCTCGGCGGCATTCGCGGCCAGGGAGTACCCCAGGAACTGGGCGATGACGATGTGGGTGGACTGCTTGTACAGGATGACGTTGATGCCGACGAATGCTAACGCCAGGGCTGAACATCAGGTGGCAGTGCTTCTTGCAGCCTCCCAAAACTGACATTTTCCTATAAGGAAGAGAAAAAAAAACAACAACAGTTACACTACCAGTGACTTGCTGTAAAAATTTCTACACATTGTTACAGCCTGTTTTAACTCTGAAGGATCGCACTGATGTTAATACGCCACTCCCATATAAACTAACACGCGGCTTATTTACCCATAACACACCACTCCCATATAACCAACACGCGGTTTATTTACCCATAACACGCCACTCCCATATAACCAACACGCGGCTTATTTACCCAGTTCGTGTAGCTCTATATAATATAATCCCTGATAAACAGTGTATTCAAAACCACGTGTCCTACCTATAGGTTATTTACATTGGAGTGCATTGTTCTTTACGCGGTTGATTCATATTTGCTAAGATTTCAGTATACAATACCTTTTGGAAATTTTTGTATTCAGCAGGCATTCAATCCTGAGTCTGAGACCCTCCCTGTCACCCCCTCCCTTCCCTCCTCTTTCCCTATTCAGATGAACTGGGATGTTGTAAGCCCGTGGGACGAATAAAGACACAATAGCACACACACACACCCAATCCCACCAACCTTCCCCGGGTGGTCCAGACAGGATCAAAAAGACGACCATACTCTTACTTCAGATTCACAGAATGTCAGCGAATATTTACTGAAAAATACAAATTATTTTGCTACAGTCAAATACGAATTGTTTTAATACAGTAAAAAAACAACTTATTTCGTTACAGTCAAATACAACTTATTTTGCTAAAGTCATTTTTTTTTAAACTGGCGTAACAATTATGCCCAACTTCAGTACAGCGGTTCTCCAATTGTGGGTCGGGTTTAAAGCAGTTTCCAGTCAGTTAGAAACGAAAACAAAGCAGTTTTCATGGTGAGTCGCGAAAATGTAAAAAAAATTAATTAAAACCACACTTTTAAGGCTACCGTGAGCAGTACATGCCATCTAGAGAGTCCATGTTCATTCTTTAATGTTTTAATTACTTTTGGAAAGTAATATCATCAGTGAAATTCAATGTTCCAGATGATCATTTTTGCTCTAATTAATATTATTATTATTATTTTGCAATCCGCATCAGCAAATGCGCTGCATCTTTTTCATTTTTAATTTTACGCAAATAGCACTACTAGACACCGTAAAGAGACGTAACCGAGAAAATAAATAACACGTGTAAATAGCGCTACTGACACCGTAAAGAGACGTAACCGAGAAAAATAAATAACACGTGTAAATAGCGCTACTAGACAGTAGACACCGTAATGAGACATAACCGAGAAAATAAATAATACGTGTAAATAGCGCTACTTGACACCATAAATCACAGGTGGGAAAAGAGAAAAAAAAAAAGGATAGGGATTGTAAACTAGGGAGAATATAAGTTAGTGTGTGTGTATGTGGTGGGGGATAACGTATGTTAGAAACATGTTGATGTCATAATAAAAATATAGAACAAGGATTGTTTTAACATAATCAGTGGCGTAACCAGGAAGGGCTGTATTATTATCACTTTTAGTTCCCTTTTTTTTTGGTATGACTGGGGCAGCATTTATTAAGAGTCCGCCACTGACCCACTAAGGCAGGCTAGTTTCAGCCAATGAAACTGCCAACAAATAACAAGGCAGGCTAGTTTCACAATGAAACCGTCACCGGACCCACCAAGACAGGCTAGTTGCAGCCAATGAAACCGTCACCGACCCACTCAAGACAGGCTAGTTTCAGCCAATGAAACAGGCTTGCAGTCGAAATTATAAATCTTTCACACTCGTGTTGTTAAACGCTGTTTGACTCCTGAGAGGTGAAGAGGAAGGTATGGTCAACAGAGCCACTCCCACGGCTTAGCTCGGTTAATTCAATTTGACATACAGTAGTTGGATCATAGAAATCAATTATGTCAGCGGTGCTCAACATCCGCCGGAGAAGACAAACAACAACAACATCAACAACCCTCAGAAACACGGTCAAAGAAACATTTTCAATCGCTTTTTAACAAGGCGGGTCCATATTCTGTTTTAGGGGTGTGGGGCCAACGGATGATCATAAGGTGTAGGCGCTCGACTCCCCCCAACCGGAGTTCCCAGATCCAACCATTTTTAAATGGGTACCTAAAGTTAGAAAAATAATTCGGGGGAAGCGTGGACATTGTGCTAGTGACCTACATATTATGTCTTCCGTACATCCTTTTAAAGGTATGGATCCACCAAGACGAAATTCCGTATCTAAGGGCAGGCATTGCTAATTTCTGTCTCTGTTTCGCTGCAATTATATTCTAATGATAACATGTACACCGGTCGCGAAAGTTTTCAGTTTCGCTGCTTGCAGAGTTTTTTCCGAGAGTTTAGCATTTTCCGTCATGATAAACAAACAAAATGGCTAAGCTTAGAAACGTCGATTCGAATAGAAAAAATGATTCACATTAGTGTATATTCATTAAAAACAACAACAACAAAGTGAATTTTGACAGAAAAACATGAATTACTATAAGTTTTGGCCGGCAAGAGTCTTTGTATATAATTTCTGAAAGGAAAATATACATCGTCTATCTTACATATTCTACAAAATGAAATTTCCTTTCGATCGAAGCGCTGTCTGAAAACATAAATGCTATTAAATAAATGTTTGGCTGATCATGAAAACGAAAAAAAAATGAACGTCTACCGATCGAATAAAAAGTTAAAAAAAAAAAACAGTTTTCCATTTCCAGCTAGACAATTTATTTGTAATAAGAACAAAAAGGGCACACGGATGCAGTATTTTCTGCTTTTCAAAGTATCGTTTTTTTTTCCACACTAGCAGGAAAAAGTGCGAAGTAATCATTAAAAAAATCTTGTTTCCGGTGAGTTGTTTCGGTGCTCACCGTTTCGTCCCGGTGGATCTACAAGAGTTTCGCTAAGTTGAAACTTCCGCGCGGAACCTTCCGCGCGAAAGTGTTTCTGTGTTGGTGGATCCAGAACTTAAAGGCCATCGCCCCCTGTAGACTATGGCGAGATAAAGGCACCATAAAAACCGACCCATGAGTTGTTTAAAGGATCTAAAAAAGACAAACGTCCCATTCCCTAAAGCGAAGAAATAAAACAGACGATTGCTCGCGTAATTTTTCAAATCGCAGTAGCTGCGGTTCCAACTAATTGACTCCGTATTATTTTTTTTCCGGGGTCCAGCTATAGATGCGTGCGCATGCGCTCGGCTAACCGTACTCCGTAATATTTTTTTCCGTGTCCGGTTATAGATATTGCGCCTAATCCTAACCCAAGCCCTGAAAAAACAAAAAATATGCAATAATATGCAGTCCGTCTGCCGCATGCGCACATCTATAGACGGACCCCGAAAAAAATAATACGGAGTCCAGTTAGTTGGAACCATAGCCACTTTCTTTTTAAATAATACGTATATATATTGATGTAATTGTAATTTTTTTTTAAACGTCTTTATCACAGAAACTAATTAAACGCTTAAGAAGAGAAGATTAAGTCTCTAGAAAAAAATACGGCCACATGTGATGCGCTCACAACCATTGGCCAGATTTTTATACAAACGGTGGCTACGGCTACGGATAACGTACTCCGTATTATTTTTTTCCGGGGTACGGCTATAGATGTGCGCATGTGCGGCAGACGGACTGCATTTTATTGTATATTTTTTGTTTTTGGGGCTAGGTTAGGTTGGGAACAGGGTTAGGATTAGATTAGGGTTAGGCGCACATCTATATCCGTACCCCGAAAAATAACACGCAGTACGTTACTGTACTCGTAGCCAGTGCGTTTTACAAATATGATGTCCCTATTACACAACACTGGCAAGGTACTGTTTAAGTTAATAATGGGGGTTCTGTCTCCCCTTTTTTCCGTCCATCCGTCCCATATCCAGTTAGACTAAACTGTTCCGAAAACTTGAACTTAAAAATTTACCTAAGCAGTGACCTGCTTTCACTGTCCTGACAATGTACAGGCTCACAGTAAGGTACATGTGAATGCTCGAAATATGTGTACAAGGTAATCCGATGAACACAGTATCATATGACGGCCAAGTAAGAATCACCTAATAATCTGTCCAGCCTGTAACGTTCGTATCAATCAATGGGCTATTCTATCGTCCCCCCACATGCCACACAACACCCCCTCCCCAACCATCCCTACCCACACGCTCCATATTTTACTTATCAAGGTCTCAAATATCACTGGGCTGCCAACACATCATCAATGACAACCGTTAAGATAGAACCAATAAATGGGGGGGGGCACATAATATAAATTATACATCGTCAGTGTAAATTGATTTCCATGAAAGCCATCATGTTGTGTTTTATTGTGCTATAATAGTGTAGTGGTTCCTCCAACCCTCGGGCCGGTACCAGCCCGTGGATCGAAATTGTACCGGGCCGCCTAAAGAAGCCTTAAATTAGTTCCGTTTTATTATCTGTCGGTATGAGTGACTCTGCATGGACGAGAGGCAATTTGGGAGATGACCAGGCTGTGCGCGGCAGTGGCTATTGCAAATCAAAACAATTCTAAAATATAAATAACCAACGCCTCCACCCACTCCTCCCTCCCTCCCCCACAAACCCTCACAGGGCCTCGGTAGAAATTATCAATCGTCGACCAGTCCGCGGCGAGGAAAAGGTTAGGGGACCACTGCTATAGTGTATCACAATATTAAGGCGCTGCACTATTTTATAGGCACAACACAAATGACGGCGGATTTTTTTTTCCCAGTTATTGGTGGAGGAGGTTTTTGAACAATGCGCGCTTTCTGTATGTGCTATGTGCTAAGTAAAATATTATTGATTGTTGAATGAACATTGTTACACAATGGGGGAGATGGAGAAACAAACAAAAAAAAGGGGGGAGGATAAAGAGGAAAGAACAGCAGAGAGAAAGAGACAAAAGGGTCGCACAAAGAGTATAGAAGGAATGACGTTGTTACATGAACCCACTATGCATATGCATTAAAATATCAAAACGAAATCCCATTCCTCGGGTTAAGGAAGCAGAACGCGGCGGGTCGGAACAACAGGCATACGGAGAAAATGGCCCGCGGGTCGCAATGAGCCTACCCCTAAGCTAGACACGCGAGATCCATAAAGAAAGATATCGGCGGCCACCGTTGGCGCAACCAACCCAATAATCTAGACCCATATTGCTACTCAAGAGCTGGAAGACAAAATTTACTTGGATATCTCGGGAAACTTCGATATGGTCGGCTTTCGCCGATTTCCACGCACAATTCAATGTGTCTCGGGTATTGCGTCGTTTATCTCTTGTTTTTATTTTCGGATTTGCGCGTGATTTCTCAACTGATTTTTGACACCCTCCAATAGTAGTACACCACAGGCGGCCTTAGCTCTGCGCGAGGGACATAGTACGAGTTTCATTTTGTTTTCATCACTCACCTATGGTTTAGGTAAAAAAAAAAGTTAAGTTTCCCCAAGTCCTTAAGTCCCGTCGGAGCAGACGAAGTGTGGAGTTTCTGTAACCTCGGTATTTAAAAGGGACGCCTTTACCCATATACACAAGTCAGGTGCTTGTTTATTAAAACTGGGTGGCAGTGTGGCGCCTTCAACTTTCACTACGACCTGGGAAAATTCTGGCTTTCACCGTGGATCGAACCTGGGACTCTCAGATCAAGAGTCGAGCATCTACACCACTCCCGGCCATTTGTTGTCAGGTAACACATTAAAAAACAAAACAACCAAAGTCACGGGTTGAGAGCCACACAAACTCAACGATGAGCCACAAGAGGCTACAAGAGCCACACGAGGGTACAAGAGTCACATGAGGGTATAAGATTCATATGAGGGTACAAGATTCACATGAGGGTGAAGCAAGAGTCACATGAGGGTACAAGAGTCACATGAGGGTACAAGATTCACATGAGGGTACAAGATTCACATGAGGGCATGATTCACATGAGGGTACAAGAGTCACATGAGGCTATAAGAGCCGCATGAGGCTACAAGATTCACATGAGGCTACAATAGTCACATGAGGGTAATAAGAGTCACATGAGGCTATAAGAGCCGCATGAGGTTGTTAAGATTCACATGAGGCTACAAGAGCCACATGAGGGTACAAGTGCCACATGAGGTTATAAGAGCCGCATGAGGCTACGTGAGCCGCACTCGGTCACGAATTAACAACCAGTTATTGAAAAACACGTTGTGAAAATAACAATCAATTTCTTGAAAATAACCAAGGGAAAAATAAAAAAGCTTTTTTAAAAACAACAACTCACGTGTTCATTATAACAGACAGATTATTCCTTGAACATTAGCAAGAATAAAAACTTATTTCCTGTTTCAGCAAAAAACAACAACAAACAACCGTTTCCGATGCGATAAAAGCTGCGCTTAAACAGTTGATTTACACTTGAAAATGTAGGTCAGTGTCATCCTATTGTACACAAGCACACAGTGTAGATGATGACGACGACGAGTTATATTAGCTGACATCATAGATGTATGGCTGACATACACAACACGGCGTAATGGATGAAATGCAACATTTCTTTCAAAGAGACTTCCATGCAAAGGGAGATAAAAAAAATAACAATGGGGAAATAACCACACGTGCAAATCCTCTGACCCAAGGAAAAATATAAGCGTGGATGTCAATTTTGATCATTAGATGATTTATTTACTAATATATTTTTTGTTGCTATTTATCAATTAATGTAATAATGACATACGGAGCTATGATATTACAATCAAGTGAGAAATATAAAAAGAAATTCATTTTCTAATCAAAATATTTCCGATTTATCCCAAAAAAAACGGAATACATAAATTATTTTTTTAGTTAATCCGAATTCAACAATACATCTATTAACAAAACAACAAGACACCACATATGGTTACTGTTATCTCTAGCTTGAACTGCTGGATGTCTGACATATAGTACAACACCTAAACAAGTATTCTGCAGGGCCAAGTAATCGAAGTATGTCCATAACGTATTTTTACAACTGAACTTATATTTCGATACCGTCTCCCTCTGTCCTTTACCAAACAGCTTATATACAGATACTGCCCTGTCATTGGACCGAACAGCTTATATATAGATACTGACCTGTCATTGGACCGAACAGCTTATATATAGATACTGACCTGTCATTGGACCGAACAGCTTATATATAGATATTGTCCTGTCATTGGACCGAACAGCTTGTATATAGATACTGACCTGTCATTGGACCGAACAGCTTATATATAGATATTGTCCGTCATTGGACCGAACAGCTCATATATAGATACTGTCCTGTCATTGGACAGCTTATATATATATATATATAAATAAATATATATATATATATATATATATATACCGATCCTAATCGTAGGTGGGAAATTCGTCTTATTGGTTCGTTTATTTATTTCTTTAGCCATCTGTGCAATGGAAAGTCAGGTCAAGATTTAAGTTTCATTATTACTGCGCGACAGAAGGATTACGGGGTGGGAGGGGGGGAGGTAGGAGTCAGAAAGATATCTAAAAGGCAAATGTGTGTTATTTGTTCCATCAATAGTATTTGATAAAGTTATCACGTGATCATCCACTCCAACAGATCACGGATTCTGCTTTCGCCCCGAAGAGGATAAACACCACGAGATATAGTCGCAAACGTTCATCATCACTCGCCTGCCAATTGTTATTTCAAAAAAAATTATAAAAAAATATAAAATTCCGCCCGTCGGGGGGGGAGGTCGAAAGGGGTAATGCTACATGAAGGTTTCTTAAAAGTGCTGGTTAATAAGATCCAGTGATGTATGGCAGTGTTCACTCAAACTTTTTTCTCCGGGGAAAGGTAGACGTTTGATAATTTCACCGCCGGTCCGGCTGGAGGGGGGGTGGATGTTGATTATTTATACTGATTGTTTTGATCAACAATTGCCAGTGCCACTCACTGCTGCTCAGCTCCCGGTTAACCTTCCGTCTGACAGAAGTCGCACCATCCCGAGAGAAGTACAACGTATTGGATTAAAAGAAAATAATTTGACTTTTTCTCGGAAAAATTTGATTCGCGGCCCGGGGGTTGCGGGGTGGGAAGGGGACTCACAGGTGTATGGTATGTCCGAAGTCTGAGGTTTTCAGCTCTCCGGAGCAGAGGACTACTGGGCACTACTGGCCTGCAGATACGACTAAAGTGGCTAAGACTTGAACTCATTTCGCAGAATGGGAATCCTGATTATCCATTTAAAACTTACAACTCAATTATGGGTTATGGACCACTGCCCGGAAATCAACAAAAAAAACGCCTGTGTTTGGCTGGGGTTCAGAGCAGTGGTCCAACCCCCCCCACCTTTTTCTCGCCGAGGACCGGTCGACGTTTGATAATTTCACCGCCGCCCAAGAGGGGGGAATGGGTGGGTCGGGGAAACTTTGATTATTTATAATTTAGATTGTATTAATTTACAGCACGTTGATCGGTTCCCGGTTAACTTCGTCCATGGAGAGTCACAATAACCCCAAGAGAAATACACCACAGTAAGTAAAAAGAAATAATTTAATGTTCATTGGTCTAGAATACTAAAGAACTGTATATTATCAATTCCAATACGAACCTTGTAATACCTGATATAACATTGTTTACACTTTTGGTCAAGTTCGGGATTCACGCCATATCAGAACGACAAAGTGTATATAAGCAAAGGTTAAGGCAAAGACAGTCATGTGTAGGTGGGAAGTGCGACTGAAAGGAAGGGATAAGCACTGTCAATATATAAGTATGTTGTTTTTTATGATATGCAACTAATACATGGGCAAACACAAACAACATTTTGTAATAGAATGAATAGTTTAAATGTCGCTAACAAAAAAATCGTAATTAATTACTGTGAATGTGTTAAGAACACGCACATTATTCTGATACACGGGCCACAAATAAAAAATAGAAAAATACAAACAAACTAAATATTAGTTTATTAGGCTTGAACAACAAATATATATATATATATATATGTATAACAGGCTTCATATCAATATTAAAGTGGAAGAGCCAAAAAATCTTTTGTTATATCGAAAAAAACAACAATGAACAATACAAATAAACAATAAATATGAACAATACCAACTGTCTTATTCTCTAAAAATGCCAAAGGTATGTGTTACACTTTAGGGGCGGGTGCTTTACGCCACGGTAAATAAAAACAAAAAAAAACAAGATTAATAAACATTCATATACAAGGATAAGCTGACGAAGAAGTGCGCGCAGAGCTGTTGCATGATGGTTATACCCGTACTGTAAAGTCTTTCTTTTGTGTGCATTTTTTAAAAGGAAAATTTAGAGAGATGCATTGTTTTTAAAATAGTAATTTTTTTTTGTTGTAAAAGCGTGTGTACAGATTGGCTAATTAATAAATGGTGGTCAACTAACATCAAAGCATTGAAACAACTTTTCTCAAAGAGAAATTATGAAAATCTTTTCACTAAATAGAACATATATATTATTAATTTACTATTACAAGTATTTTTGTCAGAAACAACAGTTGGAAAAAAAGGGGAGTAATATATGTCAGCCTGAGAGATATTAATATTACAAGAGTAATCGTTCGCAACAAGGATTTAATCATTTTTATATTTATGAGGCATTTTGTGGAAATCTATAAAAAAAAAAGACCTTACAGTACCGCAAGCGTAGGTGAGACATGATTAAATTATCGAAATATTTTTTGTTCTAAGCTCCCCCCGGTCACGGAGCGGTACCGAGTGGCATTCAATTATTTATTTTTATTTACTGTGCCAGTATTTCTCTCTGACGTGCGACTTTCCATGGCGAGAGGTTAACCGGGAGCCGAGCTGTTGTGGCATATTGTATATCAAAAGAATATAAAATATAAATAATCACCTACTCTCCCCACCACACACAGACACAGACAAGCGGGCCGGAGGAGGTGAAATTATTAAAGGTTAACGGGTCCGTAGCGAGGAGAAAAGGTTGGGGAACCACTAGTTTATTGTATATAAAATATGGCTGGTGATGAATTATTAAAAGGAAAAAAAAAAGACGATACATGGTCAAATATTATTTGAATGCAAAGATCAATAAAATCATTAATGTCCTCATGCACTTGTTTATACTGCTGGGTTAAATTTAAAGAATCTCACAGACACACATTGCACTGGGGAAATTGTAGACTGTCATGTGCCTTCCTTGACAATGTTTGTTCGCCTGTCCGGACAATGTCATGGGCCGGGCCGTAAATATCAGTAAGCCTGTCCGGAAGTATCATGGGCCTGGCAGGACGTCATAATGGGCTTCAAATATCAGCGGCCTGTTCCATTGCACGTCATTACTGTAAATGTCACGCGTCAGCTTGATAACAAACGTTAAGCATGTCGGGACAATGTAATGGGCCTTAACTAGACAATGTTATCGGCTCTGGTCAGACAATGTTAGACTTAAAATCCGGACGGGAAAATGGATTTATCACAGATGGAGGGGTAAAAACTACTACATATTTCAATTTTGAAACAATCGTAAAGTTAGAATACATACAACAAAATATTCAACAAAAGATGTATTCCATTTGACTTCAATTTGTTGTTTTTTTCATATTTAAAAAGTATCGCAATGAAATCTCCACCATAAAATTCGTGAAATATTCACATTTGAGGAAATGTAAGACTTTCACAAAAGTAAGACTTTCAGCAAATTTTTCTAGCATTGGACTAAAGCCTTATGTTGAAGTACAATCCTTTTTTGGTTCTTTCAAATTATGGATTTTTTAAATAAAATATAAGTGAGAAAACTCTAATTAGCTTAGCTTTGGAACAGAGATAAAAAGTGTATCTGTGCTTTGCCCTGTATTTGTTTAACATCTAATGAATAATACACATCTTAGGAATCTCGTTAATAAACGTATGTTTGAAAATTTAAACTTGAACTATCTATATGCAACGTAAACTATGGAAACCACTTAAAACCAGGCTTGCGGAGCCGGAGCCGAGGAGCTGTGGAGCCGCCACTTTGCTGAGCCGGAGCCGAAAAATCTGGCGGCTCCACGGCTCCCAAATGGTTTTTTTTTACAGTGAATTTTTTTTTAGCTTTAAAATTACAAATTTGTTTGATTGTTTGCCTCCTACAATTTGTAATAGACTAAAGGGGAAAAAAACAAAAATGGTAGCTTTCTGTATTTAACAATTTTATTATAAATATAATGATCGAAAACAGAGCAGATACATTTATAAGGTTGTGGCTATTCGGACCCGGGTCCCACACTGATGAGTTATTCGGACCTGTAAGGTAAATATGCACTAAGCTTAGCTATATTTAAACTTTATTAGACGGAACCCGAAAAAATTAATAATACAGATTCGCTTATAAAACCTAGACACTGAGTAACGATTAAATCATACAATTCAAAACAATTATAAAAAAAAATAAAACAAAAACAATAATAAAGTTTATGTATAGCTAAGCCAAGTGGTATTTGCCACGGGTCCGAATAATAATCGGAGTTATTGAACGGGGTCCGAATAAAAATCGGAGTTTATTGGTACTCCCGGGTCCAGGCCCGTAGCCAGAGGGGGCTAGAGGGTTAACCCCCCTGTTCATGACCCGAGTCCCCTCTCCCCCCCCCCGTGCATACGATTTTGAGCTTTTTGACAAAAATTTCAATAATAACGGTTACAAAACATCAATCATTTCCGACTAATTTTGTTTTAGGGCCCGGACTGAGCTGGCCAATCAACTTTGAAAATATTAATATCAGCACGGGGGCCCGTTTCACCCTACTCAGGGACCCGAAATGTCTGTCGGTGGGCCCTTTTCGTAACCTTGTAATATTTTATATATTGGTCTGAGGACAACTAGTAACTATTTAAGTTAATAAAATAATATTGACTTCTGACTTCACTTTATACATATATAATAAAAAGACAAAGTACAACCTCTGTGATTTCTGAGTGATGTTATTTATTTTGAAAATTTACTTTTTAGCAGAATTAATTTTATTTTAAAATTGAATAATTGCGACTGGTCATTTGTTGTTGATAGATCTGTTCTTTGTTTTCAATATTATATAAGAAATATCACACAAATAGTTGCTTATACCCAGCATTTGTCGTTCTTCCCGGGTTGTACGTTTAACCAACAGTATAATGATAAATCAGGTATCTATTGTAACAATTGTGTAGCAGAACAAATGGTCAATATATTTATAACAGGAATCAGAAATTGCTCAGCCTCAATAAATTTTTGTCATTAAAACTTTACTTATTAGAAATTATTTTTAACAAAACTGCAACATGCATGCACTATTGAAACGTAGGTAGTTAAAAATTATATATTTCTACTAATAGCTAAACAACTGGCACAAATGTGTCCATTCCAGATAAGGAACTGCAAAAATTTCTTAAAAGGGACTCACTGAGGTCCCCTCCCAAAACCCCTCCTCTCCGTTCGCAAGCTTTTCGGCGCTTCGCACCTCCATCTTCGCCCCCCCAACATTTCTTCTACCCACCAGGGGGCGGAATTATAGGAGAGGCCGGGGGGTATCCCCCTCACCTCCGGTTATCGCAAGTTTAGGTAATGCATCATTAAATTATCGAAATATTTTTTTGTATTCAAAGACCAATTTTCAACACTGAAAACAGTTTCGGCCTCACTTCGGAGCCAAAGCCGCTCCCCCCCCGTCAAAGGTCTAGACCTGCCGCTGTACCCCAGAATCAGTTCTTCGGCACGCTCCCCCTCGGCCGAAAAAAAAAATTCCTCCCCCCAATGGTAATAATCAATACGGCCTGCCGGGTCCGAATAGTCACTTCGGAATTAATCGATAATAAACAAATGAAGCTTTAAATATTTTAAATAATACATCGAGTTTTACTATTTGCTAATGATCGTTTGTTAACTTTTGTTACTTTTGTAAAATGGCGACTAGAGAAACCCCGATGGAAAATAATGATATAATTTGGATGCACTGAAATGGTTTGTTTAGTAAAACGACAATGGAGCAAATGCGTATATTTTTCTGCTCCTGACCTAAAGTAAACGCGGCAAATTTTGTTAACTTTTTATCAGCGGGATGTTAGCGGAGCAATTACACAATTTTTTGTCTCGTGCATTATCTTAATAGGGAGCCGGAGCTGTCAGAAATTTCTGTGGAGCCGGAGCCGGAGCCGAAAAAAATATGGCGGCTCCGCAAGCCTGCTTAAAACGAATCGATATTAAATTTCTCCACCAGGATGTAATGCTATTTAGCTATGGCGCGAACGCTTTGTGCCAATACGTCATCACCTCTTCCCACAGACCCCCGTGAGGTGGGCACAACTTAAACAGAACACCTCAGCCCATGCTAAGTAAACACACGCTTTTCATGTCGTATTAAAGGGACGTGTGTTCAGGGATGTGTTTCAGATCTCCGGACATAAAAAAGTAGCACCCTAGCCCCTCCCTCTACTATAAACTCCTGCGTTGCTATGACTACATTAACAGGTTTCTCACTTTAAAAAAAAATATGACCGAGCCCATTAATAACACTGGTAAACAGTGAATTCATTGCCAGTGATATTTGAATCATTTTATACAAAGTCAACTATGCTGATTTAGAATATGTAAGTGCTTTTGCTAGATTGGTCATTTTATGAGATAATTAAAATAAATGAAATAATAGATGCACCGTGTTTGAAAATTGTCAATTGAAGAATGAAATAGTATACTAACAAATAAAAGGGAAACTGTTAATGGTCATGCAGAAATTTGTTCAAAAAATATGTACGTGTTATAGAGGAAAAATATTGTCATTTGAAAACTAATTATGTCTAATTAATTAATTAATTAATATGTTTATTGTCTATGGTAATGCATTAGCAAATCGCTGTTTGCCTTGACTTCCTTTTGTGTGTCGTTGGGGCAATAGCGCTGGAGGCTCCAACAGCAGTCAGCCATCATATGTATGTCCCATCTTCCTGATATCTCTCCATCACCCCTCATATCCTGATGGAAACTCTCGCCTTGTTCCTCTACTGAAGTCCCAAGGTTATCTGGAAATTGGTCTAAATGACTGTAGTGTAATGTACCTTGGATGCTCATATTTGTTTCAATGTTTCTGAAGTTAGCGATATCTTGCACCAGTTCGTAATTCTGCTCTGTTATTACCTAAGAAGTTCCTGACAATGAAACAAAACTGTTCCATGAAGAAGCTTCAAGGTGATTTCTGATCGTTGATGAGTTTCAACTGAGACCATCAAAAATCCCAGCTTTCAGCTTCTCCATGCTCAATCCGGGAATGATCTGCAAATATAATTGAAGCAATTGCCAGATTTGTCCAAAGCCTTAAAAAATTGTTTCATTAAACCTAATTTGATATGAGGCGGTGGGATAATGATCTTATTTTGTCAAACTAAGGCTTGTCGATGATATTTTCTTTACCTACAGTCATGCTCTTCTTGCAGGCCATCCCACTCTTGTGCAATGATCTTGCTCGCCCTGCTATCCCAAAAGCACTTGAAGCATGGGCATTGTGTGTATCCTGACTGCTGCCCAAGCAAGAAGTTTACAATTTAGATCAACACAAATTGGACCATTGATGCTCATAATAACGGACTTTCTGCAATACTGTTTTGATATTCTCATACTCTTCTTTACATGTTGGAATGAGCAATGGGAAGAGATGTGTATAACGGTTACCATTGTAACAGAACACATTTCAATCTTCTAATGGAACTGTCTATAAAGACGCCAAAAATAAGCCAAATGTGCCTGTTGTACAAATTCACATTTATATTTCCTTCTTTGCTTTTCAATCATGTATTCTCCATACAGATGTAACAGAATACATTCGTATTATTTGCAGCATCTTCGTGATGAACCTAGTGATGTCTTTAGAAATCAGCTTGCAAAGAGAAAAAAATAAACTAAGTTATAACTTGGTATAGTTAAATTAAACTGTAAGTAATATAATACAATCAATCTTCGGAATTAAAAACTATATACGACTTGACGTAGTACACAAAATTTACTCACCAATTACAGCGAGATAGAGAGAAACACATATTCTACAAACTTTCTCAAGCAAATCAGCACTCGTTAATCGATCTCAACTTCGTGGCGATGTCATCATCGAAATATATAATCTCTGCGGATCGTAACAAAAATAAAATATTTCCAACCGCCGTCATGCTTCAGAAATGGCGTGCTGTAAACTTCAGATATAATAATTTCCAATGAGACATAACAGACACCAAACTTATTGCATTTGTTTTGCACAAAGGGCATAATCATACCGTAAGGGTGTCCAATATCTCAGAAACTAGAGCCAATTCAGCAAAGCAGGGCAATAAAATTGCACCAATAATCTGTTACAAATCATTCAAACATTCTTGGCAATTCGCAAAATAATTTTTTTGTTGAGCTGTGTAATCTAGCGGCTAGAAATACGAAACAAATATCACAGCAGTATGAAAATATGATTAGCGGAGTAAGATGGGCAAATCACGACTCTGATTGATGTATTCGGCCGCTTAAATGTCCCATTCAAATCCAAACGTCCTGAACATGGAACTATTACATACTTGTCATAGTAGGCGGGAGAATTGTATGTCATTATATCGCCATTGCAAGGCTGACCTTTGCATCGACGATTCATCTCGCATTGTTCAGGTCGGATAACACGCCACTCCATAATAACAACCAAAAATAAAAGTGTGCGCCTGACACCCAGTGGTCCCCAACCTCCAGGCTTATGGACCGGTACTGTCCCTGGATCAAATGGCACTGAGCGCCCAAGAACATTCAATTACCGGTATTTCCTTTTATTTATTGTAGTATATTTCTTTTCTGATAGTGCAACTTCTGCATTTGGTGAAATTATCAAAATGTCGACCTTTATCTTAAGAGAAAAAAAGTGTTGTGAATCACTGATATAGATTATTAGATTTTTTTAATAAGATAATAGCAGACCAAATGTTCAATGCGTATATTTTTGTTTTGCTCACGCTAGAGGTGAATGGTAAGTAAGATATGATTTTGGTTTAAGATTTTTGTTTTTATATATAACTTTGACATCATGTCATTTGACATGTCATAAACACTGTAGACAACTGATTTGGTTCCAAAGCTTTAATTTTTAGTCATCACAAATTTGTATCATTGCCTTAAGTTATTGTTTAGAACAGTTTGAGTGAGAGGGTGTGGGTCAACATAAACGTGAAACAGTACTTAAAGTAACTTTCAGAGTCCGTTCCAGTATTATCTCGTCGCAAAGAAAGTGACGACCACACGGCAGATAACCTTACTTACAAGTGGCGGAGATTCAGGGAAAGAAAAAAAAAAACAACAAAAAAAAAAAACAACAACAAACGCCTTGACATAGTGCAGGGGTTTGGCAACCTGGCGGCTCGAGCCGCATGCGGCGCTTTCGATGTCAAGTTGCGGCTCTTTCGATGTCCAACTGCGGCCTGATCAATGCTCATACATTGAAACAACAATTTTAGGGTGGCTCTTCAAAAACTTGAGAAAATTGTAAATTATAACTTTTGGCTCTTCCGTCTCAAAAGGTTGCCGACCCCTGACATTACCGCTTTAGAAAAAGTTCAATATGCCCGGACACGACTTAAAGGGTCAAACATTATGTTTTTTAAAAAAAAATGAATAGAAACCAGAGTTGCCAAACGGACACCCCCCCCCCACCACCATATGTTAGAACACTATTCACATAATTTGTATTCAGTTTGTATGTACTTAAATTACTATACTTTTTTTAATGCATTTATTGAGGTGGATTTTATGCGCTGCGTGATGAGCGAGCAGCGTTCTCGTTTCGGTGTGTCAGGAGGGCCTGCTAACGTTATAGTGTGTGTGTGTGTGGTGTTTGAAATTCCCATTACTTTATATGTCCAAGTAGGCTGTAGATACGTTGTAATGATAAGGCCGCACCTGTTGAGTTAAGCACCTGGCTAAGCAAGGAACATCAAAGTATTGTGTGATTGTTGTGTTTGTGGGGGATTGTGTGGGGGATTGTGTGTGGGGGATTGTGTGGGGGAGAGCGGGGAGGAGGGAGGGGGAGGAGAAGTAGTGGTGTTTAGGCAAGACCTACTTGAGAATATGCGCTGACAATTAATGAACAATTGACACAATACAAGAAAGATAATAAAGACATATTTGCTCGTGAAAAAGCTGCTTTTATGTGGTGGGAGGTGTTATTTTGTTACTACCTGTGTGCCCTGCAAAATTCTTTGGATAATATAGACCTGCGCTTCAACTTTATGTTGTCATGAAATTTAAATGTAACCATATGTTTAGTTTATTTATGTTACGAACAGAATTATGAGACTTATACGTTATCCCTTTTTTTAATAAGGTAAATGAAAATTTCTAAAAAAAAAAATATTTAAATATCCGTGAGAGGGATTCGAACCCCGGCAGCCAGCACCTCAAGCATGTTAGTTAACAATTCAGTTATTACATCTTATTATGAGATGAGATCAAGGGTACCCTTCCCCCTTTCGATGATATTGTCGGTGTGAACACTATATATAAAGAAACACTTACACATATGGTGGTAGTATAGCTCCAAGAAAATGGTGAGACCTAAGTTATATGTTAGAGAACGGTGAGACCTAGTTGTATATAGTAATAGGAGACCTAGTTGTAAGAGAATGGTGAGAATTTAGTTGTAAGAGAATGGTGAGACCCTGGTTATATGAATTATGAGACCTAGTTATATGTTAGAGAATGGTAGAATCTAGCAAGAGAAATAGTGGAGACCAGTTATAAGAGCATCAGAGACTAGTTGTAAGAGAATGGTGACCTTAGCTATAAAAGAATGGTAGGAGACCCAGTTATATGTTAGAGAAGGTAGACCTGGCTGTAAGATGATGAGACCGAAGGCAAGAGAACAGAGACCTAGTTGTGAAGAGAGAATGGTGAGACTTGGTTGTAAGAGAATGGTGTGACCTTAGTTGTAAGAGAATGGGTGAGACCTAGTTACATGTTGTTAGAGATTGGTGAGACATAGTTGTAAGAAAATGGTGACACCTAGTTTAAGAGAAAATGGGTGAGACCTAGTTTAAGAGAATGGTGAATTTGTGATATGTTAGAGAATGGTGAGACCTAGTTGTGAAGAGAATAGGAGACTAGGTTGAAGAGAATGGTGAGACCAGATACATGTTAGAGAATGGTGAGACCTAGCTGTAAAGAGAATAGTGAGACCTAGTTACAGAGAATGGTGAGAATTTGTGTTTGTAAATAGAATGGGTGAGACCTAGTTGTAAGAGAATGGTGAGACCTAGTTATATGTTAGAGAATAAGGATATCTTAGTTGTAAGAGAATGATGAGAATTTAGTTGTAAGAGAATGGTGAGACCAATGTAAGAGAACAAAGGTGGAGACCGAAGGAAGAGAAGCCTGGTAGAATTTAATGTAAGAGAATGGTAGAACGAAGAGGAAGGTTAGAGATTGGTGAGATGATGAAGCAAGAAAATGGTGACACCTAGTTTAAGAGAATGGTGAGACCTAGATACATGTTAGAGAATGGTGAATCTGTAGTTGTAAGAGAATGGTGAGACCTAGTTGTAAGAGAATGTACGAGAATGGTGAGACCTGTGGGGTTGAAAGAGAATGGTGAGACCAGCTACGAGAATGGTGAGACCTAGATATATGTTACAGAATGGTGAGACCTAGTTATATGTTAGAGAATGGTGAGACCTTAGTTGTAAGAGAATGGTGAGACCTAGTTGTAAGAGAATGGTGAGAGACCTAGTTGTAAGAGGAACAGAATCTTAGCGTTGTATGTTAGAGATTGCGAGATATAGTTGTAAGAAAATGGTGACACCTTAGTTTAAGAGAATGGTGAGACCTAGTTGTAAGAGAATGGTGAGACCTAGATACATGTTAGAGAATGGTGAGACCTAGTTGTAAGTAGGAATGGTGAGACCTAGTTGTAAGAGAGAGTGTAAGAGAATGGTGAGACCTAGTTGTAAGAGAGAATGTAAGAGAATGGTGAGACCTAGTTGTAAGAGAATGGTGAGACCTAGTTATATGTTAGAGAATGGTAGACTTTAGTTGTAAGCAGAGAATGGTAAATTTGAAGAAGAGAAGATGGGATCACTTTTAACTGCTACGCCTAAACATTCTTACTGCATTTTATGGTTTGTAAGAGCCCAGAAAATATTATTTCGTCGCTAAAAAAACCGTGAATGGATGCAATTTTTCAACTTGTAAAAAAAAAAGTTCATAAGTGTATATTTCGTTAATTGTAAAAAATTTTTGCTACGTTAAATTCATGTTGTTACCAGTAAAAAAATATACTACGTAAATGAATGTTCTGTCGAGTTTAAACAACCGTAAATGAATGGTTTTTCTTTCAATTTGTAAAAAAAAAGGTACGTAAATGAATCTTCAGTCATATTTGAACAGCCGTAAATAAATGCAACAAATTATCAAATGTATAGATAAAAAAATTAAAACAGATGCACATAATCAAATGCACCAAGAAATCAGGCTTCTGAAGCCTCGACAAAATAATGCACCAATTTAAATGTTATACTTATTCGCCGATGGTCAAATGAAGATATTACATGCCTCCTAGCCTT
Source organism: Bulinus truncatus (assembly GCA_021962125.1). Classification (NCBI taxonomy): domain Eukaryota; kingdom Metazoa; phylum Mollusca; class Gastropoda; family Planorbidae; genus Bulinus; species Bulinus truncatus. The sequence continues at coordinate 7,061,381 of JAGDYQ010000034.1, forward strand.
ATTGCGAATCAACAACCACGGTGAGAAGGTATCCTGGGAGAAATGCGCAACTACCACAAGGGATCTAACTCATACCACAAGGGACATAACCTATTCCCCCCCCAAACTTTTAACGGATTCACAAAGTACCGAGAAAGAGGTTTCCCCCTCATCGCTTACAATAAAAGATACGAAGAAAACTAAATTACCTCTTGTGGCGGTAATCGATTATTTTATTTACACATTTTCCCCCAAAGACGAAACCATAACTAATGCCGTTTGAGTGCGATACCAAAAAAAAAACAAACTGCAGCTTGAGGATTCGATACTTTTAACACCTTTCTTATGGACGAAACTGTGTAAAGAACAAAAGAATGGAACACAGTGGGAGGGGATTTCAGGGGGCGGCGGGGCATAGATCAGGTGGTGTAATATGATTTAACTCAACGTGACCATATTCAATATTATAAACACATTCATCTATTACATTACAGACCAATCTCTTCACACACACACCTGCCACCCTACACTTGGTTGTCAGACAATAGCTACAAGATCACCGTTTTGGTGGCGTTTTTGTTTTGTTTAGTTTTCTTTCTTTCCGCCTGGGGCTAAAATTTTAGTTCGTCTCTGTATTTATAAAATTTATAAGTGCATCTCCTCATTCTCCTGTCCAGCCCACCAGGTCACAGCTTTCAATACAGGTTCCGCTCCACTGCTATTGGGCTGTGTGTGTGTGTGTGTGTGTGTGTGTGTCTGTGTGTGTCCTAACAGGTGCGACGTTAACAACTCAGCTACCATCAATCAATTTATTGGTCAAAAAAAAGGAGGGGGATCTTAAAACAATAATATCCACCCCCACCCCCATCGGATTGTCCTTAAAAGTCTGGTTGCCCAGGCGACCTCCCCCCTCCCCTACAAGACGCTGGTGGTGTCCGAAGTGTCTAATCTATCTCCATTTACGTAAAATATCACCCTTTTTTTAAAAAAAACTGTGCTTAAAAAAATTACAACCCAACAAACATCCAAAGAAGACAGGGGGAGAGAGAGACTCACCGATTGTGCCTCTTATCTCGCCAATTTAGTGAGGTTAGATAGATCAAATGTGAACTATGTGCACTTGCTGCCAATATTGCTAGAAGTTTTGAGCCAAACAATTTCTAGCAAAAGTGGTAAACCAATTTAAAAAAAAAAAAACAAACAAACAAAAAAAAACGCAATTTCATATAATTTAATTATTTCTACGAGCCAATAATATACTTGTTTTTAATCCGGATGGCTAAACAACAAAAAAAGTAGGCAATATGGTGGCGACTGGCAGCTTGTGGGCGATCTCTGCCGCAAGAAGATGCACGCACGTATTACGGCTAAACTGGGCGATTTCCACTACAAAAGGCACTAACATGTGAACAAGGGTGCTCATTAAAACTGTTTAAAACTGTTTCCGCGAGAAACAACAATGGTAGCATTGGCATTGACGACACCGAGTGGGTAATTTTTTTTTTTCGATTTCATTTCCAAACTTTTAACCACTACCATTGATTTAATTAAAAATAATAAAGCTGCTTTCTGTAAGATTGGGGGAATTGATTGCTTTAGACAATGTGGCGGCAAGGGGGTATGTCACTCATCAACTGTACGTGTCATGCACATTGCTCAAACCAAGAAGATCTTCATATTAGAACAAACGCAACAAACATTCTTAAAATGCCCATCTTCATTGCCACACAGAGGCGTGGGAAGAAATTATGCTGCCGTGATTTATTGTTTATGGCATCGCAACATTCCTGTCACAATGTGACAACTTCTTGGTTTGTTGCGGCACCTCTCACACCTCACCTCTAGAGATGTTATATTTATAAGGGAAGAGAAAAATCTGAAATTTTTTTATCTGATGTGAATATGTCAGCTACTCTGCTTCAACAACAGAAGAGTAGGTTAGTGGAGAGTAACTCAAAATTAATTGTCATGAGTTTTGAGTTCTTCCGGGCTATCCTGGTCTGAGAGAAATACCATGGTCTGTGAAAAAGACTGGGGTTCTTCAGTCATGAAAAAAAAAACTCTACGGAGGCGGTGATACTGTGGTCAATGAGGACTATCCGAGACCGCAGCATTCACAGCTGCGGTGGTGACGGATGTGGTCGGCACACAACACCTTCCACTGTCCCACTCAAGCACACCTGCGCAGCCTGCCATTTCGTCCTGTGGGTACAGGCACAATACACCCCCCTCTGTTCGAGTGGCAGTGAAAAAAACTCCTTGCCTTTGCCATTCTGGCCGATCGGCAGTACACACACCCTGCTGATCTGGTCATTTTGGGTAAGTCTTAAACCCGCTTTTTTTCTGCCATCCCGGCAGATGATAGCGGACAGCATACACAAACCCGCCGCTCTGTAGGCATGGCAGACGTGCATCAGCGCCGCCAACAATGCCGGTGTGGTAGCACATACACCTCCTTTCATGCTTGCAATGGCAGCGTAAAAAATAAAATAAAAAAAGAATATAGAAAATACATTTTCCTTGTTTATATTTTAAATGATTGATAATTATTTTCTGTAATGTTTTGTTTTTTTTTTTAGTAAAACAGAATTATGAAAAAGGATTCTTCAATACTTACTATTACACCACTAGGCCTAACCACGGCAACGCGTGGCGGTACAGCTAGTTTACTATTTACGTATAGCAAGGTTGTATTTTCCATGTTGCATCTCGGTCACAATAGCTCTCAAACGTAACCCAAACAAAGTAAAAAGTATATGGCTGGCGTTGTGCTAACCACACAGTCCCTTCATGTGCCGAGGTTATAGAGACAGATGAATTCTACGTTTCATCGGGTCTCCAAACGGCCGAGTAGGGCTAAGGGAACTTTACTTTTTAAAAAAAAAAGGTTGTTATGGATAAATGTTTTTGAATCAGCCACGATAGGTTTCATAAGTTTGTCCAGAGGTGCCGGACAGATAGACGGAGTGTTTGAAGAGTTGAATATATTAGTAACATACGTTAATATTAGCAACATACATTAATATATTAGCAACATACATTAATATGTTAGCAACATACGTTAATATATTAGTAATATGCGTTAATATATTAGCAACATGTTATATAATAGCAACATACGTTAATATATTAGCAACATGTGTTAATATATTAGCAACATACGTTAATATATTGTACAACATGCGTAATATATATTAGCAACATGCGTTAACATATTAGCAACATGCGTTAATATATTAGCAACATGCGTTAACATATTAGCAACATGCGTTAATATATTAGCAACATGAGTTAACATATTAGCAACATGCGTTAATATATTGGCAACATGCGTTAATATATTAGCGTAAATATGCGTTAATATATTAGCAACATGCGTTAATATATTAGCAACATACGTTAAATGGATCAAACAACCAATGTCCAGTGTTGATACAGGCGACAAAGGGAAAACGGCGTTTCCCAACCTTCATTGTGCCGTGCCTCACAGAAGCAAGTAAGTATGCTCCTTCAACTACATTATATATATATATATATATATATATATATATATATATATATATATATATATATATATATATATATAAACACGCACCATAATAAATCGTCCAATCGTGTTTACTCCCTAATCCGCCCACTATCGACTTTTTCATGCCGGTAATTGAAGTCAATGTACGGAAAGTTTCTTCAAGTTAGCATGAAATCAACAAAGAGCACCAAGAGCCAATCGCGAAATCTTCAAAACGAAGCGCGGTGCCTGTGGCATTTGGAAGTAAAAAAGCGCGGTGAAGATGGAAGTAATGGTCAACAGCACCAGGGGACAGCCAACATTAGAGATAGCCATGCATGGACAAAGTTAATCTTCAGATACTTTAGCTCCACACTCGCCAAGTGCGTGCTGCAAGGTACACAGTTGAGACCTGGATTCCTAAGAAATCCTTACGTTGTTATATTACAGCCGCTGGTGGTGGTACAACGGTATAAGACCCGTGGGTGCGTTCAGAAAACGCATGCTGAAATATGATCCACGCCTTGAGACCAAGTCATAGAGGGTGCGACGTGTAGAATTTTCTCCCCCCCCTCCCCATCATAAATGCCATTTCACACTACAATAGATCAGGATTATCTAACCAAGTTCACCACTTTGGGTCGACATACCACCACCAAGTGTGTACATATTTTAGTAAGGTTATTTTTTTTTGTACACACTTATATCCCCAACGAGATTGAACCCTTAACCCCCCATTGACTGTAAGGGTGATTTATGTTTTAAATTGTTGATAATATCTTAAGTCTGTAGACAGTTTTAAGTTATGTTCTTACAGTTGTGTATGTTAGTGGTCGCTTGTAGGTGACTTGCACCTTTAGTACAGTGGGTCCCAAACCTTTTTTTTTTTTTTTTGGTCACCACGGACCAGTCAACTAACATGTCTAGAGTACAACATCAGTTGTTTTTGGGTTTTTTTTTTTTAATGTCTGGAAATATAAACCACATTTGACTGGAAGCTATAATAGAATAAGACCATTGGGCCATGGGTGCCATTTTCTAAAAGAAAAAAAAATAAGGACCCAAATCAGCCGTCCTCAAAGTGCGGTGTACGACAATCCACCAACCAACTATTGATTCAAACAACTTTGAAGTAAACCCACCCCCTGCCCCTACCAACCAACCATTGATTCACACATCTGCCTAGTACAAGTACAGACACCTCTCCCTCCCCCAAGTAAAATGGCAACCTAATAGCTGTTGGTAATGTCAGTGGGATTGGGACATGATATGCGTTTACCTGGAGTGGTTAGCATATCTATCTATTCAATCTATCTATCTATCTAAGTGCCGTACGCATTGATGAGAGTTTGACTTTAAAAAGACACCTGCTCACGAGCGTCATTGTTTAAGATAACCTAGTTATATATAAACCCGTTGTCTAGTGTATACAGAGGTATTGAAATTATTAAACGTTATTTGTGGGATAACAATTCACCACTAGGTATCCGAGATGTTGATACTGTTAACATGTACGCGTGCCGATAACTATAGGAGGATACATTAGGCGACCGCTTAGCCCCCTCCCATTCCAAAAGTGCCGCCTCTTTCAAGTATATTTTCCACCGAGCATACGCTAAAATGGCCTCAACTGGGTTTTCCTGTAGGGCCTCCAAAAGTATCTCTGGAGTAGGGAAACTTTTTAGGAGATATTCATCTCATAGATAACGACATATTGTGTAAAAGTTTTTGAAATGTGACTTTCACATCCGGTGCTGCCAGATGGTGGATTTCTCCCCGCCAATTTGTTTAGGGCGGTGTTTTTCGGACATCGACGGAATTTGAGCTTATTGGCGGACTGGGTTTTGTTTGTTTGTTTTTTTTGTTGCTACTTGACGTTTTATAAAATGAAAATACAAAAAAAAAAATTGAATTATAAAATCTAAAATCATTAGTGAAATTTTTGACATTTCTTTTTCAGTTAAATCTAGAGCAGTGGTGGGGGCAAACTTTTTGAGACACGGGGCATCTGTGGATTGTAAATTTGACCGGTGTGCCGGGCTAATAGCAGGTGGCTCAAATTGTTGACATGAACTAATATAGATTAAATGTAAACGTCATAACATAAAAGTTAGTGCTGTGGTTCAGTCTGAAACATGTGGCGGCCCAGTTTCAATAGTCCGGCAGGCCGCATTTGGCCCGCGGGCTGTATTTTGCTAATAACTTTAACGACATTCTATTTTTTTTTTTTGCCTTTTTTTTTACTCGGCATGTATTAACAATAAATAACAAAATTAATACAATGAAACATGTTGCAAATGCTGTATTGAAGCCTTGTCAAGTCCATAACTGTTTATAGAAAACTAATCAGTGCCACGGGAAAGTACTGCGAAGCAAGACTGTCGAAATGACGCTTTTTAATTTAGTGATTTATTTGACAGTTGACACAAGCATCAAAATTTAATCACTGCGCGCAAGTGCTCGACCTTTTTTTTAATTGCTTGTGTCAATCACTGAGGACAATGATTGATTTCGTTGTGTGTAAATAAAAACAACTTGTATATATATATATATATATATATATATATATATATATATATATATATATATATATATATATGAGATATGATCTTGTATTGATGCCAACTTACCAATATTAAAACAAATAATCTAAGCCTGTTCCATTCTGGGACAGGACGTGTTAGAGCATTTTCGTATTATGTACTAGTACGTATGCTATCTTTCAGTAAATATTTTGTAAATTTGTAAATGTTTATAAATTCAATTGTGTAATGCATATATCTGAAACAAGATATTAAAAAGACGTTTTCTTTATATTTGAAAACAAAATTATTTTCTCTTAAATCTAACTACAAGTGGTTTGTGGTCACTGAAATAGGACTCATAATTGAAACATTCTAAATTGTAGTCATTTAATCGTCCGAAAACCCGTCAATTGTTGTTTGATAAATTGTTGTTGCCAATCTTGGTGAAAGTAGTTCAATGTTGAAGTTTGTTTCGAAGAAGTTTTCAATTTCTGCCCCGCTCTTTTGAAATCTTGATTGAAGTCCCCACAAATGATGACGTTTGGCTGATTTAGCTGTGCTGCAAAGTTGTCATTGAAGAAATCTTTTTACAAACCGATTGTTTGTTGCTGGGTTTTTGTATACGTTGATTATGTCAATGTTATCAACCATACACGATGTTGCCATGCGTTGATGTTGACCAGATTCTTGTTTAATCGATTTTGGTTGTGATGTCATCAATCCAGAATTTGTGTTTGCATAGATAATCGTACCTTCTGCTTTTCTACTGGTGTATTGGATTTCTCACGACTTCAATCATATTTGGAATCTCTGGCATCATCGGTGTTATTCATCCAAATTTCTTGAAGCACAAAATGCTGCTGACTGTGTACACCGCTCTTTGAAATCTTGATTGAAGTCCCAACAAATGATGACTTTTGGTTGATTGAGCTGTGCTGCAAAGTTACTGCTGATTATGGGTTTTATAAAAAGTAAGAGAAGTAAGTCATGTTGAATAACTTACAAAAATAAATAATGATTTCGCCCTTTGTTTAGCTTATAAACTATATATAATATATAAGCCTCTAGAGCCCTGAAGCTCCGAATCCGAGAGGTCCTATCACAAAATAAACTTTTGATGTACACATGGCAGGCCAAGACCTACAAAATGATATATACATCATGGGTCTAGGACTTATGGTTGCTGAGATATAGGGCGCCCATTATTAATATAGCTTATATAGTAAAAAATCTGTACTCTTTATAAGGCCCCTTTTACGTCCTCCTGAGAGGTCAGATCGCGAAATGGAAAGTCATTTCTTGGCAGGCCAAGACCTACAAATGATATACATCATGGGTCTATGACTTATGGTTGTTGGGAGATCTAGGGTGATGACAGACAGACAGACAGACAAAACGGGGACAATAGAGCATTTTTTTCGAAAATGCTCTAAAAAAAGGAAAAGAACGCAGCATTGAACGATGCAGAGAAGACAATATCAATAACGATCAACTCAAAAATATAAAAACAACTTAGACAACTTTTAAGAGACGCAGAAAGTGAAGCCCATAGCTTGTGATTTAATGACTAGATTAAGTCACCGGACTTTGAGCGTACGCATGTTGCTTACTGATAACGTAAAGTACTACGACAAGAGAGTACCATAAATTACAACTGCTACTCATGAAGTACTTTTTTTTATTTTTATTTACAACATCAGTGAAATTAAAATAATAGTTCACAGCCGAAACAATAACAAGCCCTCCACACTGATAGCAAGAAAACTGGGGGGGAGAGGTAGAGTCGCTATCTGATTTAATAAATGAAAGCTGAATCGCAGTTCATTGGAGCGGAAAGGGCCTTCACCGAAATGTTCTAAGTTAAGATCCCAGTGTGGAGGAGGTGGTGGTGGCTGGGGGGTGAATAAGAGATTTGTGGGTCGCTGTGCTTAATCATTAGCTCTCGCCCCTAACAACAGGTCCGCATAATTTAAATTTCTGAACAGGACAACAGTTAAGTCATAGGATGGGCCCTACAACACTTACGAGCCTTGACAAACTCTACACCTGTTTTGTCGATTCCTTTCTTTTTTTAAAAAAAATATATATTTTCAGTTTGTCATTTGATGTGATTGAGGACAGTATCATAAGGATGTATATATATATATATATATATATATACAGTCGATTCCGCTTAATTCGGGACACATCGGGACCGAGGCTTTTTTGTCCCGATTAAGCGGCTGTCCCAATTAAACATACAAATTTACTATTGGCTTCTTGGTTTGGCTTCTTGAGATTTGTCCCTAAATAAGCGGTTGTTCCAATTAAGCGGTGTCCCAATTAAGCGGAATCCACTATAACTAAATATATGTAACGCCCATGTATGTAATTACATATAAAGAGGTGTCGTTAATTAACAGGTTGGGTGCCACTTGGGGGTAAAGAAAGGGGGGAGCTTTGCTTTAGATTTTAATACGTAAACTTTACACCAACTTAAAAGAGACACAAAAACTATCAATTTCAGTATAGGACTTTTGTAATACGTAATGAAAGCAGGTCATGACAGCTAACATAATTTGATTTAATGTAAAAAAAAAAGTAAAAGCTGAAAAATCATTACAACGAACTATTTCATTACAACGAATCATCAGTTTTACTCACCGACCTTTTCTGAAGTGCATTTCTTCTTTTCGTTTTGTTGTGTTGAAATTTACTGGCATGATATAGGTAACGAATTCGATTGCATTATAAAACATCAACTAAAATGATAGTATCACATCAATACATTTGCTCTTGTGACGATAATCAATCTACTAGTAACTAGTATCGCGCAAATGAATCTACTAGTATCACATCCATGAATTGGCTAAGTATCACACCAATGAATCTACTAACACACCCTAATGCACGACGACTGCAGTTACGAGCACACGCTTTTATTTTTAAATAAATAAAATGACACCCCGTGAAGAAGAAATCTGACACCTGACAAGTCATTTACCGGTGGTGTTACAGGTTCAAAAAATCAACAATATAAACAACACATTGTTCTACATGCTGCACCTTTCACGGTGGAGACATACCTGACATACTGAACTGGTGAGATTCAAATTTCTATTGTTTAATGCAAAAAGATACCGTTGGGATTAAGACAATATACCAAGTATTATAAGCAATCGTACCCACTCAAAACTCTCCCCCAAGCACCAATCGCCCACCAGACGAAGCGAGGTCCCTATCCGTCCCCCCTTCTCGCTCTCCTCGAGCAGTTAGATTTCATAAATTAGAATTAATTATAAAAAAATACGAATACTATCTTCTGGTAAGAACATGTTATCTTTTAGTGAAAGTAATCGAAAACTCGATTCGAAAGTGAACAAAAAAACAACTTATAAAAGTAAACCCATTTTAGTTCAGTGGCACCCAATATTTTTTTCTCGCCACGGACCAGTGGACGTTTGATAATTTCCCACCGCGGGCCCACTGATTTTGGGGTGGGGGTATTTCTAAATAGTTTATATTGTTTTGATTTACAATGAACAGCCGTCAGCTCCTGGTTTAACCTCGCGTCCATGGGAAAGTCGCAACAATCCCGGAGAGAAATACATGCACAGTAAATTAATAGGTAATGATTAAATATTTTTGGCGGTCCAGTCATATTTGATCCACAGACCGTTACCGGTCGGCGACCCGGGCGTTCAGGACCGCTGTTTTGGATCACATTGCAAAAAAAAAAAAAAAACAACTGCACTCTAGTTCAATCAGTAATTAAAAAAAATTCAGGACATAAATGCCACCATGATAGTGTTGTTTTCGTTGACGAAAACTAAAACCTTCGTTGACGAAAATGTTGACTTTTCGTCAACGAGAACTAAAACTAAAATTAGCAGCAAGACTAAAACTAGACGAAACTGGAAATTATTACAGAAAAAACGTAATAAAAACTGAAACTGTGAGTAGTGCTGCTTTCGTTCACGAAAACCAAAACTAAAACCTACGTTAACGAAAATGTTAACTTTTCGTCAACGAGAACTAAAACTAAAATTAGAAGCAAGACTAAAACTAGACGAAAACTAAATTATTACAGAAAAAAAACGAAATAAAAACTGAAACTAAAATATGACCTGGGGCTAAAACAACACTACACCATGAAGCAGTCAAGTGATAGATAGGACTAAAAACCACAGCAGCCAGAGATAACATATTTATCGTTTGGCTCCCAACTCAATAAAAGTTACGATGCTTTACATTACGAAAGTCAGGAAGTAATACCCATGTTACTGAACAGTGACAGGACATAGTTTATGACAACGGATATTATTTATTTCTTTTTAAAATCCGAATGGGAAAGTCAAGAAGGACTAAACATCGTCATAATCATTGATAGTGACCTAAATAATGATGTTGAAATACCAGGCTATGATTATCGCTTAGTTTCACAAATGGTATAGTAACGATTATAAATTACTTATTACTTTTTTTATTTGTAGATTGTATTGTAAGGAAAGTATTTTGATTTCTTGATCCTATAAACCAGTTGTTTTTTTAGTAGCGGCCTTTATCGTTCACCTATGGACAGGTGTGTCAAAGATAACAGAGGCACAACGGGTGACATAGGTAGGTTTCCAGACTCGTTGTGGTCAGAAACCCCTGTGACCGCGAGAATTCAGAATCAAAGCCCTGGCGAGTCACATATAAATAAAATGGGCACAAAAGTAAACAGTGTGATTATTGCACTGTTTCAATGATTGTGTGCGTGTGTGTGATAAAAAGTATAGTTCCTTTAAGCTCCATAAGGGCCCATCGGGGCAGAAGAAGTGCATAATCTCTTTTTCAGTAGCCACGACATAATGGCGGATTGTGTGGCTAGCACAACGCGCCCAGCCGCCTTTACTCCCCTATCCCTTCCCAACGTAAAGGCAGGTATTCGTTTAACGATTGTTTGGGCTGGCACTTTCACTGGGACGTGAATAAACACACACGTTTCTCATTGAGGTTCGAATCACGGTCGAGAGTCAATTGCCCGACACTACCTTGGTTCGATCTCCGGTGAGAACCAACGAAATTTTTCAGGTCATGGAGAAAGTTCCCTTCATGTCTCCAGTGGTGCCTCCATGGCTTTTATACTCCCGGTTGTGGGGAGGATGGAAGATGGACACTATAAAACCGAAAAACGGTCTCCAGGATGAACATTTTTTAAGGTTGGGGCAGATGGTCCAGCGGTAAACCTGGGGTTACTGGGTTCGATCTCCGTTGAGAACCAATGGAATTTTCAAGGTCATGGTGAAAGTCTCCATGTCCACCGTGGTGCCTCCATGCTACACTTCCGGTTATGGCGATGAAAAGAGTATTACAAAACCCAAAATGTTCCCCATTTTAGGGTGAGTTTTTGTTTTGTTTTTTGGGTGCCTGTGTGGCGCTTTGATAGCGAGTCGATCTTCATGCTGCAGCCCGACCTGCATGCTGTGGGTCACGGGCTCAACTTCAATGGTGTGTCCAGTCACCTACCTCTCTCTTGGTGCTTCTATGACCAATGCACTGTCAGCTATGGTGGGGATGAAAGAATGACACTACAAAACCGTCAAATTAGTGGTTTATAGGATTTAAGAGTTGAACATCTCATCCTTTCAGGACTTCACACACACACATACGCAGACGACGGCCTGTTGATGTGAACGAGCTTGATCGCCAGCTGGATCAAACATTCTGCCCATGTCTGGCAGAGGCGTACTTATGGTATGGGAGGGAGTCCTAATTGAAAAGTCCCCTGGCCCCACCTTGAGGGGGGCCACCAAAAATTTGTTTACATTAAATATTAAGCACATTATCTCATATCATGGTGTCGAATGTCAAAATGCAGGGCCCCCAAAAGGCCAAGCCCACCAGGGGCCCCCAAATCCTAAGGTTCGGCACTGATGTCTGTGTTTTAGTCTTCGTCGTAACCCTTCATTTAGGAGAAAAAAAATGTAAAGTCCATGGTCAGCGATCGGTGGTCTTCAAACGTTAGTGGGGAAAAATAAACTGGTCGGCACAAGGCAATATACAAAGACAGTGAGCAATGACGCCAATAAACGTCCTTATTCATTGGTGTTTTTTTTTTACTCTAACAAAATATATAAAAGCGATGTGGGCTCTGCGTTAAATCGAAAGTAAAGAATTAATACAACAGTATTCCAGTTTAAAATACAAACATGAAAAAAATCGGATCTGCCCGAAACCAAAAATACAGAAATTAAATCCTACATTTGATGGACGACTGAAATTAAAACTTAAAAAAATTAGACTGAAATTAAAACTTAAAATTTAGTGGTCCGGTGGGAATCTAGCCTACACATTCAGTGATGCGTGAGGTCAAAAGGTTGCTAGCCACTGACCTAAAGAATTGTTGTGTAGATTTCTGGTGATGGAAGCGTATCAACACGTTAGCGTTAATAGAACCGAAAGGGTTCACGCTGTAACATTTTATTCAAGTGACTGCGCAGGCGTACAATCATTACAGCAGACGATAAAATATTGCATGTTAATTATTTATGAACCCAGTGCGCAGCAATGATTCAAACGTCGGTTAAGAGAATTCCCACCACCACCACGACAGCAAACAAAACTGGAAACTGTTGGAAGAGATTCTTATCAATCGATTCCTTATATCGAACCCAGAACAACGATCATGGCGGCAGTGGTGTTGTGTTCAGAGACAAAACGAAGCTACGACGACTACGGGATGACCACGAGAAGTGTTGTCGCCTGCTGAAGCAGATCTGGTTGACAGTCTTACCCGCACCAAGCAAATTACCCCACCACCACCACCACCACCATCAAAAACCACAAGTTAAGCCCAGCGTGACCAGAGAAATCGCGGAACTGCTACTTTTGTATTCTTTGCCACAAAAAAAAGTTCAACTGTAACACGCAATTATCTTTTTAGGCTCCAAGTGAGTCATTAAAAAAACTTGATGGCTCATAATTTTGAGATAAATTACTATGTATTTCTATTTAATGTTTTTTTTACAGTACATATATATATATATATATATATATATATATATATACACAAAATTAGGCTTTCGTCGTTCCAAATCCGTTTTGTGTATGATACTGTTCAAATAATTTATGTTATTTTGAAAAAAAATATTTAGACTCTTGGCTAATTCTGTCCCAAAATTCCTGGCAACATTGAATTAAATATCGCAATATTTACAACAATTACGTCACTAGATACACAGTCGTCTTGATTTAGTTTAATGCTAGCTAGAAAGTCGTAGAGTCATTCAAGTTCAAGTAACAATAGTACTGTAAGCATTGGTTGTATTTTTAGTGACATCATTTTTTTTTTACAAATAACAAAATAAAAATTAAATGCGTAGTACATGAAATTGATAGAAGTGGAGGAATATATAATTCAAAGTTTGATGACGCAATCCGAATTCGCCCACCAGTATCCATGGCGTCATTCCGCCATCTTGAGTTGTAGATTATTGAGAGTTCATGTATACGTCATTTGTGAAACACGTATACTATAAACCGACAGTTGGGAGCACATGTTTTGTTTTATGAGCAGTCAAGCTTTGGGCATCGAGATAGATGGATGCACATTTACAGCTGGCTATTGTACTCCTCCTGAATTTACCTTTTATGTCAGTTCATGTCTCAAGAATTAAATACTTTAATGTTTCGTTTTAACTGAGTCGACTTCCTTTAGTTAGTGTTGACTGAATTCTTATAGCGCTATTACAGTTATTATTAAAAAAGAACCCGTAACAATAGGCATCGCTAAAGAATAGACAGGGAGATTCTTGATGGATCAAGACTACACGATAAGGAGAGTAATCCATAGACCTAATCCTACTGTAGTTTCCTGAAGTCCTCCACCATTAACATTACACTGTCAATTAAGGGGGGGCAGAGAAAGAATCTTGATAGACGGGAAAAGATGTTTACCGTCGATAATTAATTCGGACCAAGAATGGCAGACATGAAAATTTACCGCGAGTTTTTTTTCTTATCAGTTTCACTTTGATAGTTGTTGACGTGGTCAAAGTAATACGCAAAGGAACATTATGGCTGGCCCCAAAGTAAAGAGACTGTTTGTCGTTTATCTCTGCACATAGTTCCTTCAAACGGGTAAACCCCAACGATTTCCCCATGAAAACAATCGCCTTACAAGAGAGTGTGGCAGAGGGAACAGGCCATGTGTCACACATATAATACACATATAGTGGGACGATTTAAATTTTAACCCCCCCACACACATTACAAAGACACAACCTCTCATTATACAACCTTATATATTTTACAGTCCTGATATAAAAAATAACAAAGAAAATATTATTTTGTAACTAAATAATAGACAAACAAAAAAAAAAAGCTCTAACTTCATGTACTTGGCAACCATGGAAGCATTGTGAGTCAAGGGAGGTAATACGGATGAAATAATGCTGAAAACAAAGGGCGTGACTAGGGATGGGTTGGTGGGGTGTGGTCCTCCCGGGTAGCACTTCCACAAGCAGAACAGTTTTTTTTGGTACATTTCTGACAAAGATAATGGGGCGGCATATTTTCAGTGCCCGTCCTGGGCTCCACTAACGAGTTACGCCCCTGCTACAAAGATATAATCAAAAATGGCGTGTTGGAAGGAGGCGGGTTTATTCTCATGCATAAAAAAGGGGGGGAGAGAGAGATCTAACCGAGATAAATTGCCAGTAGTGTCTCTAGTTAGTACATTGTACTTAAAGTACATTGCAATGATTGATTCCATTGTCCATTCTGTGCAGTGGCTTAACGCGATCACTCGACTTTATCATTTAACTCTGTTCGCACTATAACTTGGGCTTTAGCGTTCGTTTCCAACAGCGACACGCAACACAACTGACTCGTCAATTTGAACTAACAACAGACCCTTACACTTCTAAGTGGGACGGGTGGCCGAGTGTCGACATGAGAGTCCTGGGTTCGATCCCCGGTGAGATCCAGGTAAAATTGTTTCAAAAAGTCGTCCCATAAGTCCACCCAGCTTTAAATGGGTGTACCTATGTTTAAGTTGGGGAAGTAAAGGCGGCTGGGCGTCGTGCACAATACCTTTATATGCCTAGGTTATAGAAACAGATGAATTCTACACTTCATCTGCCCCGATAGCCATTACACTTCTAAACAATACTAAAAGTTTCAATCATAACATTTACTTGTCAACATCCAGGGGGTTATGGTTCAATATCAGTAACTAAAAAATAAACTAATTCCATTGCTGTAAGGTACACATTGAACCTATGTAAACTGTTACAGTCGAGCAACCATAAATTGGATGTCTCCATCAGCAATCATTGACTGCCAACAGCTGGGGGTTAGTTTTCAATAACAATAAAAAAGAAAGTGTCACAATAATTCCATTGCTGCAATGATCACATTGAACCAACTATATTCTATAAGCCCCCCTATACCCTCGACCTACACAGTCCAGTAACTGTAATGGATGGTATCCATCAGGAAAGCCTTTGAATGAGAACAACTGGCTTTAGTTTTAACTGAAAGTATCCATCTGTAACCGATAACTTCGCAACAAGTGGCTTTAGTTTTAATTGAAAGTATTCATCTGTAACCGATAACTGCAACAACTGGTCATAGTATTAATTGAAAGCATCCATCTGTAACCGATAACTGGCAACAACTGGCTTGGTTTTAATTGAAAGTATCCATCTGTAACTGATGTCTGGCAACAAGTGGCTTTAGTTTTGATTGAAAGTATCCATCTGTAACCGATAACTGGCAACAACTGGCTTTAGTTTTAATTGAAAGCATCCATCTGTAACTGATGTCTGGCAACAAGTGTTTTAGTTTTGATTGAAAGTATCCATCTGTAACCGATAACTGGCAAAAAGTGGGTTTAGTTTTACCTGAAAATATCCATCTGTAACCGATAACTGGCAACAAGTGGCTTTAGTTTTAATTGAAAATATCCATCTGTAAATCGATAACTGGCAACAAGTGGCTTTAGTTTTAATTGAAAGTATCCATCTGTAAATGATTACTGGCAACAACGGGCTTTAGTTTTAATTTTCGAAAGTATCCATCTGTAACCGATAACTGGCAACAACTGGCTTTAGTTTTAATTAAAATTATCCATCTGTAATCGATGATTGTCAACAAGTGGCTTTAGTTTTGGCTGAAAGTTTCATCTGTAACCGATAACTGGCAACAAGTGGCTTCAGTATTAATTGAAAGTATCCATCTGTAAATGATTACTGGCAAGTGACAACGATCGGGTTAACTCCCACCTTACATTCCAACACGAAAGTGTCCATTCACACATGCGTCTACTTTCGCACTCCCCCAACCCTTGTGCAAACGATTAAAAAGCTACAAGGTAGAGACAGAGGTCATGGGGGGAGGGGGAAGAAAAGTGGGGGGGGGTCGGGTCACAGTAAGAACGTAGTGGGGGGGGACAAACCACAGAGCCATGTTATTTATTTTTCTAAACAGCTAAAAAAGATTTGCACGTTGGTTTTAGTTAACTTTTACACAGTTTGGAATGTTCAGCCTTTTCCACTGTAGACAAGGGGTGGGCAATACTACGACACACGGGCCGAGTAAGGCCCGCTTTGTTTAATCCAATCCGCGCGTTAAACTTGTAGGTATTATAAGGTTTGTGGCTGGTCATCTAATCCACCCACTCAACCGTTAAAGTCCGGTCATTCTGACAGTAATGTGTGACCCACAATTTCTAATAAGTTAGCCTGCTCACTAGAGACCCACTCCTCAATTGTGTTTCAGGGACAAACTGTGAACAGGTGTATATATAACAGTGAATAGGAAACGATAAGAGTGTATCGTTAACAAGCTGTGACGAGGGGCGGTAAAAAAATATCAACACGTAAAATGTTAAAAAAAAAAACCGGTCAAATATATAGACTGAACAAAATATTACAAAAAGGTGTGTGTGTGTGTGGGAGAGAGAGAGAGTGTGTGTGTGTGTGAATGTTGGTTTAGAATAAACAAGCAATTTAAGTCTTTTCCGTTTCTGGACAAAGGACATTTTAGAGCATTTTCGCCGGACGAAATCCGTATTTTTTTTTTTCGGGTTACAGCCATAAATATTGCTCCACGCACTGAATTTTGATAAATTTAGAGATGAAGTAATCATGTTGAATAACTATTACAAAAATAAATAATGATTACGCCCTTTGATTAGCTTTATTATTTAGTATTTAAAATATAAGCAAAAACGGTATATAAGAAACTTATATTTCGGCTCTGAGAGATCAGATCGCGAAATGGACTTTGATGTATTAATTGGCAGGCCAAGACCTACAAAATGATATATACATCATGGGTCTAGGACTTATGGTTGCTGAGGATATAGGGCGCTCCATTGTTAATATAGCTTATATAGTAAAAAACGGTACTTTATAAGCCCCCTTTTACGGCCCTCAGAGGTCCTATCGCGAAATGCACTTTTGATGTACACATGGCAGGCCAAGACCTACAAATGATAAATACATCATGGGTCTAGGACTTATGGTTGTTGAGATCTAGGGTGATGACGGACAGACAGACAAAACGGGATGTGAGAGCATTTTTTTTTTCGAAAAATGCTCTAAAAATATTAAGTGCTGGTGATGTCCAGTGTTGGTAATTTGACTCGGACCTATGTGGGTCATTGTTGATACACGTGACATCGTATTTCGTTTCATTTAGGATTATTTTTTATTGCACGGGGGGAGGGAAGGGTCACTGCAGAAAAAAATTAAGTAGCTAGAGAACGCGGAAAAGATCAGCGAAAGGGGAAGAGGGGGGGAGTGCGGCGTTCTCAAAAAAACTCCTTTTTTTTTATCTGGTGTATGTATTTTTATACAAACTTCCAAGTTGACCGGGACTTTAAAAGTTAGCAAAGAAACTGCAACACTTTTTTGCTACGCCTCCTCCCTACCATTTCAAAACAAATGCGGGAAAAAAAAAAGCCACCAATACCTTCCCCACAGGCGTGACTGGCGTTAGTGCACCCCCCCCCAAGGACACGTCATCCCCAAAGTACTAGGGGTGTAACCCTCCATTTTGCTGCAGTCAGAGAATGTGCCACCTTAACCTTGTAACGTCAATGCCCACATCTGGCTTCCATCCCCTGAACCAGAAGTTCACACCTTCTTTCCCATTTCGTCTTCGCTGACTATGGTAGTGAGAACACTCTGGTGATTACAATGGCGTTAGCGGCGTCCAATGTGCGGCTCATTGTCGGCACGCCCTATGTGCGGCTCAGTCATTATGCCCTTTGTGGCCCATTGTCGGCAAGCCCTATGTGCGGCTCACTGTCGTTATGCCCTTTGTGCGGCTCATTGTCGGCACGCCCTATGTGCGGCTCACCGTCGTTATGCCCTTTGTGCGGCTCATTGTCGGCACGCCCTATGTGCGGCTCATTGTCGGCACGCCCTATGTGCGTGGCTCATTATCAGCACGCCCTATGTGCGGCTCATTGTCAGCACGCCCTATGTGCGGCTCACTGTCGGCACGCCCTATGCGTGCGGCTCACTGCCGTTATGCCCTTTGTGCGGCTCATTGTCACACGCCCTATGCGGCTCATTGTCGGCACGCCCTATGTGTGCGGCTCACTGTCGTTATGCCCTTTGTGCGGCTCATTGTCGGCACGCCCTATGTGTGGCCTATTGTCGGAACGTCCTATGTGCGGCCTTGTCGGCACGCCCTATGTGCGGCTCATTGTCGGCACGCCCTATGTTCGGCTTCATTGTCGGCACGCCCTATGTGCGGCTCATTGTCAGCACGCCCAATGTGCGGCTCATTGTCGGCATCGCCCTATGCGGCTCACTGTCGTTTTGCCCTTTGTGCGGCTCATTGTCAGCACGCCCTATGTGCGGCTCAGTCATTATGCCTTTGTGCGGCTCATTGTCGGCACGCCCTATGTGCGGCTCATTGTAAGCACGCCCTGTGTGCGCTCATTGTCAGTATGCATATGCTACATCGAATCCTTTTTCCATTCCTCACAGGTAAGCGTCAGCAAACAACTCAATCTTTCTCGTGTGTACCTGTGGTGCACTTCCTTCAATTGCACGCACACATTTCATACGTGTCACTCTCTGTCAAAAATAGATGACCTTTTAACAGGCCAGGAAGAAAAGAATAACGAATTAAAAGTGGCCAACGCTACCAAACAAACAAACAACAACTTTAAACGGTTGGACGACTGACGACTTAAGTGCTGAAAGGTTTTGAAAATTTAAAATTAACAAATTTTTCTTTTTAACCAAATAAAAAAATGGTCCTACTTTACTTTGTCCCCGTTTTGTCTGTCTGTCCGTCCGTCCGTCATCACCCTCCTAGATCTCAACAACCATAAGTCCTAGACCCATGATGTATATATCATTTTTTAGGTCTTGGTTCGCCAAGAAAATGACTTTTTCCATTTCGCGATATGACCTCTCAGGGCCGTAAAAGGGGCCTTAGTACCGTTTACTATATAAGCTATATTAATAAAGCGGAGCAACAGTATCTGTAACTATAAGTCGTTTTTTGTAAATTCGGTCGCTGCGTAAGTATCAAAACGATTGCGAGTAGACCTCTGAGGTGCCGGCTTCAGGGTCTTAAGGGCCATATATTACATACATACCTTGTACGTTCAATAACCCGTTCATTTGGTGCGAAATACTGCAGCACGAAGTTTCACCAAGATTTATTAAGAAACTCATCAAATGAAATAGTAAGCTTTCTGTGTCTTCGAGTTTAACGAAAGTATCAGAGCTATGCAACAATTGACGGAGTTTTCGGACGATTAAATGACTATAATTTCGAATGTTTTCAATTATAAGTCCTATTTCAGTAACCACAAACCACTTGTAGTTAGATTTAAGAGAAAATAATTTTTTTTAAATATAAAGAAACGTCTTTATAATATTTTTTTTACAGATATATGCATTACACAATTGAATGTATAAACATTTCCAAAATTTACAAATATTTACTGAAAGCTAACAAACGTACTGATACATAACATGAAAATGCGCTAACACGTCCTGTGTCCAGAATGGAATAGGCTTAATTGCTTGTTATATTTCGTAACTATTAATCAAACATCTAATTCGGTGGTTGTAAAAGTTTAAACTAAAACATCTGTACATATTTCTTGTAAAGTGATCTTCTATACCATAGCCATGGGAAAACTTTTGGCCAGATGGCCCATTATGGCCCGCAGGACAGTTTAATCTAGTCCGCGGCCCGGCTGATTGTTAATTCTGGCCTGCCGCCAATTCATTATCTGTTAGATCATATTTAACCCGTGCTTCTATGTTAGATCATATTTAACCTGTGCTTCTATGTCAGATCATATTTAACCTGTGCTTCTATGTAAGATCATATTTAACCTGTGCTTCTATGTTAGATCATTTTACACCTGTGCTTCTATGTTAGATCATTTTTAACCTGTGCTTCTATGTTAGATCATATTTAACCTGTGCTTCTATGTTAGATCATTTTTAACCTGTGCTTCATGTTAGATCATATTTAACCTGTGCTTCTAAGTGTTAGGTCATATTTAACCTGTGCTTCTATGTTAGATCATATTTAACCTGTGCTTCTATGTTAGATCATTTTAATTGTAGACTGTTTACTGGCAATTTTAAATTTACAATAACAAAAAAATGCTTGTTATGACCCCCACCATGACTCCACCCCCACACACACACTCACGCGCTACCCGAAATCATGTCCATCAAACCCGACTCAAGAACCAGTAATTTTAATCTAATTCATATTCATACAAACATCATTTAAAAAAAAAATCAACAAAAAAATCAACATGTTATTGTAAAAGAAAAAGTGTAAAGATCAGCTCTATGGGGGGGAACAGCTGTAATATAAAAAAAAACGTTTGGTCATGTACTTAAATATTTCGTTTTGTGTTTATTGACTTCACAACCTACCATGCTGAGCACACAAAACAATGTTTCTATTTATAGCAGCAAACTGTAATATTATTTGTCACCCTAGCACCTGTTACTGGCACAGATGGCCGGAGTGGTGTAAGGTACTTAAAACTGTCGATCTGAGGATAGTCATGGGTTCGATCCTGGGTGAGAATCGAGGGAATTTTCCCCAGGTCCTAGTGAAGCTTGGTTACGGTCCTACAAGGACACCATGTTTTACAAAAAAAAAAAAAAAGGTTCCTGACTTAAAAGTTGGGGAAGTAAATATAGCTGGCGGTGTTGTGTTAAACACAACACAATCCCTTCATGTACCCAGGTTACAGAAAATAGATGAACACAACACAATCCCTTCATGTACCCAGGTTACAGAAAATAGATGAACACAACACATCCCTTCATGTACCCAGGTTACAGAAAATAGATGAACACAACACAATCCCTTCATGTACCCAGGTTGTGTAAAAAATAGATGAACACAACACTTCATCTGCCCCCCATCACCCTCACAACAATATTGGTAAAAGGGAACTTTACAACCACATCATTAGGTAAAGTGTACTTTGGTTATAAAATGTCAAAAAAAAAAAAAAACAAGTAGACTTACACTTAGTTTGTCTTGAGGCGCCCAAAGGGTGGGGGTGGGGGAGGAGGATCGGCCCGAATTACATTAAGGGACACTAAGGTAAAGGAACAGCTTGGAGCCTTGCTGTCAAGAGGGAGATAAGTTAGTTTAAATAAAAAAAACTCACTTGGTTTTAACTGATGCAACTCTTTCCTTCCTCTAGTAGCCTTTGATTTACGCTATCCATTGTGGTGTTGTTCAATTATTGAAAAAAATATGTATATATAAGGAGCACAAAGTCAGTGGATAGCACAACTGTATTCAACTTCCTTTCCCATCTCATTAGACCTTCAATTGTGGTTTTAGTTGTAGTTGTTGTTGTTGGTGGTGGTGGTTGTGTTCCTTTCAAATCTGCAGAGAAAAAAGCGTGAAAGTGAAAAAATCAAAGTGGGTCGATCAACCAGTTGGCAAAGAGCTAATAATACCAATACCGAAATAAAACAAAGCTGATTAGCATACTGTAGGCGTGGCTTAGTTGAGATTCCTTTTGTATGTTTTTGTTTTGTATTTGTTCAAAAGTACCACACTGTAGTGCAACTTTAAGCTAAACTGGGATGGGGTAGAGAGGGAGTGGAGGAGGGATAGAGAGGTGGGGAAAGTGATTCAAATACACTAGTATAGGCCTTAGCATGAACAAGTATATATATATATATATATATATATATATATATATATATATATATATATATACAACTTGTTCCTAGGTTCTCACCGCCGAGGATCGAACCCAGGACTCTCAGGTTGACAGTCGACATCTACGCCACTGGACATCCGTCCCACTATGTATCTAACCCATATTTGTCAATGGTTGTAACTACTTTACATTTATCAAACGATTTTCACTGGTAGTTCTTAGAGTATGTGTACGGTATCTACTATTACCATAGGTTTCATTCATACATATTGTCTTTTAATTCATCCCATCTACTGGGTATATCAATCCATGTATCCGTGAGTCTTTGTATATGCATCCATCCACCCAAGCGGTCCACGGGGGTGGGCTAAGTGACACAATGGACAACAATATGTTACAGATGAGTAAGTACAACAATGCATGTACACTACTCATGTGTGTGCGTGTGCGCGTTCGTGCTCCCAGATCAAGTGTCGGTTAATTAATTATTGTGTTCTGACAGGTTTCAAATTTCTTTATCTGAACCATAGCCAATGGTACAATAGGCTTAAAAAATAATAACAATAAAATAACCAATAGGAACAAAATCTATCAATAGATTCGACACACCAGGTATGGCTACACATGCAACCCTGAGGAAAGGAGGGGAGGTGCGAATCATGAGAGCAGTGGCTGACACAGGGAAATAGTTCATCACCAGGAACAATAAATTCACAGAAAACATACATTTCTTTTTCTTTACTTATTAACGTCTCTCTTAAGCATAGGACAAACAGTAAAACCAATTATAAAAAACCCAAATCTTTAAACTTTTTAAAGATCAAACATAAGATAATAATAATAAACAAAATAATAAAATTCACTTTTAGAACAGTGATGCTAAAATACTGGCCCGCGGGCCAAATTTGGCCCTTGTGATAATTTCATTCTACAAATTTAAAAAATAACATCTCATTATATACATACATATATAAAAAAATTATATTTCTGGCCCTCCAAATGTTTTCGGCAGACAATAATGGCCCACAGAAAAAAAAAAAAAAAAGGTTTAGCATCATCACTGTTTTAGAAGGAAGCTAAGCTGGGTTGTGCTATTAAATTGTATTCTTATTTTTGTGTGTGGGCGCAAATGAAGATCCAACACCCCCCGCCCCTGCGATATTATACTATTAAATTCACCATGCCCCCCCCCACCAAATATAACAATATTTATTGGACCATGACCGTGTGACATGCCCTCCACCCCTGACAGTAACTATTAGCATTAATTTATCAATAAAACTCGTCTGATTATTATAATGGTCCCTTACACCCCACCCCCAGACCGTACCTGTTGCATTAATTTAGCATTTATAAATTATTTATTTATTATAATAATGTTCCCTTAGCTATTAAAGTCCATCGGCGGCAGATGAAGGCGGTAGAATTCGTCTGTTTCATTAAACACGGCATTTGAAGGGATTAGCACAAAGCTCAGCCGCATTTACTTCCTCTAATTTAAGTCAGGTACCTATTTAAAGCTGTGTGGATTTGATAATTTCAACTTTTACCAGGCCCTAGAAAAATTACTTGGACCACTGAGTGGCACTCACCAAGGATCGAACTCAAGGCTCTCAGATATACAGTCGAGCTCTATACACCGCCCTGTGGAAACCCGCCATTCTAGTATAGACTATATATACTACATGTGTACAGAAAAAATATTTTTTTTAACTAAAAATGAATGACATATAATCTCAATACTCACTGATTTAAAGTTTTACAGTAGTCACTGCTAAGTCTTGAAGAGAGCTACCATTTTATTTATAACGCAGGTGGCAAAACTTATTTCATCCACACAAACAAACAACACCGTTTGGCGGTTGGCTTTGAACACTCCAATATAATGTATCACTAATGTCAGAAAGTTTAATCCACATGTAAATATGATTTCAATCCTATTTCGTTAACGGCTATTTAACCATCGATCACAAAACTGTTTTGAATGTTTATTTTATAATTTGGTCCATAAGTTAGAAATGTCAATCCCTTTTTTTTTTTGTTAGATATCAGATCTTTTAGTGCCAACAGACTAAATAACAACTAACAATAGATTTAAATAACACACACAATAAGTTTAAAAGCTAAATCACGGAAAGGCAGCGACGTCTAATTATCACGCGGGCAGAAGTCAAAAGTCAAATGTCTAGCAGACGACACAGACGGACACCATCAGCAGTAATCAGCACACTACACGGACGTTCCGTGCTCTGCTTCTTGACCCAACCGAGGGTAAAATTACATCGTCGTTTGCAATGGCTTTAAGAAATGGGTTCCAAGACAAAACAAAAAAAGTTCATCCAAAAAATGTTCGTTCATCCCACGATTAAGAATTCAGCTATCTACAAGTAGTTCTAGACAGTATGTTTCATATTTATTTATTTTCGCTGCATAATAAAACGAATATAGAACGCTAATGTTATGAATAACTAGGGATAAACACATAAACATATTATCCACCCTTTGCAATTTTTACTAGAACGCATAAATCTTGAATTAGATGCCTAATAAAATAAATAATAAAATCCCAGTACGTTTCATAACATATTTCAAGTACATACTTCCATATAAAATTAAATTCATGATTTCGTATTGTTTTTATTCAGTCTAACATCAAATCGTTTATCACGGAGAGTGCAAAGTGTTTACATTTAACAATATTCTAGACATTGCACCCCCCCCACACACACACCCATGTCATTTGGCCGTTTCATGAACTGACCCAGTTTTATAGCAGAATTAGTCTTCTAGTTGCAACCTAATACAATTTAACAGGCGGCTGTGTGTGTGGGTGTACTTAGGTGCGTCAATGGTTATATGCGACAACACGACAACCACAAAAACTGTTTTGATGCACACACTCATGCCAAAGATAAAGTTAATTATAGCTGACCTTGACCGACTGAGAGTGGTCAATTTAGGTTAAGGCTAAGGGCGAGATATTAAATAATAATTTAAAAAAACAACATATTTACTTTGTCCAGTAGTTGGAAACCCAAACTTTTTTTACGAACCACATATTCTATGATAAAATGCGTCACGATTTCATTTTTAAATAAAAATGAAGGCCGTATTGTCTTTCCATGCCAGACACCCGGGTTTTCCTCCGTCTAACTCTAGACTAAGCGTTGTTTACATTTAAAAACCAAAGTCGTGTCGCGGGAAAGAAATATATGAACAAGATAAATTGGCACACATACACAAACACTCACAAGCAATATAAATACATCAGTTGGAATTTATCAAGACAAAGAATATCGCGACACACCTAAACTAATCATAATAATGATTAACGTACGAAAATAAATATTTCACTTGAATTACCATTTGACTACCATCGGATCAATAAAAACTAGAGTTTCGGGGGTTGTTTTCAAATTATGTCATTCACTAATAACAAATACATGTATTATGCAGGTTTAAAAAAGTCTTAAACTAGTGAGTCTTAGAATTCTCCCTAGCCCTGCAAAACATTCTCTACTCAATAGTAATAATGGTGGTCCTCCTACACACTATAAACTTTTCTACGCTAAATTCCTGTCAAATACGAGACAAAAAAACAACTTGAAGTAACGAAAGAGGGGAAAATCAATACAAATCTGGGATCCTGAACATACAAAGAACAAAATATCAGCGCCAGTATTTGGACAGATTATATCCTTTATACAGTTTTAGATTTTTTTTTGGATTTAAAAAAATTAGATAGTTTCACTACCGATGAAGTCAAATTCAAAACCTAGAGAGTGGCAGCGCGTGTGTACATGTTACACAGATTTAACTAGGCCAATGAAAAAAACTGGCACACGTTGGCGTACCGATAAAGAACACACCATGAAAAAAACAACAAATGATGAGGCGAGCTAGAAACACGCGAGCGAGTAACGAACGATACCACGGTGCTTCAACCATTTGCCTTATCGTGGATACGAAGACACAGGGAGGGAAGTGAAGCAGCAGACAAGATAAAAGCAGAGATGAGAGCTGCTTCAACTGTGCTACACGAAGAAACAAGATATTGTACACAGAACGATGGCATCATGATTATCAATGTTGCCAATATAAAATAAAATTCACCAAGATAAACTTTCAAAAATTCTAAACTCGTACAATATGTTCATTATTCCAATTATTTATTTTGTTAATTTTCAACAATATTGATACACACAAGATCAATAACGTCTCTAGACACCTTATCTTTGAACCTATTAATGAGCACTCACCAAATACACTAAGCTATTCATATAATAAAATAAAAATCGATTTTTCAATCAGCATCCTTTGTCAACAGTTTTACGAAAGATAAAGTGGTTACTTACCCTTCATGTGAACAGTATTTAAATAGCTTTTCTTCGTGTAAACATTGATTTTATCTTATGTAAAGACACCTCCCCCTACCCTTTTAAGTTAAAGCATATGGGGTTTGAAAGCAAAAAGATATAGATGAAATAAAATCTTCTTGATATTTTTTTGCGGGAGTATTTAATAGCCACTGTGACCTCATGTGCTATGTCAATATAAACTCCCCCTTAGAACAGCGATTCTCAAACTTTTTTCTCAACTGTACCCTAAGGGTGCGAAAGTTTGGTCCGCGGGTACCCCTCTAACGTAACTTTGCTAAATAATGTACTTATTATGCATACCCTTGCATTCCCTTCCTGTACCCTTTGGGGTAATGAGTACTACTGGTTGAGAACTTCGGTATTAGAACTAGAAGACTATATCAAATAAAGTGAAAAGAAAATGGGCAAACTGCCTCGGCCTTTCCTGCGCTGCTAAAAGAACCCCTTCAAGTATTCATTTCTAATAGATCAAGTGCTCACAGAGGCGTAACTAGGGAGGGAAGGGGTCCAAATTTCAAAGTACCCCTAGGCCCCAGCTTGAGGGGAGCCCCAAACATTTTTTACATTAAATATTAAGTTTAGTTATCTCATGTCATGATGTCCAAGGTCAAAATTCAAGGGGCCCCAAAGATGCCAAGCCCCCAGGCTCCCTAGGGTTCGGCACTCGGAGTGCTAAGAGGGCCCATAATGTACCTTTCCCCTTGCGCTCCCCTTCCCCAATATTACTGGCTGTCCAGCCCTGGAGCCCTAATTATCACTGTCTCAGCATGGGCCTAAGTGAACGGCTCTTCTCATTGGTGTGCACGTACATGAATAATACACGTGACTGAAGTACCCACGTAATAAAATTCTTCGCTGTCATGTTGTCACTCATGAGCAAGACTCGTTCCTATTATTAAAAATTTTTTGTTATTATTTTTCTCCGAGGCGCTAGACATACGCAAAAAAGTTATGAATGAGATTGGGCTTAAGTATAAAAAGGCTGTTTCGGTGGTAGAGCAAGAAGCAAGCATGCAGAGACTCCAGTAAAATCCCACTTAAACTTTAGGCACAAAACCCTTCAGACACATCTTGCAGCAAAATTGAGAGTCTACTGAATTTCAAAACATAAAGCAGTAAAAAGTTCTTAACTGTAAAAAAAGATATTTAGTCATTAATAAAGTGTAAAACATTTAAATCAACTTAATTAGTTTAAAATATACTAGCAAAATGAAGATCTTTTTAGTAATGTTAATAATTATTGGTAATAATTAAAGGGTAAATATTAAAAAGAATTCTACACTGGTTATTTTTTAAAAGTACCACAGCTTTCTACATCCCAGGTATTTATTTAAAGATTGAAATCAGTCCTAAATCCTATTTGATGCTAAAATGTTTTTTTAAATTAACTAGTAGGAACAATCCTTTCACCTTAAAATTTAAATCTTCAAATTATTTGATCATTAGGGATTCAAAGATAAAAAACAGGAAACATGGTGTAAAATATAGATGCTCACAAACTATTTCCTTCTATATAAAAAAATATTTTGTGCTTGGCTTTTAAAAGCCTTCACCAACTTAACTTACTAGAAAAGTAATTTTATAAATCATTCTTAAATCCGTTTTATTAATGCCACTTTTGTTTTTTAAAGCTTTCTATTTAACTTACTTTGTATACATCTGATAAATATTTTTTAAAAAACTTAATTTTTCATTTGCCCGAACTTCAATTTTAACTAAACTCACATTAAGCAAACAAAAATATGTTTTGATCTAATTTTTTTTAAAAAGAAAATTTAATTTCGCTTTGCACATTAACAGTTATTGTTATAGAAATATAAATAAATATAGACAGCAACAGAGAGTTAAAAATCAGAGAATATTACAGCAGACCATTTGAAAAAAACTTTAATGTTTACATATAAATATCTATTAGCAATTTATAAGCATAAAGACTTTTTTTTAACATTGAAAAAGAAGAGAAGCCATGACTATTTTGAAGAGACAATCCGAATACAGCACAAAAAATGCAAGATTGTCACAGAAATGTTTTTAAAATGCCTTGAACTATCCAGAAAAGAGATGTGGTTGGCATCTGACAGTTGTCAGAAAGGAAAACAACAGAACATATTAAATATACAACAAAGTCTTATCATTCCAACAATAAAGTTTTTTGTAAAAGCGATCATTAAAATTAATCAAAGATATACAAGTACTTGACAGTAACAGATATATTTAAAAGATTTACCACATTCAATGTGTTAGTGAAGTAACTAATAATGTGAATAAATATTAATATGGTGTAGTATAGTGGGTAGTTTAATGTGTTTGAAAATATTATCTATCAGGAAATTTAATAAAATTTAACAAGAGAATGTAGTAAGGGAAAAAAAAAGAATTAGCAGCAAATAAAGTAAGAAGCATAAAATATACATATTAAATATTATCCTAATTTAAACAAGAAAATGCAATACAAATGAAATAGGTTGACTAAGTTTATGAAAAAAAAAAGGTAAAATGATGATCTAACTGATCTTAAAACAAATTAAACTGTCATCAAAAATATCGATTTAAAAAATATGTATCCCTAATAAGAAATTTTTTCATAAATTTTAACTTGCACGTACCATCATTAGATCTCCAATCAGTCAATCCATCAGTTAGTACTTCAATTCCAGCATTCTATGGAAACAACATATATCTGATTGGTAAAACTCAAACTCAAAATATCAAAGGACAAAACGACAGGACCAAGAGCAGATGAATGGAGTGTTCATATGAAATGCAATGGGATGGCTGTTGTATAGTTTTGTATGATGAACTCAGAAGCATGAAATCTAACAGTTTCAAATGGACCGTACTTGGTCCAGGGGCAAAAGACTGGTCCACTTGAGCTATCTAAACTAAATGAATAAATATCAATTTTACCAAATATGCTTCTCATAACAGAATCAGTAATTGAGTTAAACGTAAAAATTATATTAATTAAGTAGCTTTGAGATAAAATAATTGTTTTACATACCTGCATTAAGATCTACATTATTTTCTTTCTTTTGTTTCCTCTTTTTATCTCTTCATATTTTATAAAGAAATAATTGGTATCAGAAGATCACTTGTTTGCCTATTTTTTTTAAGGGATATAGAAATTATGGACCCATTGATGTTAAGGAAATGACTGTCAAAGAAAAGGGTAGAGTGAGATCTTTACAGCTGCAGTGATGATGACTTACCTGAAATATACTTTTAGCATTGTCACCACCAAAGTATGATGGCCAAAGCCACAAAAAACATATATCTCCACATGGAGTATCCACCATAGTCATATTGAATCAATTCATCCTGAACCTGTGACAAGTATTGGCGCACAAATTGTATACAAATATTTTGTAATGCCTTGCTCCCCTAAATATTATTTTAATGAGTTTCATAAATTATGAACAAGGCAAATATCATAAATTAAAAAATCTTAAATGAACAGCTAATTTTGATTACAGCTATTAATGTTAATCCCAACATAGAAAAGACATAACAAAATAAAAAATAATTCATTTATACAGGGTTTTTATCTTTCTTCATATACCAGGTTTACTTCAACTTCTTGAGTGATGTCATTGCCAGATTTAAGTAGCTGAACACTCTTATCACTCTGGACAACAAGTAAACCATAGAATCTTTTTCAGCTTTCACTATTACATTGACCTGTTCTCCTGGTTTGACTTTACTTTGGCTGAATTCAACTGATACCTGAAATTGTTAAGAGCGTGGCATATACATGTGTTATATATATTGTTTTAGTTTTATAGCAAATAATTCATATTTAGAATCACCAAAAGAAAATCACAGAGGGAGAGGTCATGGATGTAAAAGAGACTGTAAGGTGTGTCTAAATGTTACTTTATAAGGAGTGTCTTCTCTTCAATCAATGAGGCGATGTTCTGCAGGGCGAGTGTTGTCTAATTTCTATGGTATCTCTTCAATAATGTTATTGTTATCTTTCTTTTCTCTATAACCTTAAGTGTTTCTACTACAACCAGTACTTGACTGGTTCTCATTACCCAGATTTTTTTAAATTTTAATATCCAGATCATTTCTACATATTTGGTATATGTGTTTCTGTCCAAAGTTTCAGCCGTATGACCTGGCAGATTTTATCCATTTTTTTGTCAAGTGTCTGGCATAATGGCATTTATTCCAAAATCATTGTGACATCCTTAAATTGTCAATGTAACTACAGTATGGGGTTCATGAATTAGTGATATTATTTTGATTAGTGTGATAAAATTCTCACAGATTCTAATAATGTCTAAATAGTTTAATACTAAAATCAACTTTTATATCATAAATTTAGATAATCTTCTTTAGTAGTTTTTTGAGGTTTAGAATTACAAATTTTGTGCATGTTATTAGAATGGAGAAGAGTTATAGTGGAATTATTTGACTATGCTCTATGGGACAGCATTCATGTCTTGGGGCCATTAATAAGTGTTGTGAGGATAACTCCTTAAAAAAACTGTAAGATTGATAGAAAGGCAGATGCCCCTTTGTTACAGAATCTTCACCAACTTTGAAGATCTTGGCTGGGACCCATTGAATTCTGGGATTGAACTATTGGTTTCTGTTTTGGCCATCTTTTTCCAATGAGAGAAACAAAGATATCTATTAACCTACTTAAGTTTTGGGAAAGTTCCATCTACACTTAAAGACAAGCCATCCACAACAAATTCTGTTTTGTCTGCAACAAAGTATGCAATGATGTTCAATTTTGTTGTCATATCTTGTGTGACAGTTATTGAAAATTCCACAGTTTGGGAATTTTCAGCAGAAACGACTGTATTGGATATCAGTAATTTTCCTTTGGAATAAGCCTACAGATATAAAACAAAAAGTAATTCAAATCGGAAAATTTCAAAATAAAAAAGTGGTGTTGCAATGGCCTAAAGGTCAACTGTATCAAGTCTGAAATTTCCACCAACCTTTGGATATCATTTATAAGCTTGAGTATTTTTTGTGTTGTAATGATGAGTATTCATGATTGGTAGAATTAGCTACTGACCTGATAGTAAAGTTTCTCTATCTTGACTGTCGCCTCGGCTTTAATTATTATTGTTGACCCCACCTGACAGATGTACATTAAATAAATGTTAAAATCTTTTCTGTAAGTGGTGATAAATTATATTTCACAGGTGTATTTTTTTGTAGTGTTAAAAGTAACTGGCAGACAAATGGTTGAGCTGTGTACATGGGGTGCAGAGCCCAGAATATTTTTTCCCCAGATCATGTTGAATATTTGTTAAAAGTCCCCAGAGCCCGCCCAGCATTAAGTGGGTACCTGATTGGGGAAGTTAGGACAACTGGGCATTGTGTTAGCCATTTAATAAATCCTTTATGTGCTGTTGTTATTGGAAAAGATGGCCCAAAGTAAACTTAATGTTAAAAACATTTGCTTAGCTTGTATTTTTTAATATTATTTGACATAAATAGGTTTTTTTTTACTTTCCAACAAACTTAATAGTTTCAAGGAACTTTTGGATTTATTTGAATACTGTTGCATCAAATAATGAAATAACTGACTTCTTCACTTTGTTCTCTTTCATAATTTTATTTTTTTTAATTCAAAAGCATTTTTTTAGGATTTTTGTTTTAGAAGTCCTTGCTTTTTTGTGTGGCATATCTATCAAGCATGCCCAAGAATTAAAAAACCAAAGAAACTGTACACAATTATGTTTTATCAACCTGTTTTTCTATGCATTAGTGTGATCCGTGCTTGCATTATAAATGTTCAGAATTTTTAGTTTTATAAAATATTTTTTTTTTGTAAAAATACTTTTTATTTTAATTACAAGCTTACAAAATGTAAAATATAATATACCTTAGGACGTTCTGTTGGAACTCTAAGCTGAAGATAGGAATTGGATGGATGAGTTCATTTTATTAATATATTTACTTGTCATTTCTTCAGTAAAAGGTACTCTAGGCAGCGTACTTCAATAGTTGCTGACTCTGCCTCCATTGGCACCTTAAAGCTTATTTGTATTAATCCATTTCCTGTCAAAGTTCTTATTGGCTCATCATGAGACAATATCAGTGTTTTAGTTTGCTGATAAGGCCACATTGGACGCCTAATTGAAATGCATAATTATGCTATCTTTTAATGTTCATATTTTTGGTTTAAAAAATGAAGTGTGCATTATTTTCCTATAAGAAAGGAGAGAGAGGAAAAAGGCCTTTGTTTATGAAGCAAAAAGCTAGTTTACTGTTGATTTCACAACTGAAATCACAAAATAATTTTTTTTTAAATACAAAAAGTTTGTCAAGTAATGTAATAATATGAATAAGATAATTGGAGAGACCTTGCACCCTTGTCATGTTCAAGTTTGTCATCTCAAAAGGGTTTGTTATCTTGCCATTCTTTCAAGGCCAGGGTTGTTAGCATCGAGGTTATCGGTATCGGCCAATACAGTATCGTTAGATACTTTTCAGTATTGGTTGCTGTATTGCAGATCCTTTTTTGTATCAAGTATTGATTTGTGTATCACGTATACATTTTTAAACGAAAAATTTTCGATACTAGCTACCAATACTTTTCTGTTGCCACTATTAGCTAATTGTAGAATAACAATAGCGATTTTAATAGATTTTTTTAGAAGTAATTTTCATAAATTCGAATCACTGCTTGTAATGATAACTCATTAATCCTACCATTATTAACACCAAGACAACTTGGAACAAAAGGCTGAAGTTGAACAAAACTTAAAGCATTCTTGGTAGTACACTGGAGTGCAGTTTCCACTCCACTTGGGCTACTCGACAGGGTGATGCAGCTTCAATACAGTCAGCTGTGCAGTTTTTTTACTGCACGGAGGCAGAACCGGCTTAATAGTAAAGTTCTGCTGAAGTAGACAGATATCTTGAAGATAACTCATCAGAAATGCTTTCATTAGCACCCTACCCAAGCATTAAGAAACTATATTGATGAGTTGATCGGCTAGTGCTGTGTTGAGCGCCTGTTTTCATTAGGTGAGCGTCTTTTTATGCCTTTTACGTTCTAGGCTAGCAAGGATTGTTTTGAAATGATGGTCTTCTTACGTGCTGCCAAATGGTGAAATAGTAAAGAAAGTTCCCTTAGCCCTGACGGGCCACGTGACTCATCTGTTTCTATAACCTTGGCATATGAAGGGATAGTGTAGTTAGCACAACGCCCAGTCATTTTTACTTCCCCAGCTTAAAGTCGGGGTACCTATTTAAAACTGGGTGAACTCGTAGAAAAATTCCCATTGTTCTCACCGAGGATTGAACCCATGACTCTGAAGTCGACAGTCGAGTATCTACACCACTTGGCCATCCGTCAAGTACTGGGGTGATTAGCATTCAATTTGTGCTTTGACATTGGGTATTTAATTGTTTTCACTTTTTTTGGAAAACTTGCACTCATTATATTTTAAATAAAAATACTTTGTTGTTCTCAAAAGTATCGGTATTGTATCGGTATCGATTTTGGCAATACATTTTTACTTGAGTATTTGTATTGGTATTGGCGATACTATTTTCATGAAGTATTGGTATTGGTATTGACGATACAGTTTAAGAGTATTGTTAACAACCCTGTTTAAGGCTGACAGGGAAAGCCTTAATATAATTGTTGTATGATGCCAAAGAGTTTCAGAGTACTACAATTTGACTTATGGGGACGGGTGGTCGTGCGGCGGTAGAGCGCCTGACTATCGACCAGAGGGTCCCGGGTTCGGAACTCAATGAGAACCTGGGATTTTTCAGGTCCTGGTGATACTCCCCAAGTACACCCAGCTTTAAATGGGTACCTGACTTTAAGTTGGGGGAGTAAAGGCTGGCTGGCTGCGTAGGGCTAATCCATATAACCCCTTCATATATGCCAAGGTTATAGAAACAGATGAATTCTACACTTCATCTGCCCCGATGGCCCGTTAGGGTTAAGGGAACTTTACTTACTTACTTACTACATAATTTGACTTAACCTTCAAATTGGTATTTCTGTATAAACTTTCAAAGTCATTTGTGATGTCTAGAAAAGTTATCTACAGTAGAAATAGCCATTGAAACAATTGCTCAAGATGATTCAAAGAGATGCATTTTGGCCTGAACATGATTAGTTTTGTTAAAAGATTGTTCTGCTTATGTGAAAAATATTTTTAAAATTATACTAGACAGGCTTTGGCTTGGGACAGACTTTAGCATGATCTCTTTCTAGTTGGGACACCTAGCTTCACTGAGTCATAGAACATAATTAAATGTTATCTCATCTGCTCCTTGGGTTGCTCTTCCACCTTCATTATTTTTTCCTAAATCCTATTTTTCTCTTTGCCTTGGCTATTAAAAACATTTTAGCTGATAAATCATTTTCACCATTGCCTTTCATGAGTTTCAAAAATGATTCTTGTGTTGCCAATTTCAAACCTTATTAGTTTTGTAATGAATTTTACATGAACTTACTGCCAAGTTTATTTACACCATCAAAGCTGCTATCACTACCAGCATTGTCAATGAAAGATTGATTCTGTAGTTTTTCCAACTCTTCTTGACTAAGTTTCACTGTATAAGTCACATTGAACTGCAAAGATATTTTTCGAGCTTCTGCATCAGTGAACAGTGTGTCATCTTTCTTTTTCACCTCTAGCTAATAAACAGAAATCAAAAGAAAATAATTCCATTTCTGTACAATGCCTTTGTTGTAATTAATTAAAAAATCTAATTTTATATTAAAAAGTTTGTATTAAAACAGGTAACAAGGCTGAATGATTAAAATGTCTGACCAGCATAAAGACACCAGGATACGTTACCAAAGTGTCATTACTGTAATATAACTGTAATATAGCTTTACTGTAAATAAGTGTAAAAAGAGTAAGATGTTTGTTACATGCAATGTAACCTGAGCCCCCTCCTCCCCTATCCAGTACTTCTCCTCCAGTATTCCCCTTTTTTGTTTTCCTTGATAACCTCATCTCTGTGTTCCCTCCCCCTGTGTGTACCTGCACCAGGAGAACCTGGAGAATCATGTTTTCACATGAAGCTAGCTCCAGGAATGGCCTGGTAGTAAGGGTTGTTCCCCTTTCTCGGTTGATCAACTCATGGTCAGCTTATGGGATTCTGACTAATGAGATTCGACCAAATGATGGGGATTTATGCATGGGGCCCCTGTTTTAGAGCCGTTATTTGGAGATAGAAGTTAGATATTGTTCTCGAGGCAGTTAGTTGACATAGAGGGCAGTTAGCGACAACTCTCGAAAGAGGGGGAAGTATAGATTGTGGTAGCTCGGGTTACAGAGGAATTTCAGGATTGTGTTTTTGAGTAAATACTGGTCTATTGATTGTTTCTGTTACATTCATTTTCCACTGCATTTTGTGACATTAAAAGAGGTACTGTAAATGTTCATGGATTCATAGTTCGTTATTTATGTGTGAAGCTTATAGCTTATGTATTCCTAACATTACGTATTTTGCTACTTTAACCCCTTTGAGCTTATAAGAAGATTCCTGGATTCTTAGTTCATTATTTATGTTTAAAGCTGAAAGCTTAAACATTCCAAACATACGTATCTTGTTACATTTATGTGTGCAGGCGTAACAATGTCACATTATTTCGTGTGGCTGAATTGGATGATAAATGTTCACACTTATTTATCTGCATTTACTTACATAACCAGTGTAATTAAGTCCTGGCTTGTAATTGCTTGGAGATATATCTAAAAAGTTCATCTTTAAAGGGCTTGAGTAGTACATGATGACAGTGGTGCCTGACTGAACACGTCCTGTGTCAGTTTCTGTAACATTGGCACTTACTTTGAAACTCTGATAGTTAAGGTCTATTATACTCCAAGTTACTGACTTGGTAGCCAACTCCAGAAGTTGGCTTTGGCTAACTTGAAAAGTAAACTCTCCATCTTTATTGAGCTAAAATAAAATGTAACATATAATTACTTTTATGCAGCCTGACACATTAGCAGGAATTTCAACAATAATCCTTAGATTTATTGCATAAATCAAACTCATAGTAATTAGATTGTTCTAATGTTATGATTAATACAGTGTAGCTATTTCATGTCTTACTGGACCAGTAATTTTTATCTGAGGTTGTGTTCCAGGTGAGTAGTAATAAGAATACTGTATTACAACATCAGCTGTAGCTTTGCTCACAGGTTGTCCATATGTGTACCTGTTGTAGGAGTAAAAAAATTACTTTAAATTTAGCTTTACTAAAGCCTTTAGAAATACATTTTAAATACAAAAATAAGTGATTCTTTTAATCAAACTTTAACAATAGACAGCTTGAAAAAAATATAATTTTACCCTTTAGTTTAAATATTTTTTCCTTCTCAGTTTTTATTAATGTTTATACTCACTAAAATAAAAAAAAAGCACCAAAACTTAGTCCCCCCCTGAAGATAACATTACTTACATTGCCTTGACAGTTGCTTTAGTATGGGATCACTGGTTAGACTAAATGGTGGGGCATTTAATTTGACTTCATATTTTGGCAGCACTAAAATTAAAAAGTGTAGTTCTTTTTAAAACATACACAATCATGACAATGATTCCATATCTTCAAATGTCAATAGTAAGCCAACAAGCTTTTTCAAACATTTGAAATAAAAAGTTTTCTTGTTGAATTAGAATAAGAATTACGTCATATTACACATTTTGTGTAACATAAATGATAAATGATCTATTCTTTAAAAATCTGTTGTTATCATTGACAAAACACAATTCTAAGTGAAGATGATATGCCAGGTAAATTTCAGTATAAATCTTAGTAACATAAAAATTCATGAACAATATTTTTTT
Source organism: Bulinus truncatus (assembly GCA_021962125.1). Taxonomy (NCBI): domain Eukaryota; kingdom Metazoa; phylum Mollusca; class Gastropoda; family Planorbidae; genus Bulinus; species Bulinus truncatus. The sequence goes on from JAGDYQ010000034.1 coordinate 7,098,725, forward strand.
TTTTAAATTATTGCAGGAAAGAATTTGAAGCATTATTTTTTTAGTATATTCTTGTAAAAAAAATTGAGGTTAATAAAATAAATTATATGTTTGGGATTGGAATCTCTTTTATGTTACTATAGATGAAATATTTATTATTATTTATTAGAGAAACGTCTTAGCTGACCTCATGTCACATGGATGGCGGAAACATCCAATCTGGCAAAAAATGCTTCCCACCTCCCTTATTTCCGCCTCAAAATATTAGGTCTTTTTTTTCAAATATTTATTCATTATAAAATGTTTAAAAGCCGAAAATCGAAGACTATTGAACTTATTAACCATATTTGAGCATAATTTAACATTGTAACTGGACGATAAGTGTGTAGCCCAGTTAATAAAGTAGGTTGCATATTAAGTTCGAATTACATGAATTTATATATTTAACTTATTCCTAACAAACAAAAATTGGCAAAGTTCTTCTTTAAGTCGCTCCATTGATATTTTTAACGCTTGCTCTTCACCATAGTAGTAACAGCGTGGGCCGTAGAGAGGTAACATGGAAGACCACCCCAGACTGAAGGTGGGGTGGGGGTCATTGAATTTTTTTTTTGTTTGCTACCGACATGTAACAAATCTAAATGTTTGAATGTACAACTTGCCCTAGGCCACGCATAAAGCTAATGCCGCCTATGTACATAGCATGGTACATAATCATTTCATGAAATCAAACTGATATGTGGTTTTTATCTCCACTACGTGGGCAGAGGCGCTTGCGGCTTAATCGCCGAGCTACGCCGTATTGTGTTTGCATAAAGTGAATTCTAAGCACAGGTACTAAAAATGTACTATAATATAAGTACTTGGTACTGTCACTATCGTCACCCCTGTAGTCGCCATCCATGGCAGTTGTCATAAAATGGCACCCTGCATCCACGATTTATTCAAAACAAATGCGATGAAAAAAGTAGGGTGTCACTTAAGATTTGCAAAAAAAAAAAAAAAAAAATAGTGGAATAAGTAAATTAAAAAAAAAAAACTTACCATAGTCATCTACTGTGAATGTTTTTGTTGTTTCGCGTGTTCTGTGCAAGAGAAAAAATTAAACGCATATTAAGTTCCAATATTCGTTTGTGAAGCTGAAAATGTCCCAATTTATGGGATGCATTTTTAAAGTCACAATTGTATAAGTCTTTTAACAGAAATATTGTTGACTCGAAATATTTTTCGATATAACATGAAACAATGAAAGTTAGTTTTTTTTAATGGATTAATAACGAACCTTTGTTTTGACGATGATAGACCAATCACCGGTGGGGATATTGGTTGCTAGCCGCAAGCGTAGTTCAACGACACCTCTGATTTGATCACTGACATTCAACCATTGTTGGATTTTGTTCCCTTTAGAGTCCTAATATGTTACAGTAAAATGTTGGAAATAAACAAGGGGGGGGGGGGGGGGGGGGGGGGGGGGGGGGGGGGGGGGGGGGGGGGGGGGGGGGGGGGGGGGGGGGGGGGGGGGGGGGGGGGGGGGGGGGGGGGGGGGGGGGGGGGGGGGGGGGGGGGGGGGGGGGGGGGGGGGGGGGGGGGAAAAAAAAAAAAAAAAAAAGGAAATACGTAAAATCATAATAGTTTTATCAGGTAATCGTTCAGTCTATTAAATCATCAGCTGCCCCAAACCAAAAACCTGGCCTACCGATCAAGCCTAAGGGGGGGCAAGGTTTTGCGGGGTAAGGGGTTTTGCAAAGTATAAAATCAATGCTCTCGACTATACCCGGGTAAATAACGTATTCGGGGAAGGTGTTTAATGGGGTTTGAACTTTAGATGTTACAAAATGGTCTTTTTTAGATTTGAGGGTGGCTTTCGGGAAAATAGTAGATTTCAGAGCCCCGGGATCTGTCCATATCACATAATAATTTTATCCGTACAGAAGGAGACTTATGTTTCTGGGGGTTCTCTTAGCACCAGATCAATTAGAAATTAATACTGGGAGGTGACACATTGGCACTGTGAGGCACTAGGTGGTTGCCTATTTATAAGAACAGCTCTTTGTTTTTCACAAATGCCTTGGCAAGAAGAGGAAACCTTTGGCAGTGATGGAATAAGTAGTCACTTACAGTAGGAAAGTTTTTAATCCAGGAGGGTGAGATTTTTTCAGTGGGCGAAACAACTGAAGGAAATTTCCTAAATGTCTCCACCTGAATGTTTTTTGTTATTCTTTAAATGTACCTTAGCTTTCGCTCTAAAAACTGCCCTACTGTGCCTAGCTGATAAATGATAAAGCGGCTTTGCATCAGTTGTTTGGTTAATTGGGATTTGAGGAGGAATCTCAAAGGCAATAACGTTGAAAATGAACTCCCAACTAACATGAGGAATTGTGAACTACATTTTGAAAAGATATGTGTTTCATGCTATTTTGACAAAACTAATTTAAGAGTTTCACAAAATTTTTGAAAATTATTTTTAAAACAATTAAGTTTTACTAAAAAAATAATAATTCAAATTAGAAATAAAATAAAAAATATATTAAAAATGTGACGTCACACTTGGCCTGACCCCCCCCTCCCCCATGTCACAAACTGTCACACTTTCTTACACCCCTTCCCCTTTGGAGCGTGACTCCTTAGCGCTTGGTGCCGCCTATGCACCAGTTTAGACGCGTTTATGCTAATCACTTGTTACGTTTCATTCTTGTTTGTGTGTGGTCCCATAATGCCTTTAAGGTTGTGATTGTTACACCAGGGAATGCACACATCCATTAACTAGGAAAACATTCAAATAGATTAGGGCCTAGTTTGTGATTTACATGCTTTGATGCATGATAGTTACGAATAATTACCAATATTATTTTACCCTCTGTGTAGCATAAATCAATGAGAGCTGTAACACGATTTTTCTTACAAAATATATATTGTGTACTTTTTATATATATATAAAGAACCCCCATATGAAATTCCACAAGAATTAGAGTTAAAATAAATGAATTATATTTTTAAAAAACTGATTCAACGGGAGCCATAGAAACAAGATGCATTGAAATCAATATGGGTCATTATACAACAGAAATATATTTTTAAAAAACTGATTAAACGTGAGCCATTGAAACAAGATGCATTGAAATCAATATGGGTTATTATACAACAGAAATATATTTAAAAAAATAAACAAACAACAAAAACATCAAAACTTAAAATAAAATTCTGAGGAAAATGTTAAAAGTATACAAAGAATAATAACGTTAGCATATAGGATTGATTACCTTTATTACAACATCGCTTGAGTTGTTTCGAATAACTTTCAAATCAGGAGTCATTGATAAGATTCGAAATTTAACTGAAAGTTATAAAAAAAAAAGAATAATGATTAATAATTCAGAGTATTTATTACCCCTTTAATAATACAACTGTCATTTTTTTTACCACAAACTAAGCTTAATAACAAAATAAAAAAGATATCCAAATAATATATGCCGTGCCCCCCTCCCGCTTATTAAAGAAGAAAAAGAGGAAAAAAATAAAGAAAAAGTAAAGGTGCCCCCTTACTGGGTATTGGTGCCTCCCTGCTTACTTTGGACCTGGCTATGGGCCTGGATCTATAGTCAGATAGAGCCGTTCTTACTTTAACAGGGGAGGGGGGGATCCTAGGCAAAAGTGCATTTTGGTGGTCCTATGCATTAGAGAGTGCGGTGTACGTTACATTTGGCGTGAGCCAATTAATTACATCTTCTCGACATCAGGGGCCCCTCTGAAAACAACTTTTAAGTAATATTAATTATTTTAAATAACAGAAGAAAAAAAATCCCAACATAGGGTCCACTTAGCCAGGGGGGGGGGGGAGAGACAGAGCGGGGGTAGTTTGCCCCTCACAGCATCCGATAAAATATGAATCAATACTTGATAGTGCCCTTCTTGTAGTGCCGTTGTTTGTCTTTTCTTAAGAGTGGTTCTGTTTGCAAAATATGCAGTGGCATGGAAAGAATCTCCTTACATTAAAAAACAAGCCATTCTGGACACAGGACGTGTTAGCGCATTTCGTGTTATGTATCAGTACGCTTTGTTAGCTTTCAGTAAATATTTGTAAATTTTGGAAATGTTTATAAATTTAATTGTGTAATGCATATATCTGTAAAAAAAATTATAAAGACGTTTCTTTATATTTGAAAAAAGTATTGTCTCTTAAATCTAACAACAAGTGGTTTGTGGTTACTGAAATAGGACTCATAATTGAAAACATTCGAAATTATAGTCATTTAATCGTCCGAAAACTCCGTCAATTGTTGCATAACTCTGATACTTTCAATTAAACTCAGAACACAAGCTTACTATTTCATTTGATGAGTTTCTTAATAAATCTTAAGAAACTACGTGCTGCAGTATTTCGCACCAAATGAATGGGTTATTGAACGCATACAAGGTGTATATATGGGGCCATATATATAAGCTCCCCCTTAGGAGCCCTGAAGCCCTGACCCTTCAGAGGTCCTATCGCGAAATGAACTTTTGATGTACACTTGGCAGGCCAAGACCTACAAAATGATATATACATCATGGGTCTAGGACTTATGGTTGCTGAGATATAGGCGCTCCTTTATTAATATAGCTTATATAGTAAAAAACGGTACTAAGCCCCCTTTTACGGCCCTCAGAGGTCAGATCGCGAAATGGAAAAAAGTCATTTCTTGGCAGGCCAAGACCTACAAAATGATATATACATCATGGGTCTAGGACTTATGGTTGTTGAGATCTAGGGTGATGACAGACAGACAAAACGGGGACAATAGAGCATTTTTTTTCGAAAATGCTCTAAAAAGTGATTGCACAGTGAAGTTCTTTTTTGTATGGTTGTGATAGATGACAAATCGTTTAACCATTGTTGTTGTGTGTTGTTGCAATTCTCAACTTCAACGCTTGGAGTCTAAAGATCCATCCAGTATGTCGGGATTTGGCCGCCGGGGATGTCATCCCCAGCTCTGCTTTAGCTAATTTCATCCCCGCCGGGGATGTTTAACACATTATGCATTTACTTGTTCTAAAAAATCAAACGGATATATATATATATATATATTAATCTGTTCTAAAGCTTTTTAGATATCGAATTGATGTCCGTTTGAGAAGGTTTTGATGTTTTATTTGCAAGGGTTAATCAAATTATTAAAGTTAATACCCGCTTTTATTCTTTGTTTTAGTCATTACCTACGCGTGATAATTTACCCAACCATTATAAGCTGCAATTTATGAGACTCATCTTAATATTGATTCACTCAAGTAAAAATAACAATTGATGCATGCATTCCATATAACATTCCGCGCTAAATACTTATACAGCTACGGACAAATGAAGACAATGAAATCTTGTTTAATTGATGAGTGTGTATATGTTAAAATAAAGAGTCTAAAACAAAATCTACCCAATTGTCCTGCTTTGTACATAGCTTTGTCGGACTGAACAAAGACTGAAATGAATTTTTCACTTAAATGTCAGCATCACTTCATGTTTAAACTGGACAGTCTTGCCTTCACTCTAGGTCACCAGTGCCTGCAGGCTGTACAGGTACTGCTCACCGCTCAGTGCCTTTATGTTTTCAGGAATCTGACCAAAATAATAGACTCATGCTGTGATAGTGGCTCTTTTATTACTTTCTCGCTTGTACCTCAAATTATTTAGCTTGAACTTATGTGTGAAAAAAAAAGAAATTTACAGGTCCAATACTTATATAAAAGCCAAAAATATTCGCCGCTGACTTGGATAAGAGATGTGCGCCACCAAGTCTATAAGCCCACAGAAAGGACATATGAAAGCACCACAAATATATGTCTGCTGATGTGTACATCCGTAACGGTTGAAGGTTTAAATAAAAATATTTTCACGTTTTTTTTTCTATAGTATATTATTGACTGAAGATGTTTAAAAAAATTTTTTACTTATTTTATATATTAAAAAAAAAAAATTTTTGTTTTAATTAAATTAATAATTTATAAAAAAAAGATTGTGAAGGAGTAAGTGAAATTGTGGCCGCAGGCGTTTTAATGTTACGCCTTGCATATAGTCAATGTGAATAGTTAGTGTGTGTGTGTATGTGTGTGTGCATCCGTGCGTGTAAATGTGGAAATACATTTTCAATGTTTGTGTTTTCAAACAATTGTTATTGAGACCTACTGTATAAGTATTTTAGTTTTCCGTTTACTTTCAATCCTCTTAATGTGGAAAGAAATAATGAACTTAAAACAAATAATTTATAAATATGCTACATTGGCTTATCTTAAAGTTTAATCAGTTTACTCATTGAGGTTTTTTTTTAATGAATAACCATCATTTCGTATAATCTCTCCATCCCATTGAATCAATTAATTAATTTGGTGACATTTTAACTAGTGTCCATTTTTTAGAGTTAAAAACTGCATAAAAAATAAATTAAAATGTAATTATACTTACATTTACATAAATGCTTTGAACTCCTGGAAATGAAAAAAAAAAGTGATGATTAGAGATGTATAATTTTAACATCAAAAGGCTGTCCTTACTTTCTAAAACAGATCAATCTCATTAAAAAGTCTAACTTACAAATAAAAAAAATTAAACATTGTTAGCCCATAATTTACAAAGTTTAGCATAGGGCCTATAGTCTTTAACGTTGGTGGTCGAATCAGAGCCGTATGAGGCTTTTCTTTTAGTTTTAGTGTGGCTCCTTGTAAAACAGTTTTTTTTTTATTTCATTAATGATGACAACATGCTCTCAACAAATATGTGATACTATTATTTGATTTTTTTATTTTACCAAATTGACAAATATTGTAAGGTTTTTTTAATTATTATTTTTTTTTAATAATTAAAAATCGAAATACTGCTCTCATTAACCTCTTAATCGACCCCCACCTTATCGAACCCCACCCCATCGACCACCCCCCCCCCCCCATCGATGACCTATATCTTATAAATCAAAAATTTCATGAAAATACTTATTAAATTGCGCATTTGGAAAATTTTTACAATTTGCAAAAAAAATCTCCGACTTCCCAGCCCTTCATCGGCGAACAAGAGCCGATTTTATAATCAGGCCCTTTTTTTAAATCCATTAAAAGCTATTCATTTATTTGTATTATGTTGTTTTGTGTGCACTAGCAGAAAAATGTGTCAGAGTCTGTTACGGGTTAGTGCGGCCTCACGGGACGTTGTTAAATGTTTTAGCACTTGTCTTATCTGGCAGGTGGCGCCAAAAAAATGTAACTCGCTCAGGGTGCACAACCTTTTTGCTGCAGCTCAGTGAATCAAAGAAATCAATGGGGGGGGGGGGGGGAGGGGCCTTAGATGTATCAATAGCAAATACCTCCAGGTTTTACGACAGCAGGGGAACCAGACACCAATGTTTTGCCTCCGTCGTACGTCCTGATGCTTATGTTTACAGTCACAGGGTCGTTTCCGGTCAGTATTTCAACTTTGAGTTCCAGAGCCTGGCCTGGTCGGATGCTTGAGCTCATTGTTATCCAGTAAGTGGCGTTTTTAGGTGGGGGTGGGGTCATTGTCGACTCCTCCTGCACAGGCATTAGCTGGGATAAGGCCAGGCTAAATAGGGTGAAAAAAAAAAAGAAAGAGATAGTTGAATAAGATGAATTGATATTAGATTACAGAGAACATTGTAAAAAAATCAAAAAGTACAGTGAATAATATACTATTATGTAAATTATAAAGTTCTAATCAATATTTTATATAAGTACAGAGAACATTGTAAGAAAATGTGAAGATCAAATCGATATTATAAAAATTTGGTGTGCGTGGGCCCTATCATGCTGAGTTCATTACATTACTTACATCCTAAAGGACAAAATGTATTGAATCTAAAGACATACGTATACCTTCGTAAGGGTAGTTAAAATGTAACAGTTTTGAAATAAAACTATTTGATTCTACTATCAACTTACTGTTGGCTCATTATAAACACAGCAATAGCTGCCAGCAGCAGAAAGTGCTTCATTCTGCTGACTTGTAAATATCTTCTATTATGGATATCTGAAAATATACAAATAAATAACAAGATATTATTTTATTTTTCATTTAAACAATAGCACAAAGTCAACATTCAGACAAACATTTACCAGCAAAGCTGAGATACCACTGAAGATAAAGAGAAAAATTTAAAAACCCAGCAAAACGAAATTTTCATAGCAAACACGCGCCCGCCTTATGTTTTGCAGTGCGCCAAGTTACACGAGCGTTTGGCCACTTGATAGAGAATCAAACGTCCTATCGACCAACGAAAGATTTATCAGAATTTGTTTTCGCGCAAATTAAGAAACAGTGAGACGGGCTGGTTTATTCAAAACATTTAAACGCTCTGCTTTGTTATTGTTGCATATTGTTCAGCGTTTCAACAAAAAAGCTAGATGGTTTGGATGGATTAGGTATAACACAACGTATTGGATACATTGTGTTGAGATATGATTGAAGACTGCAAAAAGTAATTACACCATTCGAGTTTTAAGAACTTGAAGACAGGAAATTCAAATATACGCAGTCCAAGAGTGTAAACGAATTATCTATCTAGACAGACAGACAGACGGACGGACGGACGGACGGACGGACGGACGGACGGACGGACAGACAGACAGACAGACAGACAGACAGATAGATAGATAGATAGATAGATAGATAGATAGATAAATAGATAGATAGATAGATAGATAGATAGATAGATAGATAGATAGATAGATAGATAGATAGATAGATAGATAGATAGATAGATAGATAGATAGATAGATAGATAGATAGATAGATAGATAGATAGATAGATAGATAGATAGATAGATAGATAGATAGATAGATAGATAGATAGATAGATAGATAGATAGATAGATAGATAGATAGATAGATAGATAGATAGATAGATAGATAGATCATGGTGTCCCACAGGTACTTTTTCCTAAGGCCCTCAAAACATTAGGAACGTCTCAGTCCACCACGAATCAATATCATAGATCAGTGGTTCCCAAGTTGTGCTTCGCAGATCATCGAATGCTGTACTTTCTCTGATCTGGGGGTTCGCTCGCAGACACTTCAAGGGAAAAAAATAGTAAACAACAGGTAAAAACCGAGATTTTAAACGCCATTTACTTGTATAACATAGATTAAAACCGAGGTTCTAAACCGGTGCTACCCGTACTCCTAGGGGTACGTGAAAGATTATCCAGGGGTTCGACCAGCGACATATAATGTTCACTTAAAAAAATCAAGAGTTTGAAGAAGGTCTCCAGTTTGCTATGTGACTCATCACCAAACCACGTGACCGAATATCGCATTAGAAAAGTAAGCACACCCCATTTTGAAAATATGTACATGTATTCACGAACACACGTGTGATGGGTACCCGCGGACATACTTTGGCTTCCTTTGGGGTGCCGTCGCGAAAAAAAGGATTGAAGTCACTGTGGGCTTCCCAAAGCTTCGTTAACTTAGTCATTTAATGACCTAAATGTAAACTAGCCCCAATCGCTTGTAACAGGATTCTGAGATAAATATCTCAGGAAAATGAGCTCATGCCACTGGCAATGTCAAGTCCACGCCCTACAATCATCTAAAAAGGAGGGGGCGGACTATTTTTAATCACTAAAATCTACACGTTGTTCTTTTGATAGAAAAGAATTTCATACTGCCCAGGGTAAAGGGGTGGGGGTGTAATAAAAGTCACGCGATTCAAAAGCTACATACTACATTGATAAAACGTAATGATCAATGAATGACGTAAAATGGAAACACCACAAGCTGTTTTAACACAGGACGCTGTTTATATAACAATACAAATTGTTATCTTTATGTAGGTATATAGAATAAAAGAATAGCGTGTAACAAGGCTATAACTATAACGCCCAGTGTGTAGATCTGGAAGATGGGCAGCAATGTAAATAATTAGTTATGTGTACTTGACGACTTATTTTGTAATGGCAGGCAACCTTTTGTCAATGGAGGCCTTAGGGCTCGTTCACAAATGACGTAACGCTTAGGGGGGGGGGAGGGGGGGTCTAGGATTTTGTGACATTTTGTGACAGGGGAGGGGGGGTGTCTGTGAAATTGTGACGTCACAAAAAATAATTATCTATGAGAGAATCCAAAATTTGGTTGAATTTTCTGCCAAAATTACAATTCTTCTCAACTTGACATTTTGAAAATTGACCGTTATGAAATCGGCGTTGGAGAATTCAGGAGAAAAAGAAGAAGCAAGTGAAATTATCTCTATCGATTAGCATCTGAATGCCTTATGGAAAAATGTAAAAGAATGATTGTCTCCGAAAATAACGAAAGAAAAATAAATCAGTAATTTGAGGTATTTTTATTTATTGTAACTTGTGACGTGACATAAGGGGGGGGGGGAGTGAAAAATTTGTGACACTTTGTGATAAGGGGGGAGGGGGGTCTAAAATGTCCTTTTTTTGCGTTACGTCATTTACGAACGAGCCCATATGCTGGTTACCCTATGCAGAAGAAAGACTCTGCTTGTACCTGTCTATTTCCGAGTTTAAGTGTTGCATAAAGAATCATTAAAGTCTATGAATTAAAATGTTTTGCTACAAATATATATCTACTATTCCATGCTCAGGGTTGTATCCACGATTTTATCTATGATTTTACCCTCTGAAAAAATGTACTATATTATGTAAAACTTAGATCTTCAATGTCAAAAAGTTTTGACTTCTGAATTATAATACATATTCTAAATAAACAATTTGCTACCTCAGTGGTTGTATATTTACTTTAAAATGTTCCACAGATCAAAATATTCTATTTATTCTCTGTACAAGCTATGAAATTGGTCTACGGCATATCTAGAATAGAACGAGTTTTCATTTACCTAAGGTCAACATAAGCTTTTCATTTCACAAAGCTGAAAGATCTCATTGAACAAGGTACAGCAGTCGACATTCAATTCAGGTTATTTTTGTCAACGCATGAAAGCAGTCACGTGTTACATGGCTGATAGTCGTAAGGAATAAAGGGAACCATAGATGTATTTACGTAGCAGATAGATGAATATGTAGGTGGGTATAGACTTACGCTAAAATTACCATAACTTGTATTTCTTTGGAGGCCCGTTGCAGAGACTTGTATAGGTATTTTGGGATCCATGTCCAAATATATACATATATATCGGAGCCCCTATAACATAATATTTTATGGAAAAGCTGGCAGAAAGATTCAGGGCCGTACCTATGTTTTTGGAGGCTTTAGTTATATGGGACACTTGGCCAAATATATCTCTCGGGACCCAAAAACATTATCCTTATAGGAATTTGAAGCACAAGGAATCCCTCTAGCATGGGGGGGGGGGGGGGAGGGGGGGCTGGGAAATGGCCTTGTGTGTGTCTAGCCATAAGAAAGTCTCTGACAGTTAGATAGTCATATTTATAGACCTAAACTTGGAAACTACAAGGTTATCCTGCAAGATGTGCATGGGCAAATATAAATATTTCAGTTAAACTATGTAAAAAAAATATGTCAGAACGGTGCAGTTTTTTTAAACAGCAATTTACAATTCGAATGAATACATACGTTCCCTAGATATTATTTTTTTTTTATTTGTAAACGTTTTAATGTTCTTTTTTATTTCTTTTTTATTATAGTTATTTATAAAAATGGTACATTACTCCAGACAATAAGGGTTGAGTATCAGACCACAGTATTTCTACTAGATGTTTAAACTAAGGAACCGCAAATAGCCAAAGTAGGCTCCCTTCTAGTGCAAATTTTTATACATACGATGCTCTAGGTTCTCAGAAAGGATACTTTAGCTAAGGGCTCACATATATTTCAAAGTCTCTGCCTAGGGACCCCCAGATACGGCTATGGTGTAGATAAATACATTAAAATGATTTTTTATAATAATGTTAAAATGTAAACAAAGCTTTTTTTTTACGGGAGAACTATTTGCACGTAAGTAAAAAAAAATGATAGGCATGGTTTGAATTGATAGTACTACCGAACTGAAACTGAATAGACTTCACTTTTTTAACGGTCTAATTCAACTTCCACTGCACATTAATTGTCTAGGCTTAAACCATGTTGCGCTAACACACACTAAAAATACTTCATTATTATTAAGATAAGCCATCGTTTTTACTATGAGAACAAAAGATGGATGGAAGGAGAACATTACAAACAGTGGCGGGCTGGTCGTTAACCACTAGGCTCCAAAATATTATTTATACTAGTTAACAAAATCTAATTATACTTGTAGTTTCATAGAGCGTGACCCTGTTGCACGATGACGACCTATATTATACATAAGACCCAGTCTGCACTGTTTACAAGTTGTAATAGTTGTATAATTTTAATAGAGTCTACAGGCAGTGCTCGATTTAAGAAAAAAAAAACTGTGCCGGGGATAAATGTCTATGATTTCATCCCCAGATGGGATATATTAGCTATTAAAGCAGTGCCCGGGATGACAGGTCTCAGTGCCAGGAATATCCCCGGCATCCCCGGCGGTAAATCGAGCCCTGTCTACAGGTAATAAGTTAATAACAAGAACGGAATATATCCATTTACATTATCATTATGTGATAACAAATAGAGTTTAGAATGGTTATTGTTCTAGAACAAAGGGTGGGACTTCCCTCTTTAAAACTAAACACTTTTTGTTTTCTGCTGTATTTCAGATCACTCGTTATTTAATTCACTTTATTCATACTTCTGATTTTTGTAAATTACGGTAAATAGGTGTCACTAGAACTCCAAGAACGAAAAACACATTTAATGCACAATTAATACATACTTTAAACATTTTAACCTCATTTAATTGTCTTATTATTACCAGTAAGCCAATTATAGTGCTTAGTAACTAGCTTTCACGTGGCTATCTCTCAGTAAAAAAAAATGAGGATATTAATTGCTCAAATAAATGACAAGACTATAATAAAATTCCTTACGTTTATTTTTGTGTGTGTACAGGTCATTGAAACTTAGCCAGCTCGTACTTCCACTGGGACTTGTTTCAAATGTAAGCTACGCCTAGAAGGGGGAGAAAAACCTGTTACCTTGTTTTTTTTCCCCTCTCTGTACATACGACCTGTGTCCTGGACTGCGTTGACAGTTAACCCAGTGGCGTACACTCTGGGTTCAGACCTTGTTTACTCAGACAGGGGACACACTGCTGGTGTTACTGTTGGAGGACTGAAAAGACTAAAAATAGTTGTGTAGCATGCCTATTTTTGAAGAGTTTCATTATAAATTAAATATTTATTGGTAAAATGTTGTTTTTGTTTTTTAACACAAATATGTTGGTATTATTTCGATGATGATTTTAGGTGTTTTGAGAAAAAGAAAACCTCCCTACACAGTAACTGACCGTGTTCGCCAAAGTTCGTTGTGCTGCACCTCGTCCACTGAAAGCCATCCTAGTCCTAGTTTTTAAATAATAATACATTTTCCTTTGTTTTGTTTTGTTTTATTTTATTCAGAGACCGTAGTTTTTCTATCTTTCAAATATTTACCCCCTTCCAATTTTTAATGTAACTCAATTCTCTTGTTGGTCGAAAGTAATGTGTTACCTGATTAAACAAAACGAATTTAAAAGTACTTTGCGTCTGTTTTCTCTTTTGCTTGACTAGTGTTCTCAACTCATGGTACACAACACCAAAATGTTCTTTTTTATGTATGTTCGTTAATCAAATCACTGCTTTTTTTCTAATTTTAAAGATTTATTTTATTATCAACTGGTTCTCAAAAGCTTCCATTGATATTGTATCGTAGGGACGATATGGCGTTACTTTTTTTTATATACGAAAGGGACCACGACTCAAAAGCTGAGAACCACGGTGCTAACCTAAAGTAAACAAATACTGAGGTAACAGCAATGACAATATCCGTATTGATGAGTAAAGGGGTAAAGTGCATTTCTATTCTGCCACATTCAATTCACTGTACTCTGCTATCCAGAAACTTGAAAGTAAAATCACTAAAATGTAAGGCTACGTGTCATTTCAATGCAACTTACTAATAACATATTTTGTGAATTATTTATCACTGATTGTCTCCCCGTATCACGTAAGGCCCGAGGCGATGGGGAGTGATCTTCAGCCGTCACTGTCTACTGGATTTGATTTTGTTTTGAGAGGGTGAGGGGTGGGAGATTCAAACCCGTTGTCAGTTACAAAAGCTTTCAACGGACTCACTGGACTATATAATATTTGAGCAGCACAATGATCGGTCTTTGTTAATATGTGTAACAATCTCATGTATTATGAAATATTTCCGAAGGCAATGGATAATTGTAGTCATTATCGTGTGTGTTATTTTAAAATCGTGACCGTAAATCAGTAGGCTTTAACGCTAGAAAGTCCTTTTTTTTTTTTTTTTTTTTGTGTGTTTTTTTTGTACAAAATATGTTTTAAATATAATCATCATTATATTCTTTAAATACGTTTTAATTACCCTCTTCTGCGTAAAAATAGAACTATGGGAGTAAAATTTGTTTCAATGAATTTTTCAACATAACAAGTCTACCTCAGAATGACAGGTAATATTTTTAAAGTAGAGAGGTCATTTTATAAGTTATACTCGTCACACATCAGTGAATTTTGAGTAACAAAATCTATAGCCTAGACCGGGGCGTTTTATTTAGATTATCATAAAAAAGAAAAAAATATATGGGACGGGTTTGTAGAAACAACGTTTTGCTAGAATGTAAATTCCCAACCTTAGCTTGGCTTATTTCCAAATAGCCCGGGAAATAAATACAGAGCTAGAAAAAAAAATGAAAGATTTATAGCAGTGATTTTGCTCGCTGAGGACCGGTCGACTCTTGATAATTTCATTTTCGCACATTCGTCCAGCTCCCGAGCGCATGGCTTTCATCTCCGCTCTGCTGACCACAGCTCTTGAGGGGGTGGGGATGAGTGGAACATAATATGGGGGTAGCTGTAGTATTGGAGGGGAATGCGATCTTAGGTTTCCGGACAAACCCCCAGAGGACAACCCCCTCCCCCAACTGACAAAACCCCCAATGGACCTAACCCCCACTTTTATTATAAAAACTATTATTTGACCCCTATTAGTATTATAAAATGTAATATATAATCCCTGGATTATTTTTTAAGTGATTTTTTTTAAAGTACCCCAATAAGCTGCATTGGCCAGTCAAAAGTCAATCCCTTGCTAACTTTGCATCAACAGGAAGCTTATCTTACCAGGTAAAACAACCAAAAGTAACAGTTTTAGCCCAAGATCTAGACTGACCGTATCTTAATTCTACCTTTTAATTCTCACACCAGACACACATTTTATAGCAGAAGGTAAAACAAACAGCATAAGAACCACTGTGGTCGAAAGCCAATCATTTATTTAGGTAAAACAACATAGGAACATGCCTATTGATATATTGTGTTGAAAGACATGATCTCTCATATCCACAAACATTTCCGTTAGCCCATGGTCAAGATTATATATATATCAATAATATGGACTTCAATTAGATCTTAACAAAAGTAACAGTTTTAGCTCAAGGTCAAGACTGGCCGTATGTTACACTCCTACACTCGCGATGGAATCGCCGTGTTTCACGATGGCAATGAACCTATCAATTTCATGTGAAAAATTTTAAAGTATAAGTTATGATTTTATAATATTTTATGTTACATAACATTACATTTATCTGGAGACTTCGGAACCTGGCACATGATACAATTCGTTAATTGTATTTAGAACCTACTGACTAATACATGGATGGGTAAGAACTGCAATGTTTATCTAGGTTACATTAAAATAAGCTTTGGTAGAAAATCTTTAGGTTCATTTTAAGCATATCAATTAGACAAGAGTTGCGGGGGCCCGATTGGAAACTTTTTGGCGGGGGCCTCTTATACCCCTAACAACTTGTACTTGCAGTGTATATAATCATGTATTTTTTTAAAGTCTATATTAAGATGCTAATGTGTTATAACAGACTGGGAAGCAAAGAAGATGTCGGTATTGTCGTTCTATATTAGGATGGTGTACATGTCCTCTAAAAAGAGGGACTCCTTCAGTACAAATAAAGTTATACAGTCACAATTGTTGACAAGCCATTAAGCCATCATCATGTATTCATGTGTACTATAGGCTACAGTAGAGTAGTTGTTTTTTAATTGACATTCACTGAGGTATTATTTTAAGAAATATGTTCTTGATACTATAACCTTTGTTTACAACTAGCACATTTTTGTTTTACTGTTCAACATGAATACACTTTCTGAGTTCTCTCATGTATATTTTTAACCAAAACTAATGAGTGTTTTAGTTTTTTTCTATGCCCTTCCATTGAGTTCTTTCAGATATTCCTTTTCGTTTAAGTCATTAATTTGTTTCTTCTCTCCTTTCCTGTTTTGAGATCACTGTAATATTTTTTTTCAAAAATTGATGTAAAGTAAGGGGTCATCGATTAGAGGTAAATAACGCTTAAATTTTAGCGAAGTAATAAGAATTCAACATAGATAAAATATACAAGAGTATTTAAGTGGTTTGGACTGTGATCTTGATGAGACTGAAGTGTATCATGGCGTGGCTGAAGTGTGACTTGGCGTAATGAAGTGTGGCTTGACTTGGATGAAGCGTGGTTTGACGTGGCTGAAGTGTGGCTTTACGTGGCTGAAGTGTGGCTTTACGTGGATGAAGTGTGGCTTGACTTGGAAGAAGTAGGCCTTGGCTTGGCTGAAGTGTGGCTTGACGTGGCTGAAGTGTGGCTTGACGTGGATGAAGTGTGGCTTGACATGGCTGAAGTGTGGCTTGGACAAAAGTGTCTTGACGTGGATGAAGTGTGGCTTGACTTGGATGAAGCGTGGCTTGACGTGGCTGAAGTGTGGCTTGACGTGGATGAAGTGTGGCTTGACGTGGTTGAAGTGTGG
Organism: Bulinus truncatus; assembly: GCA_021962125.1. Classification (NCBI taxonomy): domain Eukaryota; kingdom Metazoa; phylum Mollusca; class Gastropoda; family Planorbidae; genus Bulinus; species Bulinus truncatus. The sequence continues at coordinate 7,115,567 of JAGDYQ010000034.1, forward strand.
CTTGACTTGGATGAAGTAGGCCTTGGCTTGGCTGAAGTATGGCTTGACGTGGCTGAAATGTGTCTTGACGTAGCTCAAGACGTGTTGCTTGGCGTGGATTCAGCTTTCTTTGCTTTCTTGGAATGAAAAAATAAACACACTATTACACACATCTATTTAAAGGTTCCTTTTTAAAAAAAAAAATTAAAAGCAGTCTAAACAAACATCTATTTTCACCATTCATTCTTATAAAAAAGATACACCGGGTTATCCAGATTCATTGACGAATAGAATATTCAGATAGCTAATAAACTTCATTTACCCAAAAAGTTAAATGAAATAGAGGTCTTCATGAATAGCACATTTTTTTATCAACATCTTCTCATAATCGAACCTCACAGGCAATAACCAAGTTGTTAATCTGATTGACTGATTTTGTTATGACGTCCAAGCAGTGGCGCAACCAGCAAAAAATGCTGGGGGGGGGGGGCTCACATATAGAAAAAAATGTTGGGGGGGGGGGGGCTCACGTATAGAAAAAAGACAGTCTATATAGTAAAATATGTATGATGATTTGGTCCGGGGGGCTCAAGCCCCCCCCCCCCCCCGGTTGCGCCACTGCGTCCAAATAGTGAAAAGTAATTCTAAAAAAAAATATCTATTTCAAAACTGATTAGTTGACATCGACTTCACCCAACGTTCTATTTTCCCAGAGAAAGCTAAAAGTGGAAAGCTGGGCATAGAAACAACGTCATTAGCAGACCCTAGACCCATGATTGTGGGTTATGTGCCGAACCACAGCGATCACTGGCTTGTCCATTTCAAATGGTGTACGCCTTCTAATGATACCTGGTGTAGTTCTCTTTGGTCGGATGCGGCATTTAATTATTTTCTTTTTTTTTTAATGATAGGCTAATGATGAAAAATATAAAAGGATAAATTTAATGTAAATATTAATGGCAGTTTTTTTCTTTGGTTGAAAATTGAATAAATGGCTCCAGTATTAGAAATAAAAATATGTTTCAAATTGCTAATGTTGGGTTAATCACCAGATCTTCCAGTTTCATTCTATCGAAATTGTTTAAATGACATATTCAACTAAAATATTATCTTAAGACCAGGACCCGATTTAAACCTGATAAGGCCCTATGCTATTTGAGATATGGGGCCCTTTATAATTGCAGAAATATTTTATTATGTCAGTGCCAAATATTTATATAACAATTGTTCCCTCGGACAATTTTTTTAAAAAGCCTCCAAAAAATTGAGGGCCCTAAGCTATAGCTTGTTTAGCTTTTACGTAAAAGTGGCGCAACCCAGACCAAATCATCATACATATTTTACTATGTAAACTGTCTTTTTTCTATATGTGAGCCCCCCCCCCCCCCAGCATTTTTTTTCTATATGTGAGCCCCCCCCCCCAGCATTTTTTGCTGGTTGCGCCACTGTACGTAAATCCTCCACTGCAAAAGACATGTCAAGATGATATTTTTTAATTCTCTCAAGTGAATAGGAGAAATGGCTCTATTCAGTCTGAATCCTGTCCTAACCTCTGGTATAAGTTAATTAACTACTTGCAGTAAGGATATGTCTTTTATTTAGGAGGGTTACTTCCCTTCTCAAGCGAAATAGCGTTTTGGTGTGCATCAAAACATACTGACCATGATGAATTTATACAGTTTAAATTAAGACAGCTGTTTTGAAAACAAAATGGATTGCGTTCTTTTATTTATTTCACTTAACCACGGAAGGTGGTCCACAAGACCACAACTGGTCAAATTGAATGTCGATTAGTGACTAACAAATGTCTAGGTTGTCCTGTGTTAAAGTCAACGCCACTGCAAAGAAAAGAAACCAGTCCAAAAATAAAAACCAACAACAGAACATGGTTTCTACTTTAGTCTTATACTTTGAAGTAATGTTTACGGTTGTATCATAGTTGTATCATATAAATATTTTTGAGTGCTATGTCGATTAGCAAAGGATAGATTCCGTTATTTATTTATTTTTAAACTGGTCTTTATTTAACACTTTTGAGGGGAACATTTTAGTCGTTTTTTTTAAAAAGTAATGTCTGTTTTTCTAGTTTCTTCACGGATTGTCATCTATATTGTTAAAAACTTAAAAACAATTTTGTTTTCTTTTTTTTTTTTAAATATTTTTTTAAAAAGCGTTGTACAAATAGCGTAAAAATAATAGGGAGGACCTGGGTTCAAACCAAAGTTCTTCAAAATAAACTCAATTTGTTGTGATAAAAATAAGGGAGGGTGGTCTAAATACGAGAAAGTGCTTTATAGAGAGGGGAGGAGGAGCAAAATTTAATTTTGCTTATGGCCTCAAGGGGACTTAATCCTGTATATTATTATTATTGACAACATTTTCTGTAAGAAATATAAAGGAATAAATTATATTGCATATTTATATTTTAAAATATTGAATATGCAAATTAAACCGCGATATTTTTGCGAGGGTAGGGGTTGGGAGAAGTAAATAATGTGTCAATCACTATAATTATAATAGTTGGAAATCGGTCGTGTGAAAAAGAGTTCGTTTCTTTAGCAACGGATTATAATTATCTAAGCCAGCGATGCTAAAATACTGGCCCACGGGATGAAGTGTGGCCCTTTATGATATTTTTTGGCCCCCACAAGTTTAAAAAAATAACATATCATTATATACATACATATATAAAAATGATATTTTTGGCCCTCCAAATTTTTTTGGCAGACAATAATGGCCCACAGAAAAAAATAGGTTTAGCATCACTGATCTGAGCAATGATGTGATGAGTCCAGAACAATTCTACTATATTTTAATTTACCTAACAATCGTCATGTACCCATTTTGGGTGGACTTAAAGACTTCGGTCAGATCTTAAGCATGTTCCGCCCAACATTCACCTAGGCACGAACCCGATACTTCCGTTGGGCATCTCTATCGCACTTCCAACCCCTTCCTTATTTGTATAACCATTAGGTGGAAAAGACTTTTTCTTACCATTTATATCCATCGTAGGTCTACAAGAAGAAAAAGTTTGCAAATAAGCACATTTGCCCCTTGTGATAACTATTGATTGTATTGCATTGCACCAAACCTTTGTTTAGTGTTTAATGACTGTTCATGCATCAGTCAAGCTGAGATCATTATCACTTGTTATATCTCAATCCTGTATCAATGACTGTCAACTAATATAGCACATTTTTATACTGTGTCCATATGACAAAACGGGGGCTGGGGTGAGGGGGGGGGGAGAATATTGATTTTTATTTGCTGCGCCTTATAAATATTTAATCCGTTTTTTTTTTATTTTCAATGTCTAATAAGATACTACCCGGTACGATCACGGTGTATTAAACGGTCTATTTACTATAACAGTGTCGGTAACGTGATAGTTGCTGCTACATTGAATAGTCTTGAAGTCAATGTATGTGGCCAATATTCAGGTAGATTAGTTAGCACTCGAATGATTTTTGTATTTAATTAAAAAATTTGGTGTGACTCTATGGTAGAACCTTTCATTTTGCGCCATATATATATATATATATATATATATATATATATATATATATATATATATGTATATATCTTTAACTTATATATCAAGTCATCATTTACATTGGTTCTGTCAAAAAAAATAAAGTTTTAAAAGGAGAAAGTAAAAAAAAAAGAGAGAAAAAGAGAGAGAGAGTTAGAGGTAGTAAGTCCTAGTTATAAACGGGCATGCTTTGCCCATCTGTTGATATATATAATGTTAAACGCAGGGTCAGACACGACCAAATCGAAGAACTGTCTAAATAGTTCAAGTTGGCCGGGGTCAGATTAAGGTCACTGTGAGACCAAGGCCTGTAACCATAAAAGGGCTTACTTTTTGAAACAAAATGACACAACGTTTCACCTGTGAAATGTATTATGTCCTTCCACATATTACATATTATGAGTACTAGTTATATGCCTGAAAAAAATCTTTTAATCTGATAAATAAGAGCCAAGGCCTAAGGTTTTATCCTTATTAGGCTGTTGGTTAATCCAACCCTGAGTAAGAGCTATTGGGTTAAAACCATAGCCGATGATACAGTTTTTGGATCATTATTTTATTTTTTTCAAACGAAGTGGCTACGGTAACATCAAGCGCCATTATATTAGGGTTAGCGGGAGTACTCATTTTTTTTTCGGTACCGGCAATTATATTAGGATTAGGAAAAGGGTTAGGATTAGGGTTAGGGTTAGGGATAGGGGTAGGGGTAGGGTTATGGATAGGGATAGGGATAGGGATAGGGTTAGGGTGTGGAGCAATATCTATTGATGTAACCCGGAAATAAAAAATACGTACTCCGTCTTGATGTTACCGTAGCCACTGCGTTTTTCAAACCCATAAACCTATACAAAATATAATCTGTTATTGTTATTTCTCTTTTATAATCTCACCAGCTTTTTCTCATATCTTTACGATAAAGGACATCTTTTATATCAATAAACAAAGTTACTGGTCTTTTTTTTTTCTTCTTTTTATTTTCAATTTGTGTGCCCTATTTTATTTTTTGAATCCAATATATCGTCTCTATAAATTTCGCATGTTAACATGCTCTGCACCTGTTGGAATATCCGTTTTAACATATCTCAAATTGGGACAGTCAGTGCATGCATGTGTTTGTTTGTGTGTTTGAGAGCGTTTGAGTGTGTTAATTTGGATATTCGAAAATACAGACGTTTTCTTTTCGTACAGCTAAATAAAATCTTTTCACTTTTTTTTTAAGCAAGGTTCTTGACATGTTCACAATTGTCACATAGATATTTTTTCGCATTAGCATTAATAAGATTAATCTTCATTTCGTCTGGATGTTTGCCAAAGTCGTCTGCTGGTCACGTCATCACTAAACGTCTGGGACAGCAAAAATCAATGAGATCAATACGTATGTTTTTTTTTTAAATCTTTCGTTGACACATTGTTTCATTTTTCTAATGATTGGCGTATATCTAAGTCAGCCAAATAATCAATATAAGAAAGAAAAAAAAGCTGCCTGGTTGGTGTATTTAAAAGACTGGTTTAACTTCTGCTAATGAGTGGCAGTGCAGGTGGCATTAGTTTCCCGGCAACACTATATCAGTCTGGCTGAAAGAAGTTAACATCTGCCGTGGTTGTGATATTTTTTGTGATTCAATTTACCGTGGAGCACTAATTGGCGATATAATATTACGATGTCAATGGAAAATAAGCTTACTTTTTATATTGACAAGTAAGTGGAATAGTTTAGGCTTAGTAATAATATAGTGTCTACACAGATGAATGAACTTTGTCTAATTTAGAGATTATTATGAATAGGCAAATTAGGCGAATGCCTAGGGCCCCACACCTCCTAAAACACTCATTTCTATAAGAATTCCTAATACATCTTATTCTGTTGAGTATGAATGCCTAGAGTCTCGAAATACCTCCAAAAATATCTGCCTCATCAAGGGAAGAGCGGCCATGACTTTAGATGTTCATTTACAAAAAAGAGCAGATTAGAGTATAACGAAATGTGCAGCCAGTTAAAATTTGAAACAAACTTTGATTAAAACTGAATATTGTTGTCATTACTATGTTTGTATGTGTGTGTGTGTGTGTGTGTGTGTGTGTAGTCCCTGTAGAATTAGATGTTAATCTCTTCCTTCCTATTTCCTATAAACCACCAATCTGACGGTCGGTTTTATAATGCCCTTCTTTTATCCCCAGCAAATCCGATAGTGCAATAGCCATGTAATGCACCACGGTAGATATAGTTAGGTGACTGGACGCACATGGAGTCGAAACAGTAACCCACATCACGCAGATTGAGATGCAGCATCAAGATGAGGCTCGCTACCAATGTCCCTGGGTCATCTCCACGCTCCTTTAAATATGCTACTGATATTTTTTTTTCTCCTTCCCCATATTCTGTCTATTTCGAGATATGTACTCTCATACTTGGACAGATTTTTCATGGGAATCGTACCAAGGCGGCACCAAGTCTCTCTTATTTTGACAATGGAACACATATCAGCACTTGGTAAAGTATTCTACTGCAAAATGAATTTATAGGTGGGTGGGGTTAATCAGAGGGTCCCCAGTTAGTGAAGATTTTCAGGGACCCACGATTATCTCCTGAAACGTTCCACAAAATTAGCATAACTGGTTAGAGCCATTCTTTATTATATGATGTTGTTCTGGAATACAAAAATGACATTCTTCGGTCCTGTTCACCTCACGATTTCTAATATGTGCACCAAGTTGTCTTGTGATTTTTGTAAGCATCTCTTAGCCATCTGTGAACTTTTCTTAACAAAAATATTTTTTTTAATTGACTAAAACAGCCAATAAAAAAAATTCGACCTATATTGGCGATAGTGTAATTTAAAAAAAAAAAGAATTACAAAAGATAACCACTCTATCCAGGGTGCTAAGCAGATTTCTAAAAGTACCATGTGGGCTCTCAAAGCATCATATTAAACTAATACTTGAATAGGGCCGCTTTATCAGTGTAGGGCCTTCGCTGGTCCAATATAACGACTCTGGTTTAACATTTAAATTCCAAAAAGCGAAAGTTAACATCAAAATGTAAGCTATTCTTTCCGCTTGAGCGAAGCCAGAAAGAAATTACATGACTGTTAAATGCAATTGTTAATATTTCTTTTCTTTTTTTTCAGTTTAAATTTAATCTAGGGGAGTGATAAAAAACAATTTAAAAAAAAAATAAACTTGAGATACAACGGTGAGAATAAAGAATGCGAAATTCTCCATGGATACAGCAACCCAGGTCAGAATCCGCCCCGCCCATTCAATATTTACGAGACCCGCCGGCCATTTCCAAGAAAGAGCAGGACGAAATAACTGAACGTGTTTCCAAACCAACAGAGAGCGCCCTCTACAGAAAATCTCTGTGCTGGAAACTGGACTCCTTCATGGATAGAGGCTACCACTCGTGGACCAAATTGAATCTTTTTAAGGACTGGAAAAACTGTATGTGGACCCCAGTGGGCTCCATCAAGACGACCTACAAGCTACGGCCTCATAAACTACCAGTGTTGAACATCAGTCATTGTGAGGAGAATGGCACCACCTCCATCGAAACACCAAAACTGGATCAGGTGTCTAAGAAACATCTCACTGTCAGACTAGCGACGGACCACCCAGCTTCCACGTGTGGTCTGGGCCGTGCTAGACGCGAAGACAATTCTACAGTGTCTAAAAGCGTCAACAAATATGCAACTAAAGTCTGCTCAAATCAGAAGCCAGTAACTTTACCTTGTATTCATTAGGTGTTACCTAGAGTTTTATTTCAATTTGATTCTAGTGATATTTTCTCATAGTTGAATGCGCATATTAATTTCCTGGAGAAATTTCGAATACATATGTATATTATCTATACACAATTTATATGGCCAGGAAATTATATTGCCGAAAAAAAATCTCAAAGAAATTGCAATAATTAATGTATTTATTTATTTTTTTTTTTGGGGGGGGGGGGGCTTTGAGTGATAATATATTAACATTTTACTGGAAAGTGAAAATTATATTAGAAATATCTTGAGATGGCGATTGTTATGCAAGTATTTACTGACGTTCCTAAACAATACAGTCAGCACTTGTTCACTTAGTTTTTGGTTTGTTACTTGTCAACGCTCAACATAATGCATTTTCGATAATATTTTTCTTAACATTCTGATCAGGACCGTCTTAACACACGGGGACGCCCTGGCACGTTCCCAGAACCCCACGAGTATAGTGGCTCTACCATTAAAAAAAAAACAACCCACGTATGCGTCATTCTTCTTAGTGGCTATGGCAAGGGGCCCCAACACACTGGTGTACCGGGAGGGCTGGTAATGATGTCAAGAAGACCCTGATTCTGATTTCATTGCAATAATTACATCCCGTGCCGCTTGCAAAAACCGTATACTCATACTGATAGAGAAATATAAATTTGTTTAAACGCGTGTGTTTAACAGAGTACCTTGCAATCAAATGAGCATCCTTTACAAATCTCACCAAACTACCTTATCAAGAAATCCTTTGAAAAATGGTTTTGTTTTAATGTGTTAGTGTGGAACTTGATATTTCGACTTGTTTCAGTTTGAATTTTTCTTTTATAATTAGAAATGGCCAGAAACTGTTTTCCTAGCTAGCGCCAGGATAATTATGGGACCTCTAATAAACCATTACAATGGTGGCTCCAACACAGTTTCACAGAAAAAAAATACTAACTTTTGAAAGCGATGTGAGCCTCCCATACGACCCTGATACGTGCTTTAGTTGCCCCCCTCCCCCCACCTCACTAAAATTTCACCATTTTCGCAATTTTCCTTTTTCAACAATTTCAAGCCTAAAATTCTCCATGAAGAGTAGTAAAATTTGTAAAGAGCGAGCCTTTAATAAAAAAAAAAAAGGCAACGCGCGGATTTTCTTTTTGAATTTTTATAGTTTTTTTTTAAAAAATTCAGCTACCAAAGCGCCACCCAAGAATAAATTGAGATATATCCAGTGTGGGCATATACTTAGGGCTGGATTAACCAATGTACTAAAAAGGCTAATGCCTTAGGTCCTCGAAAAAAAAAAACAACAATCTGAGGCTTTATAGATTCCCCGTGATATTTCACCCGCTAACTTGATCAGAAATAGCATCTACTTATACCATTAACAAATATATGTTTGCGGTATCGCGCCCCCCCCCCCATTTGTTGGATGTCGGGTTGCATCTTTAAAGGGATGTGTGTCAAGCAGTGATCGATTTAACAAAAAAAAAAAAACCAGTGCCAGGGATGAAAAAAAATTTCTGCAGAGCCGGGGATAAATGTCCATGGTTTTATCCCCGGCAGGGATACATGAGCTAATGCAGAGCCGTGGGATGACAGGTCTCACCCCCGGCATCCCTGGTAGTAAATAGAGCCCTGTGGTGTAAAGTACTTTTACTACTGAGGGCGGGTGGTGGTGGTTGGGGGGGTATTTGTATTATTATAAGAGTGGTTCTCAACATTCAGTGAAAAAGGGAAGACACACACACACACACACGCACGCACACCACCCACGCACGCACACACACGTATATTATACCCCCACTGTTAAAACAATGGGACTCAGCTGTTTGATCATACATCAGCTGCATTATTACCCATTAGTTCGGTAAGAGTGTTATAAGAAGCAGGATGAGAAAAATATCATGTACTAAATACAGGCATGGCCAACATACGGCCCGCGGGCCACACCCGGCCCGCGTAACGAATTTATGCGGCCCGCGAGTAATTTTTCAATATTTACGTTTGCCTGACACTTACATAGTATTAATCAAGTAAATTCAAGATATTTCTGGTTTTTCATATGAATTAAACTTTTCGTGCTTATTTTGTTATCTATAATCACACTACAAACTCTATAATCTATGTATTTGAAGTGGAACAGTACGCCAGTTCATTCAATGCTTTCCGTAAGTAGCAAACTTGTTAGTAACAACTTGGTCGCTTGGAAGTTAATTTGCAATATTAATTCGTTTATTGGATGTTTATTATCATCGCATTCAAAAAGCAATTGCTTTCTTAATTTAAAAATGGAATTAATTTTGTTACTTGCTGCTAATATCACTTCGGTCGCCATTTCTTTTCAATTTGAAGTGTTTTTTTAAAGTACCATAATGACTGGAAAAAATTGGTGAGTGTTACAACAGACATGACAGGAAAAAATATTGGAGTAATTAAACGCATTGAAGATAAAAATTTTCGAAATCGATCCCAATCATAAAATTATACCAATACACTGCATTATTTATCAACATGTCCTATGTAAAAAATGTTTTTAAAAATCGATCATGTTACCAAAATAGTTGTAAAATTAGTAAATTTCTTAAGAGCCAAAGGATTAAATCATAGGCAATTCATTGATTTCCTTGAAGAACTTAATACCACATATTCCGATGTATTATACTACAATAAAATTCGTTGGTTGAGCTTGGGAAAGGTATTAAAGTGTGTGTGGGAGCTTCAAGAGGAAATACGAATTTTTTTAGTGCTCAAAGAAAATGAGGAGTTTCCTGAATTAACGGATCCAAATTGGCTTTGTGATTTGGCTTTCTCTCTAGACATCCTCACATATTTAAACGAATTCAACACAAGTTTACAAGGAAAAAAATTATTTGCTTATGATTTAATGCAGAATTTAAAAGCCTTTAAAATGAAACTTCAACTTTTTTCCACAAGTCTTGATGAATGCAAATTTGATCATTTCCCATCCTTAAAGACCATTTCCGCAATAATTTTAAAAGAAAAAGCTCAAATGTATACTGAAAATATTCTGCCATTACGACTTGATTTTGAAAACAGATTCGAATGTTTTAACAGAATAGATAAAATATTGTCGATTGTTAGAAATCCATTTACTGCAAATATTGAAGAAGCTTCTCCAGACATTCAATCAGAATTAATTGAATTACAGTGTGATCAATTATTGCCAGGGTTGTTAGTATCGAAGTATCGGTATCGGTCAATAAGTATCGGCGATACTTTTTTAGTATTGGTTGCTGTATTGCCGATCCTTTTTGTATCAAGTATTGATTTGTGTATCGCCGATACATTTTAAACGAAAAATTTTCGATACTCGATACCAATACTTTTTTGTTTACACTATTAGCTATTTGCAGAAAAACTATAACGATTTTAATACATTGTTTTAAAAGTAATCTTCATAAATTCAATCACTACTTGTAATCATAACCATCAACCCTACCATTACCTCCCCACTAAGACAACTTGGATCACAAGGCTGAAGTTGAACAAACCTTAAAGCGTGCCTACATTGTACTCAGTGCAGTTTCCACTCAACTTACTTGGCAGGGTGGTGTAGCTTCAATACAGTCAGCAGTGCATTTTTACTGTACGGCGGCAGAACAGGCTTAATAGTAAAGTTCTGCTGAAGTAGATAAATATCTTGAAGATAACTCATCAGAAATGCTTTCCTTAGCACCCTACCCAACCTACCCAAGCATTAAGAAACTATATTGCTGAGTTGATCGGCTAGTGCTGAGTTGAGCGCCTGTTTTCTTTAGGTGGGCGTATTTTTATGCCATTACGTTATTCTAGGCTAAGCGATGATCGTTTTGAAATGATGGTCTTCCTACGTGCTGCCAAGTGATGAAATACTCAAGTTCCCTTAGCCCTGACGGGCCATCGGGGATTCTTCTGTTTCTATAACCTCGGCATATGAAGGGATGGTGTGGTTAGCACAACGTCCGACCGCCTTTACTTCCCCAGCTTAAAGTCGGGTACCTATTTAAAGCTGGGTGAACTTATGGAGAAATTCCCATCGTTCTCACCGAGGATCTAACCCATGATTCTGAAGTCGACAGTCTTTTTTTTTTTTTAAATTAAATTTTTTTTTTTTTTTACGCCGCCATTGCCAGCATGGTAGGGTGTAGTGTGCCAACCACACCAGCACTGTTGGCGGCGCTGATGCACGTCTGCCGTGCCTACAGAGCGGCGGGGTGAGTGTACCCGATATCATCTGCAGGGACGGCAGAAAGATGGGTTTTAATCCTTGCCCAAACTTGCCAGACCAGCAGGGTGTGTGTACTGCCGATCGGCCAGAATGGCAAGGAACGGGGTTTTTCCTGCCACTCGGACAGAGGGGAGGGTGTAGTGTGCCTGTACCCTCAGCCCGAAATGGCAGGCTGCGCAGGTGTGCTTGAGTGGGACGGAGAGGAAGGGTGTTGTGTGCCGACCACATCCGTCACCTCCGCCAGCTGTGAATACTGCGGTCTCGGATAGTCCTCATTGACCACAGTACCACCACCCTCGCAAGTAATGGTTTTTTTTTCCTGACTAGAGAACCCCTATGATCCATCCCCCATGGATCATGGTATGTCTCTCAGACCAGGAAGGAGAGATCACAAAATATGCCAAAATATTTCGTGATACTCTCCGAAACAATTTAATTGATTAAGACGACCGTTGCCTGAAGTCGACAGTCGAGTAACTACACCACTTGGCCATCTGTCAAGTGCTAAAGTAATTAGCATTAAATTTGTGCTTTAACATTGTATTTTATTGTTTTCACTTTTTTTTAATACTCGCACTCATTATATTTTAAATAAAATTGTTTTGTTGTTCTCAAAAATATTGGTATTGTATTGGTATCGATTTTGACAATACATTTTTACTTGAGTATTTGTATTGGTATCGGCGATACTATTTTCATGAAGTATTGGTATCGGTATTGACGATACAATTTAAGAGTATTCTTAACAACCCTGATTATTGCATGATAAATATCGAGAAGAAAAAGATAATTTGTGTAATTTTTATAAGCAGTTGGATAGTAAAAAATATGTAAATCTAAAAAATCTTGCCAAAAAATATTTATTAATATTTAGTTCAACTTATATTTGTGAACAAACATTTTCTTTAATGAATCACAATAAAAGTCCTACAAGGTCGAGATTAAATGATTTACATTTGGAGGCTGTATTAAGATAAGCCACCACAGAAATTGAACCTGACATTAAAAATATTATAAACGAGGTAAACCGCCACAATATTTCTCATTAATTATTATAATATACAGTGGATTCCGCTTAATTGGGACGCCGTTTAATTGGGACAGCCGCTTAATTGGGACAAAAAGCCTCGGTCCCGATGTGTCCCAATTAAGCGGAATCGACTGTATTTGTTATTATTAAAATGTTTATTTTGTATTATTCTCTATAGATATTTGCTATAAGTTACCTATGATTTGTAATTATTCATATATATATATATATATATATATATATATATATATATATATATATATATATATATATATATACTTCTATGTATTTGTTATATCATTTATAGTCTCATAATAAAAATGTGTTCATTTTTTGTTTAAAACTTTTGTATTTTTTATTAAAATTTTGTTCATTTTTTGTTTAAAATTTTGATATTTTTTTACGCCTGGCCCGCGAAAAAATTTTTTTTTTTCAATCCGGCCCGTGACAAAAAACTGTTGGCCATGCCTGTACTAAATAGGTCGTACTATTCATACTCAGTGTGTTCTTTTGTATTTATTGTTTTTCTTTGGTCTGATATGTTTGTTTTGTTTTTTTTTTCAGAAATACACAATTATTATTTTTTTCGTCATATTTATTCTGATTTTCGACCCACCTTATTTTCATTTGTGACCCACTAATAGTTCACGACCCATTTACAGTGCCGTAACTCGCACCCGGGGCACAATACCTTTTAGCACCCCCCCTTCTTTTGAAAACCTTATAAATTATATATAAAATATACCATTTGGCACCCCTTTGTGAGTAGCGCCCGGGGCATGTCCCACCCCCTTGCTACGCCTCTGCCCATTTAGTGAGTTGCAAAATACTACTGCCAGTTTTGGCCCAATGGTGCCTAGCGCCTTGGGAATTCCAGGTTTATTTATAAAGTTTTTATTTACTAAGAAGGGCGTAGATGCATCTTAAGTAAAAGCTCAGCTCCACCCCCACCCTCAATAGGTATATTAACTAATATAAGACCACTTGAGCCATAACAACACAACTAATATTATTTACATTCACTCGAACTTTTAATTTAACATGAGAAATACATTAAATTTACATTTACAAAAAAAAAAAAAAAAAATCCAGAAGGCACAGATAATTAATTCAAATGTAAATACAAAGTTAGTGCACTTGTTTTGTCTCCTCCATTTAATTAGTTACACAGTTGACATTAGTAATTGTAGCAACATCATAAATAATATTAAACTACTTGAGCTTAAAATTTGCTTTATGTGTGATTTATCGATGTTTAATGCAAAAAGTTATCATCATAAAAAACATATATTGATAGAAATATATTTGGAGATTGCCAGATGGTTTGAATTAAAATACAAATTATTTATTAGGAAAGATTTGAACTAAAATTCAACCTTAGTAATAATAATACACCTAGTCATTGATCCAGATCTGGAAAATAGAAGTTTATAAGCTATGGAGAACTGTTATAGGCTTTTTAATAAAGATACTCGTATCATACAGTTATTCAACAGCTGTAATTACTTCTTGATTAAAGAAAAAATATCTTAGGGACTGGATAGTAAAGTTTATGTCCCTGGAGTGGGATTTATATACTTTTATTTCTAAACATTACAAGTAACACCTCATGTAAGATATCCATAGGACACATCAAAGAAGTGTGATACAACTTTTAATACGTCCAACACACTCTCTCATAATAAACAAAAAGCATTTTTCTCATTTTTTTTTGCATGTTTCTTTTTGCTTCTTGGACATAACCCTGTTATATACCAAGCAAATGCTGAGCTTAAATTATGAAATTATAAGCCTATGTTAAATATCAAGTCAAAAATATTTACAGACGACTAAGGAAAAAAATCCACCAGAATTGAAGTATGTAAAGAAATGTACATGGAAAAGAAAAAAATTCATCACAGCAATTTAACCAGTTTATTATGCCACATTCATGTATATAAATACACAGTGAAATGTTATTACAAATGCCAGTGTAACAAATTTTTCAGTACTGCAAATTTTTTTTCAGTCCCTTCCCCATCGCTTATATATTTGTAAAACAAATGTCTTTGTAACAAATTTCTTACTTTCAGTATTCCGAGATAGACAAGCCTTTTGCAGATATTTTTTTTTTTCCCGAATTCAAAATGTTTATACAGCTGGCCTTGAGTTCAGCAAGTGAAAAACAGATGATGAGCGGGATAGATGGGATCGGGAGATTTCTTTAGAAAATTTTTTGTTTTGCAGAAACAATAAACAAGGCATAGATGTCAATTGAAGTTCAGCAGGGAAAAATTAATTTTTTTTTAACATACTGACAGTGTGGGGTGACACTGCAAGGAAAAAAAAATAACAGGATCCTTCATTTATTACATAATGCTAAAGTGTTGGCACACAGTTATCGCAAAATGTTAAAAATTAAATTACTAGACTGAGCAGTGTGCTATGTGTGGAGGATTGGAGGGGGGTATACTTTAAAATTATACCTTGCATTCAGCATTATTACCCGTAATGTACCATACAGTGAGTGTTTTGGAATAGCTTCAGGAAAAAATGATCATACCAGCACTGCTTTGGGTAGGGACCTGATGGAAACTGACCATCGCATTTTAGTTAAATAAATGGTGATCTTTTTGTTAGAGCTAGGGGAAATATTGTATGTAATTTGCGAAGTTGGTATTTAAGCATTTAATCAGATATACTCAAGAATTAAAATACTGTGAGAAAGACTTCTAAAATTTACTTATTTATGTATTCATTTATTTTGAAATTGTGCGATGTATATTACTGTATGTTTCAAATGTAATTAAAAACACATCATGTTTAAAAATATTTTGATCATAAGTCCAAATGTATTTAATAATTCAGACTGTACGCAAGGGGGAGCAACTAAAGTATACAAACAAAAAATTAATTTGCCGTAACTCCCTTAATTCTCTTTTTAGACTAATTTTGTACAGCAAAAAATTTCAGGAAAAAAAAAATTCATTTTGCTAAATAGTTACAGTTTAACTTGTAATATTAACCAAAATTATATTGGACCATTACAGTAAAACTAACTACATATCTTATATAATACCTTTAAAGAAAAAAATGCACACAAAAAAAAGGGGGGGGGGACATCCCCCCACGCCCCTTCAATTTTGTAAAACATTTCACTGTATATCTACATGAATATTTATATACATATATATGCACATACACATAATAAGTTAGCTCAATGTAATTAAAATAGCAGTTGTATAAATAAATTTTTAAAACTCATAAAATATGTTGAAATCACTGTAACATACATTTATCTACTCTTGTTTCTGTTCTAGTGGATCTCTGAAATATTAAAAAAAAAAAAAGAACTTTTTATATAAGTTCCAAAAAAGTGTAAAGAGACAAAAAAAAAAGAAACAAAAATTAAGCTCCACCATTTCTCCACACTTCCACTCACCTCCTCCATAAATCATTTCAATGTTACTTAAAATCATGCCTTAAAATATATAAACATCTAGGCCCTCACACTTTGTGAGCGCTGCTGTGCCAGCGACTCCTGTTCACTTGCAGCCAAAGCTTGAGCTAAGAGGAAATCTTCTCTTTCTTGATCTGTCATGCTGTTAATGGAGAAGTTTTCAATGCTTTAGTATAAAAAATAAAAAATCTATAAAAAAAAAGGCTGTACTTTAAATATAATTATATAAAACTGCTTCAAATTATGGCATTATTTGCAATAAATTATATGCTAAAATAAAACTTAAATTTTGAAAAACAAAACAAATTTTAATATTGTAAGGACACTACTTACTTAGATTCTGGGTTGCCAGGAAGGCTACCATTCATTGACAATTGTATAGCACGAGCTAGTGCTTCATCTTCACTCTGAAAATAAATGTATACATATTTTGCATCAGTGTTAAGAATAATGAGCTCTATTCATTACAACAATTTACAATTAGCAATTTAGATTTTAATAATTCATGACACTAGATTTAATTAATGGGAGGATGTGTTGCGATCAAGGAAAATGGTTATTTTTAAAGAGTTCAGAACTTATCTGTTTGAATGTGTTATCTTTTATACAAATTATGAAAAAGACAAAGTCTATAAATTTTAAATCTCATTCTAATTTGAATAATCAAAGTATTTTTTGATTGTAATGATATACTATGAATACAATTCTTAAAAGTGAAATATCTTAGGAAATAAAAAAAATAATTCACCAATGTTTCTCCAATGATGAACAGAAACAACAAGTACAAGTAGACAAAAAAAAAATATATCACTTAATGAACACGACTTTTTGAGAAAACGGAAATCTTTTCCACATACCATTGATCCCTGAACAGATGAAACATTAGTTTGTGTTTTCAACTGCTGCCTTGTGTTGCTGAAAAAAAAGGGAAAAAAAATTAAATTTTGGTGATTTTTTTTAAAAATTAAAAAAACATATACATTACACGCATACTACTTGTAATATGAATTATCATTTAATAACGGAGAATATAAAAACTCATATCAGTCTGATCATATTAAAACTATTCAAGTCTCATACCTAAAATTTACTCTAGTTTCTCCTGATCTAGAAGATGATGGTGTGGCCTGATTTCTTTTTGGTGAGCTTCCAGGTACTCGCTGAGCTCGAAGTATAGCAGCAGCCCTAAATAAAAAAAATTTTAAGTAGTAAAAAAAAAAAAGCTTACTGCTTAACATAAGCTTAATTACCAGTGTTGCCAATAGTCTCTTCCACCTTATTGTCTCTTTAATGGACAGACAAAAGTGATGGCCCCATAGCTATCACAAATTCAGAAATGATGTAAAAATACTCTAAAAAATGTAAATTTTACTACTTCAAATGATGACAATCTATGTGACGAATATAAATTCCATGAATGGAACCATTTAATTAAAACTCATTTTTTTTTCATAGGATGGATAATTAGATATTGGATAATTTACCATATTTATCTACAATTGCAGATATTAATTGAAATTAATGACTCATTTCTGCATTCATTTAGAGTTCAGGGAAAGCACAAATAAAATCAAGATCTATATTTGAGCTACAATGTTTCCATTAAAAAAGCATGAATATAAAGCTGGTTAAGTAGATGTTAAAAATTCTATAATAACTGTAAAGAAAATGAAAAAGAAACTAAGAAAAATCAAGGATATAACTTTGCTGACAGCCTTGAAAACGATGTAAAAATATTTACCCTGAATTATTCACAACCCTTCCTGAACCCTGAAAGCCATGACATTCATGATCTTGTTCATGTCTATGCCGTAAGCAGAAATTAAGATGACATGTTTCACACTTAACAGGAATGAGCTAACAAAACAAAACAAACAACTCAGAATAATTTTTTCAAACTAAGATATATTTAAATTTAAAAAATGGGAGCTAAATAATGCTTTTGTATGCATCATATGTTTAAGTAAAGAAGTTAATTAAAAAGAAATGTTAGTTTTACCTCTTTTTGTTTACATCCTTTTTTTGAACATCTATTGGTGTAAACCTAACGAGAAACATTTATATAACAAAGTAATATTTTTTTTTTTATATTTCAAATGACTAATAGATTAAATACTATGGAAATGATTATTACATTTAGCAAAAAAAAAAATCAAACAAACCTTTCTTCTTTCTTTGGCTGGATCTGACTGGCAATCTGATTCTATATGTCTACCAACTACTATATCTGGAAGTTCGCCTTTTTTTATTGGACAAGGGAGGTTGCATAAAGGGCAAACTGGAATCTGATTGTCCTTTACAAAAACGACACAATACATGTGTTAAGAATAGAATATTTTTTTTTAAAATAGTAAAATATTTATACATAGAGCATTAACACATACCTTTTTATATGCATCTGGACAGTTATGATTCACATAAACAATATGATCACGACTGAAAAAAAAAATACAAAACATTTACTTGAAAAGTTGAAGCATTTACAAGGTCTTAAAAAATAAAATTAAGATGGTTTTAACATTCATTATAATGTAAACTCTTCTGTAAAAATTAGAATTTTTAAAAGTACATTTTTTCCTTCATTAGCTAATATAGCTGAGGTTTATTTGCCAGTTACATTACTTTTTGGGGCTAAACATACCAGAAAATGTTTAAGCAGGCATCACATTTCATGGGCAGAAAATCTGTGCATTAAAGAATTATTTAAATGTTGAGGAAACACAAAAAAAATTTCCTAGCATTAATTAATTTTTCAAATACATTTAAACTAAATCTTAAGAAAAATGAGACTCTTTTTCTATTTTTTCTATTTTCACCTGAATCCCTGACTGTAAACTTATGGTACATCCCTAACAAACACTATTTAGCGCAAAGTCATAAATATATTCTTTGCTGTTAAAAATAAAGCATATCCATTTTATGTGGGGATGGGGGATTCCCAAAGGTATCCAGTTATCCACAGAAAATATCTGATCACTTTAGATCAAATCTAAAATGAAAGACTTGGTTTATTTTACCCTAACTCTATTTTAATCTACAAGAATTATTTTATAAATGAAGTTAGAGAATGTTTATTAATGTTATCTGTACTATGAATATATAATATAGTTTTAAGACACCACAAGAATTTAAAAAAAGCTAATTAGTTAGAACAGTGGTTCTCAAACTTTCATGCGTCTCAACCCACTATGACAACAGCTTTAGTTATGCAACCCACCATAAAAAAACTTGTTTTTAAGACACAAGTAAAGAAAAACTACAGTAAAAGAAAGAGAGTAAAAGCAGATTCAATATCATGTACAATGAAATTCATTTAATAAAATTAATCAGTAATAGAAAAATGTATTACTGTTAATAGTGTATGAGTCATTATTTTAATGTTCAGATAAAAAGTAAAAAACTTATTGTTTTGCGCTATTATATAATGTATAGTATTGATTTTTTTACTTTTTGGTTGAGGATATCTCTTAAAAATAGACTAATTCTGCAGAGGTTGAAAGCCAACATTTTATCTTTTAAAAAAGTATGTCCTTTCACACTCTACCACAATACAAAACTGAAGGATCTACTCATAAACCATGAAACTCTTAATATAAAATAAATATTATGAACTCAATCAAGCAAATAAATTCAAAATTTTGAGTCAATAAGCAAGAAGATTGAAAGAAAGTTAAAATTTTAACATAATAAAATTAAAAATCATATTGCAACAAATAAAAAGATAATAGAAATACTATGGGCCATATTATGGCATGAATGAGTAAATTAAATAAAAAAAAACTATTAATAAGGCTAAAGCTTTGGAATCTGGCTACAGACTGCCTACAGACACTTCTTGCTCTTATAATTATTCTACAATAAGATCATGAGACATGCTAGGCTTCTTGATAGTATTGATAGGCTTCTTCACCTTCAATGAGCTTTAAGTTTAAGCAATTTAAAGGCTTCACTTTACTCTTTAGTTTTGTACCTATTGGCGATAGTATTGCCAAATAATTTACGATATACGATACATTAGTAATTAAATGTTTAAGTCGATAAAATATGGCTAATCATTTTATTGTTTACTTTTCAAGAATATTTAGACTAATCTTTAGTCACTAGTGTTTACAAATTTCCAATTATCATTTACAATAGTAAGTATGATGCCATTCCCATTGATGATTGATGGGTTATCATTATGACTGAGATTTGATTTACTTACCCAACTGTTTGCACGACTGCTCTTTACAGTGTTCACCAAGATTCGGTAGTTCCATTTAAATGATTTTATATAATATAACAGATTTAATATTTAGTATATGCGAAGTTTCAATAAATAGTAAGCGAATTTGAAATGTATATGCCAGGTCAAAACCACAGAATCATAATGAGCTTTTATAAGAGGAAATGACTATTTGTTTTCGATTTTCTCTCTAATGTAGAACAATAACTGGCTTGATAAGACGGAACAAATATGTAAATATAATTATCTACCCAACAAAATCTTTAAAATTTATTTAAAAAAATTAAACTTACAAACAAAAATATTAACTTTACTTTTTTTTATTATTTTAAATTAGTGTATTAAAGCTCAACTGTATAAAAAAAACTCAAAACGTTTATTAATTGTTCTATATAAAAAGGATAATATTTGTCGTATTATTTTGATTATTTATAGTTATTAATAAACGTGCAAGTCATTGGGAAACACCTTGATGATAATAGAAATCTAGAGCTCTCTAAAATAGACCAGAATAACTGGCGTTGCCGATGTAGCCTATTTTATATTTCAATAACGTAACATAAAAGCGTTTCTAAATCAGGCACTCTTGAGAGCAAAGAACAAGTTGTATTTAAAACACAAAGTGCAATGCCGATCTTTTTACTAACAAAGAAACCGAAAAAAAATTGTCAGAAGAGCCTATGTGTTCAATAAGGTTATTAATGTAATAAATAGAAAAGCTGATCCGCTAGAGATAACAAATTCCTTTTATAAGACAGCTTATAAAAATTGAGTAACAGATCGACATATTAACAATGCAGACTTGGGGAAAGATGGGTCCTGTAAGAGTGTAGAAGGATTGAATAGTAATTACCGATTTTCCATCCTGATGTAGATCATTGGACTACATCAAATAAATATCGAAATAGGCATAGACAATTCCGAAAACAGATGTACAAAATACACAAAGCAGATCACATTTAAGGACTTTATACTGCGATAGCCTACACTGGGTTTTGAGGGGGGCGTTACTATAAAGCAACGAAGAAGGTGGTCATGCAGCTGATCTTCAAAGTGGCACAGCGACAGGATTCAGTGGCGTCACTAGGGGGGGGGGGGTTCGGGCCGCACCGGGTGACACCGTTTTATGGGTGACACCAAAATTAACATTTCTAAATTTCATATCATAAAAAACTCGGTATTGTCGGTTATATAACCGATCGTAGTTAAAATCATGAGCAATAGCACTGGGTGCCACCATGCAGAGCATTAGCACAGAACGCCAGCATGTAGAGCAGTTTTACAGGGTGCCACCATGCAGAGCAGTATACAGAGCGTCTGGAGCGTAGGTAAATGAATACAATTTAAAAATGCGCTAAAAAAGGACGCCTGTAGTCACGTGGTTTCATGAAATTGGAGACGTAATTTACTAACACAGTTTAAGGAAAGTAATATACATCTTTCTGAAATACAGTCAGTAATACTATCATTTTTATCGCTAAAAGTATTTTAAAGTAAATTATATATGGACTAGTGCAGGAAAATTTGAAATAGGTACCATAGCTCATGGTGGAAGTTTTTTTTTTTTTTGGGGGGGGGGGGGGGGGGGCGACAGCTTGAATTTTCGCACCGGTTGCCACCAACCACACTGACGCTACAGAAAGGAATATACAGAGGCGTACCTATGGTGGGGGAGGGGGTCCAAATTCAAAAGTACCCTCGGCCCCATCTTGAGGGGGCCCCACATTTTTTTTACATTAAATATTAAGTACATTATCTCATGTCATGGCGTCGAATGTCAAAATGCAGGAGCCCCAAAAGAGGCCAAGCCCCCCCGGGCCCCCAAATCCCTAGGTTCGGCACTGGGAATATATCCTATTCGTTACTGTTAAAATAGCCCACTCATTGTTGCTGGAAATGTTTGAGTAAAGGCCTGCCGCAAAAAGATTTTGAACACGGTCAAGCGAGAAAATAACCGAACAGAGATTTTACCTTATCACCTGAGGCCATCAGCACTTATAAAGAAAATTAGATCGACCCTCCAATGTGCCACCACTCCTAAAGACAGGCCCGTAGCCAGAGGGGGGCTGAGCCCCCCCCCCATGCAGGACCTGAGCCCCCCCCCCGTGTATGATTTGGGTTTTTTTTACAAAATTTTAATAATAACGACTATTAAACATCAATCATTTTGTTTAATAAATCAATAATAATAATAACTTAAAAGTTTATATTTTGGCAATTATTCAGGCTAATTATATATACTTACATATAGCTTATCTAATTTTTGGGCATAAAAGATTGTATCTTATTGAAGTTCACTTCTGGGTATTTTGGGCAGCATTGGCATTTGGTGCTTCAACAGCTGTGCGTGAGAGCAGTTTCTCAACCCTCACACGAATGCTCACCCCATATCGCAGATCAATGTTACAAAAGCGTCTAAGCAATCTTTTCCTGCTTGCATTTGAAAAAGATTTAACAGACAATCTGAATGCTGAAGCATTTTTAAGTAAATTCAGTGCTAAACCCAGGCCCGTAGCCAGGTCAAAGTAAGCAGGGAGGCACCAATACCCAGCAAGGGGGCACCTTTACTTTTTCTTTATTTTTTCCTCTTTTTCTTTTTTTTTAAGTGGGGGAAGCACTCCACACCTAGCGGGGGGGCACGGCCCCCCAGTGCCCCCCTTGGCTACGGGGCTGGCTAAACCACGAAGTTTGCAAATTTGAAACGTATAATAATACAAGTTCGCAACAAGTGCCGACGAGTGGGGGGGGGGCAAAGGGGCAATGCCCAGGGGCCCGGCGAGTTTTAGGGACCGGACAGAGTTGGCCAATCAACTTTTTAAAATATTAATATCAGCCCAGGGGCCCGAAATTTCTGTCGATGGGCCTGTTCGCAACCTTGTAATAGTTTTATATATTGATATCTTCTGAGGACAACTAGCAACTTAAATAAGTTTATATAAAATAACATTGGCTTCTGACTTCATTTTTATACATATGTATAATAAACTAATAAAGTACAAACTCCGTGATTTCTGATTGATGTTATTTAATTTGCAAATTTACTTTTTAGCAGAATTAATTTTATTTTAAATTGAATAATTGCGACTGTTTTTGTTGATAGATCTGTTCTTTGTTTTCAATATTTTATAAGAAATATCACACAAATAGCTAAGCTTTATTCATGCATCTTTGTCGTTCTTCCCGGGTTGTACGTTAAACAAGCAGTATAAAAATATAAATCAGGTATCTATTATGTAACAATTGTGTAGCAGAACAAATGGTCAATATATTTATAACAGGAATTAGAAATTGCTCAGTCTCAATACATTTTTATCATTAAAACTCTTTACTATTTAAATTATTTTTTAACAAAACTGCAACATGCCATGCAGTATTGAAACGTAGTTAAAATTTTATATTTCTTATTAATAGCTAAACAATCGGTACTAAAATGCACCATTCCAGATATGGATCCCCTCCCCAAACCCCTCCTCTCCGTTCGCAAGCTTTCGGCGCTTCGCACCTACATTTTCGCCCCCCCGAACATTTCTTTTACCCCACCAGGGGTGGATTTAGGGAGAGGTGCCGGGGGGGGGGCCCATGCCCCCTCCCCGTTATCGCAAGTTTAGGTAATACATCATTAAATTATCGAAATATTTTTTGTTCTAAGACCAATTTTCAACAATGAAAACAGTTTTGCCCCCCCCCCCCGGGGATCAATGTTTTGCCCCCCCCCGTCAAAGTTGTCTAGATCCGACTCGATCATTTCTTCGGCACCCCCCCCCCCCCCCGAAAAAAATTTCTTCGCCTCCCCCCTCCGAAAATGTCTTCGGCCCCCCCCCCCCAATCCAATATTCCGGGCCTGCCTAAAGACTTAGGTCGTAGGCCTATAAGCCGAAAACCCATTCAAGCTTTACTACTAACCTGGGTGAAAATATAGCCTTTTAGATTTCAAAGTGCGCTTGGGAGCTGTTGCGGGGGCCCTTTGCTCTGCAAGGAGTCCAAGGAATGTTACGCAAGATATCAAAGTAGTTGTGAAAAACAGAGCACGAAAAATGTGGTCAGGGCATCCGCGGAGTACGGAAGGAGAGTGGTAACGCGAATACATGTGGAATATTCCTTACACATAGGATCCATAGCCCATTGAGACCCTTGGGGGTCCCGTCACATAATCTGGTATACAATGTGGCCAGGGCACCCTGATCGTTCGAAGGAGGGACTGAGTCTTGGTGGCTTTCTGAGACGTTTAGATTTGCGAATTTAGGCAATCGCTTAGTTTTATAACTGATCTATACTTTTTTACTTGAAAAGAAAACCACGGATAACTGAAGATAAAAGAACAAATTCATTGACATTTATTATTTGCTGGGAAGTCTTTAGTGGTCGCCCAGTTAGGATATCCCTAAGCAAACAGTTGTGTTCCAATTTATCGGACAAATAATTATTTTAATTATATTTAAATTCAGTGCTTCAAATTTCTTGTTTTTCCCCTCCTAAGAAAAGCTGATGTTATCAATGGGGACTTTTTTTTCAAGCTCATTGTAGCGGAATAACCCTGATTGTTTTTGTTTCACGTGTATTATTGGTTGTTAATGTTTAGGTCTATATATGTTAGGGTTGGGGATATGCAGGTCCGCCGCAACCGTGTGTCACCCTAAAATATCATAACCCATTCCTTAAGGGCCTCATCAGATGCAGTAATGTTATAAAATACTTGGCAGTGGGTAGGTGTGTGTGATCAGGTGGGCATCGGGGTGTAGAAAGTCAGGAGCCCAAGGCTAGCTGCAGACAGAGGCGTACCTAGGGTGGAGGGGGGTCCAAATTCGAAAGTCCCCACAGGCCCCAGCTTAAGGGGGCCCCAAACTTTTGTACATCAAAATATTAAGTACATTATCTCATGTCATGGTGTCGAATGTCAAAATGCAGGGGCTCCCCAAAGAGGTTAAGCCCCCCCACGGGCCCCCAAATCCCTATGCTCGGCACTGGCTGCAGAATATCTCCCTTACCTTGATTTTGAACATTGCAGGTCTAATAAGGTGTTGAATATTTTCATTGATTAGCCTTTTTATTTGCTATGTATGCAGGCCCATATCCAGGTCAAAGTAAGGAGGCACCAATACCCAGCAAGGGGGTACCTTTACTTTTTCTTTATTTTGTCCTCTTTTTCTTCTTTTTAAGCGGGGGGACACTCCACACCTAGCGAGGGGGGGGGCACGGCCTCCCAGTGCCCCCCTTGGCTACGGGGCTGCCCCCCCCTCCTTGGCTACCCTAATAGGCCTTTGATATGCTATATAAAATGCTTATTGAAATATACTTTTTATTTGTCTTAAAAGATTGTTAAATTTCAATTATTCGTTGATGTGGTGTATAATTTATAAAATCAAATTTAATCTAATATATCTGAACCTCTGAACTGTGTAATATTTTTATCCACAGATGTAACGCTTTATCGATGTTTTGTGGAAATAAAAAATAATACTCAATTTCTATTGGTTAAATGTGAGGGTGTGTTACACACTTATTTAAAACAATCTTCATTGGCATTGGGTCATATTATTTCAATAAATAACTCGGAAACTGAAGTGATCATACATTGGATTGACTGAATATTAGTTTGGACATCTTTAATTCTTTAAAAAATATGTTTTTTTTTAATCAGCATTGTGATGTTAATTACTGAAGTGCACGGAAATAAAGTAAACAACACTTAAGTCCTAAGAGTGATAGTAACCTGGTTAGTAAGTATAACAAAAGTAGGTTACCGTGTTGCGTGTAAGAGATACTAGCAATCCAGCATGTGCACGTCATTAGGCCTTGAGAAGATAAGGTTGCGGATGGAATAGTGCTTCTATTTAATATAAGATAAAGAATACACACTGAAACTTATAAACTTCAGGAGTAATTCGTTTTTTTTGTCTGTTAACAATTCGCACATCTTGAATCTATTTAATTATTACGATTCAAAGTGTTGTCATTAACATTGTAAATTTCTGGACAACAACTTGTGTTGACTAATTGACGTATTGTGGAAGAAACAGATGTATTCTCAGCTAATAATCAGACACATTAATCTATTTGCCAATAGGTAGGATTTATTAAATATCTCCAATAGATTAATAAACAATGATTGATCATGTCACCGGTTGCCAATACTTATGCCTATGGCATTGAATCGATAGAAAAATGTAAAAAGATCTTTTGTCTTGCATTTGCATACGGCATAAGGCAAGGATGCTTGACTTATTGTTATAAACATGATTATGCAATGTCGGCAACAATGCTACAGAGTTAGACTGCACATTACTCTATTATAGTCATTTATAATTTTTAAAGTCTTTTTTCCATCGCCTCAAATTATAATTATATCTAATAAATTAATTTCAATTTTAATTCTTTAGACATTAACAGATTAAGATTAAGATTATTAACCCTTATCTTTTCTTTAGTCTTAAGTCAAGTGATCTAAATCTAGGCTAAAGCTATACTTTAGATAAGGCAAAAATATGAACTATAATTTTTTTTTAAATTTTAGGTTATCTGTTTTATCACCTTCTTAAATCTTATCAGATAATCACAGTCAGAGTGCTTATTAGCACTCAGTCTGAGTATGATAACTAATGATAACTTAATAACATTACATTGATATACCAAAGTGCCATACAGTTTTCCCTAGACTAGTCATAAGCATTAGATTCTTTAGTGACATAAGAGTGATTATACTATTACTAATTACTAATACTTATAACTTATACTAATTAGAGTAGATAGTAGACTGGTAGAAGGGTTCAACTGCTAGTCCTAGAAATTATAATTAATAAGACTAGATAAAAATGGAATTGAATCATCACTATTTGAATTAGAAGTTATTTCTCGTCTAAGTCGACTAAGTCTTTGTATTTAATATTATTTAGTGTGTAGTTTTCGGACTAATGACTGAATCATGAATGTGAGTTAACTGTCATGAGTCATGGTAATATTGATAAAAACTAATATATAAAATTATTGTTATTTGACCTGTTCATTTGCAAGAACAAGATGATTTTGTTGGTAATATTTTAATGTTATATAATTTTTAAACTCTTTAGTCTTTTTTTAGTTTTAGTTACCACCGCAGCACAACAGGAACAACATATTGACTAAATTCTCAATGATTGTTTTTTATACTGTATTCTAATTTTAAAATATAACCTTATATCAGTGGCATCATTTGCGGGGTGCGAGGGTTGCTGGCCGCACCGGGTGACCAGGCCCGTAGCTAGGTCAAAGTAAGCAGAGGGGCACCAATACACAGCAAGGGGGTACCTTCTCAGTTTAGTTGCTTTTTCTTTATTTTTTCCTTTTTTTCTTCTTTTTAAGCGGGGAGGCACTCCACACCTAGCGGGGGGCACGCCCCCCCCCCTTTGCCTGCGGGGCTGCGGGTGACACCATTTTAAGGGTGGCACCAAAATGAACAGTTCTAAATTTCATAGCAGAAAAAAACTCGGTATGGTCGGTTTAATAACTGATCATAATTAAAAACATGGGCAGTAGCCTAGGGTGCCACTATGCAGAGCAGTAGCACAGGGTGTCACCATGTAGAGCGGTAGCACAGGGTGTCTCCATATATAGCAGTAGCACGGGGTGTCACAATATAGAGCAGTAGCACAGGGTGTCACCATATAGAAAAAAGGACACATGAAGTCACATGGTTTAATGAAATAGGAGATTTAGTTTACAAACTCAGTTTAATAAAAGTCAGTAATACTATCATTTTTATCGCTTAAAGTATTTTAAAGTAAATTCTCTCAGGTCTAGTTCAAGAAAAATCAAAATATGTATCATTGCTCAGGGTGGAAGTCTTGAGGGGAGGGATAAAACTCAGAATTTTCCGCACTGGATGACACCAACCATAGTGACGCCACTGCCTTATTTAACCGTATAACCTTACTGTAACAAAGTTTATTAAAACAAGTTACATATCCAGCTCAATAGTATATGTTGTATTTTCTCACATTTATGGGAACCAGTTTTCCGAATTAGAATTAAATAATATTTACATCTCGCCATACACATTTTTAAATTGTGTTTGGTAGATTGTAAAAATGTGAAGAACAAACTTTACTGAATGCCTTTGACGTTACTAATTGCTAATTACTGTGTCTGATAATTTCCATAATTGTGTGAAGCTACTGTAAAAATTCAGGTTAGTTATAGTGAAACATTACTGTGTCTGATAATTTACATAATTGTGGGACTCTTACCTTAAGAAACCATGTTATTATGGTGAGACAGTAACAGTTCATTGACGGAGAAAGCAAGAATGAGAATATGAGTGCAACATTTTTTTCCATAACATCAAAAAACATTGTAGACAAGTTGAAAATGACACTAGATGCACTGTGTTTTGTTTATATTAAATATACATAAAAGTATGCATAATAACTCACACATAGGCAGAGACTGTTACAGTAATTCTTTTTTCTTTTATTTATTTTCCCAAGGCATCTTTCAGCTTTCCGCCCGCATAGTAGAGCTATGGCGTCCTATATTGCTGTCAATGAGCCTATGTTAGATTTTGCTCCTGGTAGTCAAGAAAGAAAAGATTTAGAAAAGACACTGGAAAAATATTTAGGCAAAACAATAGATGTCCCAATAGTTGTGGGTGATGAGGAAATTCGTACAGCTCAAGTCAAACGTCAAGTTGCTGTAAGTTTTTGAAATACAGTTGAACGTAGTCAACAAAAATAATTCTCCATTTTTAAAATTATGGATAATTTAAAAACAAATTCTCCATAGAAAATGAGGAAAGATTGAAAAAATAATACAAATGCAGGCTTAAATGTTGCTTTTAGTGTTGTCATTTATAAATGAATACTAAAATTGTTAAAATTAAACATTTTATGTTTGTTATTGATCATTTTAGTGTAATTTTTAAAAAAAAAACAATTTACTTCATTAAAGTAATACAGATATATAAATCTTTTCTATCATTTTAATTTGTCATCTAAAACTTGAATTCTTTAATTTCTCAAACAATTAAAAAAAAAAGCAGTTTAATGTATTTTTTAAGACTTTTATTGAACTTGCTGTGTCTGGGCATTCTAAGCTGTGTACAGTCTGTCAGGCTAGTGACTGTAGACAAATGTATTTATAAGCATTACAACACTTCTTTCAAGAAGAGTATGGGCAGAGAAGTAGTTGGTCAGGCCTAGTCAGACAGTGAATAGTAAACTTGCAGCCTTTATGTGTATAACCGCTGAGCATCAACCAGGTTAAATACACAGGATAATGGTGAAAGACAGTTAACTGCCATTATACCAGGTAAACTGAGTTGATGAAACTCTACGCTAGATGGATTCTGTATAGAAGAATTGTATTTCTAAGAGCAGGTGGTTAATGGCAGCAGTGAAAAAGAAAATATTTACATATTTCTTCATTAATAGATAGATCAAAATGAGTCTGACAGCGGTCCTAACTAAAATAGAGCTTTCAGTGCTGCTGTCAGGGTTGAAAAGGTTTTACGATCTTGGGTGAGAATCAATAATCAGGCTTTACAAGAGAAGGACCAAATGAGACAACTATAATTCCTGAGGCTTAGATTTTTCAAATATTTATAGAAATCATAAAGTGTTAAATAAAAATTAGAGTGCCAAATTATATCTCTTGTATTAACGAAATGACAAAACTTTAACATTAAAATATTATTGACTGTTACTGCCTGATTCATTTGTGTTAACTATTCCTTATAACTGATAAGAAATCTTCCAATGGTGTATCATAGGTGTGAGCAGTATGACTTGCTCAGACAACATTCAGAAGAACAAACTGAACAAGATGCGTTGATACAGCAACTATTTAATTTCCAAAAGTCAACTGTCTACCCTTTGGCGGTTTTACTTGTCTATTGTCCCCCCAACCCATCCCTCCATCATCAATGGTTATCTACTTGTCTAGTGTCCATTGGCTGTTCATACTCTGGTGGCTAATAGTGTATATTACTTGTTGGCTTGTCTTTAATGATTTACTCTCCACCTGTTCTTCTATCGCCTGTCATCCACCCATAATCCATTATTCATACCATTTCTACTTGTTTGATGTCTTTTAGCTAACAACATCAATGGGAATATTTCTCTGTCTCTATGTCCAACCCTCTCTCCTAGCATAGACTTAGATCACAAGTTTATTCCAGAATAGAAATTCATTTGGTTGTAATTAACAAATTCAGTTTTCTTTTTATATAATATATTAAAAAATAAATCATTTTTTTTTAATAGAGTTATGAAAATTTACATATATCAGCTTTTTCATAAAATTAATTGATTTCTTTCAGCCATTTGATCACAAATGGACAGTAGCGACATTTTACCATGCCACACCAGTAAGTCTTCAACATTTGCTAATTACTATATTTTTTGTGAATTAAAAAAAAACAACGGAAAAAGCAAAACTGAAATAAAATGTTTCCATGTAGATAATTCAAACTTTAGGCTGTTTTATATATCTACAGGAAATAATCAATAAAGCAATAGAATCAAATATGAAAGCCAGAAAAGACTGGGAAAAGAGACCTCTACAAGAAAGATGTGATATTTTTTTAAAGGCGGCTGATTTGATTTGTAAAAATTATCGTATGGACCTTATTGCAACCACAATGATTGGTCAGGTACAATAGAATTTTGTTTGTACTAAGTGAGAAATGAACATATAAGTATTCTCATCTGCTTAATATTATTGTTAAAAATTATTTTTTGCTGTTTATTTTAATTTTTAGGTCTGCATTTATTTTTTATTAGGCAAAAAATGTTTGGCAGGCGGAAATAGATGCTGCTGCAGAGCTCATAGATTTTTTAAGATTCAATGTTATGTTTGCACAAGTATGTTACATTTTTTCACTTTTAAATATTGAATCTCAAATTTTTGTCTAAATTGTATTTTTATTTTTATATTGTGTTTTATGTATTCTTTTGTATACTATTTTAAATTGCTTAATGTATAACTTTTTTCTAATATTTTTTTATAATTAATTTCCAATCGGATGTAGAAAATTACTGAATACCAGCCTCTGAGTCCCTCACCAAATATAACCAAGAACAGCATGTCCTACAGAGGTCTTGAAGTAAAAAAAAATTATTTAAATTTGTATGGTATTCTTAATGACACAGTAAAGTGTTAAATTTATATTTGATAGCATATTCATTAGATTATAATTCTTTTTGTATTCATATTTTATGACACATCACAAGAAAATATTGTATTTAAACTGTGCATCAATACAATTTTAACATTTTATTAATATTTTTTTTGCAGGGATTCTGGGCAGCAGTTTGTCCTTTTAATTTTACTGCAATTGGTGGTAATTTGCCAATGGCTCCAGCAATTATGGTAATTATATTATTTTTCTAAAATTTTATTGATATAATAGGGATTGTTATTTTTTTCTTATAACAGTTTTTAAAATATCCCTCAATAATTTGCCCACTCATGAGTATATTTTGCATGACTTTTAGGAAAGTGGAACAAGGAGTGATACTAGGTCAGGGTAGAGGTTAATTCAGGCCATTTATAGCAGGACTGGGCAGCCATTGTCTGTTTCAGTACTTTTGCCTGGTGTTGGCATATGTACTTTTCTGGAGTCGGACCAATTATACCTACTGACACCGACGCTACTAGGGAGACTGATGGTCGTGCAGTAAAGCGATTGACATTTGACCTGCGAAGTCCCTGGTTCGATTTTTGGCAGGACCAATGGATTTTTCAGGTCATGGTTAAAGTCTCCGCTATTTCTCCCATGGCGCCCCCATGGCCATTGCACTACTCACTATGGTGGGCATGAAAGAAGGGCACTGCGAAAACCATCCCATTAGTGGTTTATAGGATCTAAGAGATTTCATCTCATCCTTACAGGGACTTCACACACACCACACAATGACACTATGGAGACAAAAACTTAGGGGGAAAAAACAAATAAAGAATAATTGAATAATTCAGAACAGTGTCCGATAATTCTTTTGCAATCTTTAGTATAAAGTGTTCATCCCGTTGTTTATTATTGTTTTAAATAAATTCTTTGTTAGTCAAAGTACATTTTTTTTACGGATTAATTATCAGATACTACACTCAGTAAATGCTTATTGAAACATTTTTTCCTCTTTTGATCAAAAGTATAAATTAATTTACAAAGAGTCAGGAACATAAGTATTTATATATTTATTAAATTCAAGAAATATTCTCCGTAATATGTTTAAACGTACACATACATAATTTAAATCATGTATATTGCACTATATTTATACATACATATTTAGACAGTGAAATGTCATTGTTACGAATGCCAGGGTAAAGAATTTTTCAGTGTAGGGAAATTTTGTTTGCACTGCGTATTAAAACATACAGTGAAATGGCGTTATAACAAATGCCAATGTAACAAATTTTCCGGATCAGTGAATTTTTTTGGTTCTTTCACTTTTGCTTATATAACATTTGTTAAAAATTGTCAGTGTAATGAATTGCTTATTTCACTTGCGAATAAAATAATCCTTTTGCAGATTTTTTTCCCCCATATTAGAAATGTTTTTAAAAGTTGGCTTGAGTTCAGCATGCGAAAAACAGATATTGAGTGAGGTAGATGGAGGTGGGAAGATTTGTCGCATAGTTATGGTCCAGGCGTTGGGGGAAAATTCACTAAACCTGGCAGAGAGTCAATTTAAGTTCACCAGGGAAAAAACATAAATTTATTTACCAAACTGACAGTGTGGGACTGACTTAAGCAAGATGGTAGAAATCTTACAGTTGCCGGATAGAGGATGAGGAAAACATCCTTAGTACGATAGGTCGCACCAAGGAAAAAAATAAAAACGGGGTCGTTTTCTTATTATCTAACATTGTGTGTTGTCACACAGATAAGGATAAGTAAAAAAAAAAAAAAGCTTTCACGGGTTGGCGAAGAAAGAAAAATAAACCTTAGTTAATAAGTCAACAAACCCATATCGAAATTAAATTCACTAAACTGAGCTGTATACTGGATATGGAGTTTGCGGAGGGATGGTCAAGCTTTAAAATTATAGACAACATTACTAGCCAAATAATGTGCCAGTGATTGAGGACTATGGTATAACTTCATTTAAATGTGATCATACCTGTATTGCTTGGGGTAGGGATTTTTATGGAAACTATCGCATTTCGCAAAGATGGTAATTAACGTTATAGTTTAATAAATGGTGATCTTTTTGTTTGGGTTAGGGAAACTATTTATAAATGTAATTAAAAACATCATGTTCAAAACAAATTTTTAATTACATGTATTACATTACCAGGTAATAACTTAGTTGGCATTTGTTATACACATAAGAAATTCTCATGCAATGAGGATAGTTCTGGTATACAAACAACAAAAAAACAATTAAATGGCGTTAGCTCCCTTAATTGTCTTATTTTACTAATTTTGTTACAGTTTTGCTTAAACTTTAAAAACAATTACTTCTGACTATTTTAGTAAACTTACTAAAATATCTGATATCTAAAATAATATAATGCACAAGAAAGACAAGGCAAAAAATTCCCCGCCACCCCTTTCAGTGAGTAATTAAGCTGAAATTATTATTTTATCATTTGATTATTTCTTCTTTATTTTTCCAGGGCAATGTAGCTTTGTGGAAACCATCAGATACAGCAGTTCTTTCAAATTATACAGTTTTTAAAATATACAGGGAAGCAGGTTTACCAGCCGGTGTCATTAATTTCATTCCATCAGATGGTCCAGTCTTTGGAGATACTGTTTTATCCTCTCCAGATTTTGCTGGATTAAATTTTACTGGAAGTGTTGCGTAAGTATTAGTTTAGAAAAAATATTTGGACAGTGAAATGTCGCTATAACGAAATTGAAATTCAATCCTAATACTGAAAATTTGTTACACTTAAATGGTGAGGAGGGGGGGTTGAGAGGTTTCGACGTCGACTTTGTCTGTTCTTAATAAGTGGATATAGTTAATTTGGGGATCAATGCAAATATATTGTGTCATTTTGCTAATTTCTCCAATTATTTAGCTAAAAATTTGTTAAATTTTCTCTCCGTTTATTTCTTTAGTTTAGCTACTAATTTAACTTTAAGCTTACACACCGCTAACGGTCATTGAACTATGGGACGTAACTCATTTATTTTTGTAATAGTTATTCAACATGACTTACTTCCCTTATTTAGGCTCTCTTATTCATATTGTCTCATTTATTAAACTATGAAAAAATTAAAATATATATAAAATTATTTTTTTAACTGGTATAAATTTTATTATAATTAGAAAAAAAATTATAGTTATATCACAAAAAGGTCAAATAAATCACTCATTTATTCTTCTTTATATTATAATAATTATTAAATACTGGTAGTTTAAAACATTTTTGATTTTTTAAGTCCCGCCAACATGTGATGTGGGAATCTAGTGTGGGAATTTAATATTTAAACTAAACATAAAGAAATGAATTATATTTAAAAAGATTTGATAATTGGTGAAAATAAAGTCAAAATAACATAATTAGCTCAGGTTTAACTCTTTAGGTTGTATTTGAAAACGAGAAATTCTAAAATCTCTGGCTTACACGTCTTCAATATTACAAAAATTGAATCTAAAATTACACCTTAAATGTAATCTGTAGAAAATTCTATTCAGCATTAAAGTTTCAAACAAATAGAATGAAAAATAAAATATTTAAAATAAAAAAAACAAATATTCCGAAAATAAAAATTGACTTGTAATGACTTTAAAAAAAATCTGACTAATCACCGGACATTCTATATATAAAAATATAAAATTAATGTCATTTTTACTAAAATTTGATTCACACTTTGCCTTTATTTTAATATTTGTCTGAAATTAAATCCGTTCTGTGGTTAATTTACTTATAGTTAATAACATTATGATTACAAATAATGTATTTTTATTTTATATATATTTAAAAATATATATTATTTTTTTCTCTTTAAATTATATATTTTTTTCCTTCCCAAAAAAAAAAATTCAGCACATTTAAGAAATTGTGGAAACAGATTGGTGAAAATTTAGATGCCTACAAAAATTTTCCTCGACTTATTGGAGGTATGTATACTATATTTATGTATTAAATGTATTTTACTTAGTTCAGTATTAAATCTATCCCATTATCTGTAGAGGTAGTATATTCTGAATTTTCAAATGTTTTATGCACCCAATGTATTTATTTTATGGATAACAACTGGTGGCTCATGAATTGAGACCAGCTAAGTAAATGAAAATTTAGGATGGGGCACGGGGCAAAAGAAGAAGGAGGGGAGAGGGAGGGGAGGGGGGGGGGGGGAGGGGGGAGGAGAGGGGGCCCCGCGGGGGGGGGCCGGGGGGGCCCCAAGCCGGGGGGGGGCCGAACCGGGAAGAGTGATAGTATTGCGTGAAGCAGTTTTTTTTACATTAGTTTACCTGTTTTTGGTTACAAAATTTAAGTGTTTACTACCAAAAATATAAATTACACTTGGGAGATTTAATTTAAGGTTACTGACAACACTTTACCAAAAACAAGAAAAAGAATGGTAGTTACAAAGTCAATTTAGATAGTTTAATTGAAAAGGTACTTTAATAGGTATCATTTATTTCCATTTTTAAATATTTTTTTAAGAGTGTGGTGGCAAAAATATGCACTTTGTGCACCCATCAGCCGATGTTGATTCAGTTGTAACAGGATCTATTAGGTCTGCTTTTGAATACAATGGTCAGAAATGCTCTGCTCTTTCAAGGCTCTATGCTCCAGAGTCTCTATGGCCACAGATCAAGTCCAAAATGCTAAACATAATCAAAGATATTAAAATGGGATCCCCACTTGAAAGAGAGTCATTTGTTACAGCAGTTATTGATGATAAGGTAATTGTTTGCCACCATTGTAATTGTGATGATTTTATTTTAATTCATGTACTTAAACTTTTTTGTTGTCATATCCAGATTTTGTTACATTTATAGTTTGCAATGCTAAAAGAATTTTGTTTTTTTTAACTTTCCTTGTTTGTAGGCTTTTGCTAGGATTAAAAGTTACATTAAGCATGCTAAATCAAGTCCCAACTTGTCAATAATTGCTGGAGGGAATTGTGATGACAGGTACAAATATCGTGTGAACAGAAATTTTAAATTTTAATTAGAAAATGTTACATTTTTGTCTTGTTCATTGTCACATTGCTCTTGTTTATCAGTAAAGGTTACTTCATTGAGCCAACTATTATTGAAACAAAAGACCCTTTTGACAAAATTATGCAAGAGGTGAGATTTTAGAAATAATCATGAAACTATAGATGTTCAGCATATATGTGGTCTCAAATATGCATATTTATTTTGTGGTCTCAAATATGCATATATATTTTATAAGTCCAGTTACTCTATTTCACATTTTACAGTGTACTAGACAATTTTGATTCAGTTGCTTACATGAGATGTACCTCTTATACAGGAGGAAATAAATTGTAATGAATTCAGACGATTATACATGTATTACTGAAATGTATGCATCTTAATTATTCTGCAGGAAATATTTGGCCCAGTAGTCACAGTGTATGTTTATCCTGACAATCAGTTGAAAGAAACTGTTAAAATAGCTCAAACCTCATCACCTTATGCACTGACTGGAGCAATATTTGTACAAGACAAGTAAATTTGCTATTGATGTCAAGTATACTAACAATTTGTATAGCTTACAGCAGAGAAGTGTATGGAAATATCCAGAGGCGGATTTAAGTCAGTTATGGCCCTGGGCACATAAAAAAAATATGTATCCCCTTAAAAAAACATTGGCACATAAAATGGATTTGAAATTGAGGCTATGGGTCCTTTGAAAATCCGGGCCATGGGCATGTTTCTGCTGCACCATTTCTTAAATCCCTCTCTAGGACTATCATTACTTTATCCATTCACTCCATCTCTTTCCAACTTTTTGTTTTTGTTTACAGAGCTGCAAAAGAAGAACTTGCTGAAGCATTTCGATATTGTGCTGGTAATTTTTACATTAATGATAAAAGTACTGGAGCAGTTGTTGGTCAACAGCCCTTTGGTGGAGCAAAATTATCTGGTAGGAAATTGATATCTCTTTATTCATGTTATTAGTTAGAAGAATATAACTTTTGAAAACTTTTTTTGGTAATTTTAGTATAAAAAATATATTTTATCCATTATTTTCTGTTCATGTGTATAAACTCAGCATTGTTGATCTTTTAATACATGTATTGTTAAAATTTTTTTCCAATGTTTTTAGATTGAAAGTTGAAATAGCACTTGAAATTGAGAATAAGAAATTGTTTACAAATTAATAAAAAAAATTTCCTTTTCAATTTTCATGTTTTTTTATTTCGTAAAGGTACAAATGATAAAGCTGGTGGACCCTTCTACATGGCCAGATTTACATCACCGTTGTCTATAAAAGAAACTTTTATCCCTCAGAAAACGTGGCGTTATCCTTCTATGGAGAATTAAAAGACTTAAAGTTTCAATTATAAATAGTTTCAGCAATAAAAAGGAGGTAACACATGTAACAAGTACTGAAATTTACCAGTTTTATGGTAGTTTGATAGACAAGGATTGCAAACAATTGGCACATCACTGACAAGATAGAAATTGACTTGTTTTAACTAGAGACAAATCTTTCTTACCCTCGTTTAATTATTTTTTCAAACTAATTATTGAGGCATAATTTTTATATTATATTTGAAATGCTTGAAACATTTTGATAATTTATAATTGTGGCAAAGAATATTACTTTTTTTACAATTTCTTTAAACAAAAATGATAATGTAATGTAAAAAATCAAACTATTTCACCACAAAAACCTTTTCTTTGTCATAATATTGAAAAAAATTACCAGTCACCTAGTTTAATGCACACTGGGACATAAATACATGTACTGATATTTACTGATGTTTTTTAATATTAATATTTATTTTTGAGAAGGATTATAAAAATATACACATTTTAAATTTAGAAATCTCACGATTATTTATTTTACTGTAGATGCTGTGGATCTCTTTTCCAATTAATCTTTTGTGATAATTAGTGTTAATTTTTATTTTGAATTTGTTGAAATTTCATCATAAGCTAAATCGTGATTCTTATGTAATCTCAAAATATTTTTGTACTCAAAAATTTCTTTTAAAATGAATTTTCTTAATCAAAATTTTTTTAACTTGTTGATTTAGTACATCAAAAGAATTTAACCTTAAAACATTGTTTTATTTTTATTGTTAAAAATATACATACTTTGCCATATTATTTTGATCATAGATAATACATGTATATCACTTATTTTTATCTCAACATTTATACTTCAGAGAATCTCTAATATGTTTCAGATATTAAAAGGTTAAAAAGTGAACAGATTTGAAGTATTCACTAGTAACATATGGCCATATATTTTTTTTTATTTTTACAATATAATTTCACAATATGCATATACATGTATATTTCTTGATCAGATTTTTATGTTCTAATACATGTACTAAATTAAAATTGGTTTTAACCCATTTTTATATAGCTTTGAAAGCAATTATTAAATAAAAATAGTTTTTATGTAGTTTTAAAAACAATAACATATTTGATTGTGATGTAATACATATTTTTACTACTACATGTAATAACAAAAAAATGCTATAGTAAGCAATTTTGATTCACAAGATAATAACTTCAATTTTCTTTTTTTTATAATGGTACTAAAGTTCATTGCAATACTCATTTTGTTAGATTCTGTGATCCATTTGAATTTCTTTTTGTGGGCATCAGTTTTTTATAACATGTATTACTGTTAATTTTTCTGCATTATTGTTTCTTCCAAATTATTAAATGTTTCTATTTAAATGAAAAATTATGTTCATAATTTATTACAGTGTTTTTCTAACTTGAGTTTTTAGCTTTATGTGGCGAGTGGAAAGCCCTTGAATTTTTTTATATTTTGCCATAATCAGGACACACAAAAAATCTGGAATTCTGTAAACCTAAAATAGCTGTGGGCTATAAGGAATTGAAGTTTTAGATAGATTATGATACATGTACATGCTGTATTTGAAAGAAATAAAAGATTTATTGAAACTATATTTACAATATTTGTGTATTTATTCAGATATATGAATGTATAGCTATCAGTGATACACAATTAGACACGCCACATTTAATATTTAAAAAAAAAGATCATTATTATTATTAATACACAAGTTATACCTTTCTTTTTAATGTTGTATTGCTATTGTTATGCATTCCTTGGTTTATTTTGATCAATGAAGGGATGTTTTATATTTTTTTTTACATCTCCAGCTAAATTTTATCAGCATACAACAGTTACATATGGTTTCTGATCATTAGATGTTACTTTCTGCAGATACTGGAAAACTTGTCACATATTAACGATGATTTAATCACAGTTGTTACAACCATTATTGTGATCGAGTCAAGCACTCTTGAAAAGCAGTAAAAAAAGTAAAGTTCCCTTAGCCCTAAAGGGCCAACGGGGCAGATGAAGTGTAGAATTCATCTGTTTCTATAACCTCGGCATATGAAGGGATTATGTGGTGAGCACAACGCCCAGCGGCTTTACTTCCCCCAACTTTAAGTCAGGTACCCATTTAAAGCTGGGTGGACTTGAAGGACAACTTGGAAACACATTTCACCTGGAAAAATTCCCATGGTTCTCACCGAGGATCGAACCCTGGACTCAGGTTGACAGTCGAGTATCTACACCACTCGGCCATCCGTCCCACTTGAAAAGCAGTATTGTGATTTAAATCACTGCATGACAAGGTGCCTAAAACCTAACTAAAACTAAAGTCAAAATTATATTTTTAATTATTTTTTTTTAGTAGAACAACAACATGTACATGGGAGATTAATAAAAGATTTAAGTTGCAGAAACCCATAAAAGGATAATGGTTTACAGATTCACTGAACAAAATGTGATCAAAACAGCTGACTTGTGTATTTAATTTTGCAAACACCTCGATTACCCACATAACCCTTGGTTTGAAAAGCTTGGCAAAGATAGATAAATAAAGGTTGAATTTTTTAAAGTTTAGCAGGCAAAAATGTTGAAAAGAATAATTAGATTAAAAATAAAATCTATAATATTTATATTGAAGCAGCAGTTGCTCTGGTAATCATTATCATTAAAAATGACCACAGACAAAAACACAAACAATTGAGATAATCTTTTTCAGCTAAGATATATTTATACAATGCTAACAGGTCTTTGAAAATAAAAACATATCAAAAGCTGAACATGCAAAAAAAAAAATGAAAGCATCAATTATAATTAACTGTAAAATGATTTACAGATACAATTTTGTTTTTTTTGACACATCATAAATCTCAACCATTTTTAAAAAAAACCACTTTGAAATAGCTAGCAGTAAAACAAATACTAAAATTGTCAATATAAATATTTCGGCTGGTGTTATAGCGGACTATCTAACAGGTACCCAAGGCTGCAGAAGATCTTTATACTTCTTAGGATCTGAGTAGAAGAAAAAAAAGTTAGCTTAAAAAGACTCTGAAAATGTTGATAGACTTCAGTGTTCTAAATAAAAAAAACCTGACTCAATCTTCTATTTATTTTCTAAAATTTATTAACTGCTAAGCATTAATCGCTGAAAATTGTGTTTGTAAACTAATGGGTGAAACTTACTTGCCAAAGGGAAATCTTCTGGATGTTTAGAAATATAATCCTCAATAATTAGCACTCTCATATTTCGTCTTTTTTCCATAAACTCGTTTGCTTTTCTCCCAGGATAGAGACCCAAAAGTGCTACAAGTATGTGCCTTGGAATTGCTGAAAAACAAACAAATAATGTCCAAGTCCACTCTAAACAAGTATTTTTCTACGTTATGATGCCAATATGACTGTCGTATCTAACTTTTACTACACTCAAAACTCTGCTTTATATAAATCTCTCTATTAAATCACCGTCTGTATAAAATGCCCCAAGCGTATATCTTAAAATTACCTGCAGTCATTGTTGCTCAACCCAAGTTGACACCTGGGTTGGTACATGTCACAGTAATGTGCCCCCCAAACTGACCCAAAATTTTCTGCAATGACTTAATTGTCTTTCATACATCAAACTGTCAACTTTTCAGTCCCTGGATCTTCTTAGAACCATGCTACAAATGCATGCTACTTTATATTATTTAATTGTTACCTTCATACTTACACATAACAGTTATCAAGAATATAGCTATCAGCTCAACATTATACAAATTAAAATCGTATGGCTAAAGAGTTATAATAATGGTGCAACAAAAATAAATTTTATACATAGCCCATACTTCAGTAAAAACTTTAATTTGAAACCCATGAAAATGATTATTTAAATCTGAAATATTAAGGAAACCATTTCCAAAAAAACAAAGAATTTTCTCTCTAGCTCAGGGTTTCATACACTTGAACTATTCAGGACAAATTATGAAAATGAAATAGTTTTCATGACCCATAAGTAATAAATAAAAGTGCTTTTTTTTTTTTAAAACATGTCCTCAATTTTGATAATTGAAGTATCATCTTAAAATATGATTTTGATCATTGACCATCTGTTGCTTATTTAGTATTAAATCTTTTATTAGGTTTTAATCAAAAGAAATTCTGGACATTAAAGTAATATTACTTCCCCAACTTAAGTCAGGTTGGGTGGACTTGTGGGACGACTTTGAAACACATTTCACCTGGAAAAATTTCCATGGTTCTGACCGAAGATCGAACCCAGGATTCTCAGGTCGACAGTCGAGTGTCTACACCACTCGGCCACCCGTCCCCTGGACATTAAAATAAAAGACAATCATCTCTTTAATGAACTTGGAAAACTGAATATATTTATATATTTTTCAAGCAATATCTTGGAGCTTTTGAACTGAAGCAGTAGACTAGTAGACTTTTTTTTTTTTATTGCTAAAGATTAATGGACAAGTGAGAAATTAAATACTGATACTCTAAGTCAGTGGTTCCCAAACTTTTTGGACCCATGGACCCCTTTTTATAGTGAAAACTTGTCTACGGACCCCCAAGTTAAAATACCACATAAATGCATAAATATTAAAAATTACTTATTAAAAAAACATTTTGTTGAAGTAGTGTCTATTGAAATTATAATTTTTGTTAAAAATAAAATGTTAAAAATTAAATGACTAGGAATAACATGATGAGATGTTATGGGTGTATTGATGTCATGTTCAATTTTTGTAAGTAGCAACTGCAAGTCCACACGAGCAATAATTTCTAGTTGGTTTCTTTTTTTTGTGATGAGATTCATAATGGCACCACATAAGAAGACGGAAAAGCAGTCAACAACTTTTGTACAATAACCCATAATGCAGGATATAAATTTGGGATCTGTTTTTGTAACCATAATTTGTGGTATTCTTGTTCAAACATTGGTTTAAGTCCCTCAATAAGCTGCTCCTGTATTTCTACGGATCCATATGTGTTTGGTATGAGTTTGTCCACGCGCGAAAGGGTTCGACTCACAGTTGGTATATAAAAGTGAAAGATATCTTCAAATCTTTGGTTGAGGTCTGCTTGAAGGGCCGTTAATTGTTGACACTAAGCAAGCAAATTTTCATCTCATTTTTGCAAATTCGAAATATTTGGAAAGTGAAAGAACAATCTCCTCTTCCCAAGTTTTGTTTTTACAGAAAAAGTTTAACCACAAACCTTTTAGTTTTGATTAAATTTAGTTTGTCACCTTGTAGTTTCAAATTAGTTTTGAAAATTTGTCAAATAAATCAGTCATATGGGGGCTATGTCACTTTTGAGTTAAATTGCATCTTTGCTTTCCAGGAATTCCAACAATGAGTCAAAGAGCGCATAAAAATTCGATTTAGATAACCAACGCACTTCTGTGTGAAGTAGTAAACGATTATAATCTTCGTCATTTTCCAAACATAGTTAAGCAAACAATATTTCATTTAAGGCATTCCTTTTGATTTTATCAACTGCTTTAGTGACATAATCTAGTGATCCATGCAAACGTTCACTAAGATTTTTTGAGATGAATGACACAATGTACTGAAAATACATTTGGTACATTTTGTTTTAATATGCCAGAAAGTCTCAGTATCTTCCTCCCATTGCGGAGCACCGTTAGTAGCAACAGAAATAATTTTAGTCAAGGGCATAGCTTTTACATTGAAAAGTCTTTTTAATTTAGTAAATAACATTTTCACCATTTATATTGGTTTCCAAACATTAAACAAATAACAACTCTTTAAAAAAAATCTTCTTAAATAAGCCAAAAGTAAAACGTCGTTTCCTGGTAAAGTGGACTCTCAAGCTGTATAGATAATTCAGATAGTTTTAAGTACTCACATACAGAATTTTCTAGGGACAGCCGTTTTGTCAACCCTTCTTTGTACAGTATTATTACTCATTGGAATTCTTTCTATAATATCGAAAGCTGGTTTGTGCAAAACTCACAGCTGATAAAATAATGTTATATTAAACCTTGCGCTGACCCCCTTAAGTTGTTCAGGGACCCCCAAATGAATTTTAATCTTCCAGGGACCCCCTGAAAAAAATCGGGG
The DNA here is from genome assembly GCA_021962125.1 of Bulinus truncatus. Lineage (NCBI taxonomy): Eukaryota > Metazoa > Mollusca > Gastropoda > Planorbidae > Bulinus > Bulinus truncatus. The sequence goes on from JAGDYQ010000034.1 coordinate 7,159,247, forward strand.
ACCCCTGGGGGTCCATAGGGACCACTTTGGGAACCACTGCTCTAAGTGCAGCACTTACTGTAAAATTAAAAAATGAAGGTTATTTTTATTGCAAATATTTCCAACATATTATTGTCTGAAGATGATTGAATGACTAAAATGTTTACTCTATAGAAAAATACTCGTTAACAACTAAATAGTATAGTGAATTTGAGCAGTTAGTATGATTTTAATTGAAAACAAAGAATTGTATGTAATTTATATAGAATTTTATGTAATTATTATAAAAGATATAAAAAAAAGTAAAGTTCCTTTGACCGTAAAAGGCCATTGGGGGCAGATGAACTGTAGAATTCATGTTTCTATAATTATAGCATATAAAGTGTTTGTGAGGTAAGAACAACACCCAGCTGCCTAAAGTTCCCCAACTTTAGTCAGCTAACCATTTATAGCTGGGTGGACTTGAAAGCATGGGGCCAACTTTTACCAGGAACTGGAAAAATTTGCTCGGTTCTCACAGAGGATCGAACTTGGGACTCTCAGGTGGACAGTCGATTGCTCTACACCAATCGGTCACCAGTACCCTCATGACTCATAGTATATACTATTATATCGGATGTGAAATGCTTTAAAATTTTAAAGCTGCGGCATGCATATTTGAATGAGATCCAACAACTGAAGCAATTCAGCACAGCCTTTGCTTTTATTATAATAATAATCAAACATAATTTAAAATTTTCAGGCAAGAAAATTAACTTAGCAGGATATGAATATGACTATGAGTGTAATTAACTATTTTCCTACATTCTACAACTACTAAGCGCGGCCTTGCCATACATACTGTAAGAAGTCACATTTTGCTAATTGTTACTTGGCCATAGTCAAGTAGAACAGGTAAAATTTAAGGATCTCCGTCCAAACTAAGACTTGCCTAACGAAGGTTAGAGTTATGGTTGCTTCAGTGAACACCTACGAGCCTACTACTATAATTAGACCACTAAGCCGCCGTCTTAAGCCGCCACGAAGCCTGTAAGCCGCCACAAAAAATGTTAAACCAAGCTGCCAAAAACTTTCCTAAGCCGTGGGAGATTCGGAATTACTAATTCATGTCATTTTAAAGCGATTATGAAAATCGCATCCAAAAATTAAAAAAAACATTACTACATTTCGGATACGCCTAACGTGAAACGATTTTTTTACGAGTAATATAATAACACTTGAAATCTAACTCATTTTTGTATTTTTAAATTTTTTTTTAAATTGGTTCTTAATTTAATTAAAATTTTTATTATTATTTTTAACATAAATCTTTATATTCACTTATTATATACAATAAATTATAAAGTATTATTTATTTATTTCAAAATTGTTGTTTGTATGACTAGTAAAAGTATAGTACATAAATATTTTGACAGTTATTCCCTTATAAAAAATATCGGTGATACCTAGTGTGATCGTTGGGATCCGGCTTTCAACAGGGGTGCTAGGCATTTTCCTAAGCCACGGCTTAAGCCGGCTAGCCAGCCATCATCAGTTCTACGGTGCGGCTGAGGGGGTCTAACTATAATCATAATAATGTCTATTAAATACTCATATTGATAATATTGTTTTTGTGATGTGCATTTTTTGAAGATTTCAACTTAACTATTTAATTTTCTTCATAACGTACTGTTTTAGGTTTTTTCATCAAAATTTTTCCAGTTAGTGCAGGCTGTTGGACTAGTTAAATAGTAAATTACTTTGATAAGTTATACTTTAAACAGGCTTGGACAATCTGAAATTTGATGCAAAAGCGAAGCCGAAGCCTCCGTCGAAGGAAACTTACTAGATCTCGGTGGAATTCTTTTTGCCATATTATATGCTCCAGACATAGCTGCAAAGATAAACATACCAAGTCCTTCATGATATGTAATTTTGAAATTATCAAAAATAGGCAATCGTCGAGATATTTCAGGTCCAGACATTTTTACACATTGACCTGAAAGTTTTTAATTCATTTGGATAACAGAATGTCCTTTTTAGGGTCAAGGGCGTTTTAACGAAACAAAAAATAAATACAGCATAAAAATGCGAATCAAACCAAAAAATTATATCATATTATATATATTTTGCTAAATACTTTATGGAATAAAATATCTAATAGCGCTCAAAATTACAATTAAAAAGAATAGCCAACAGCAGAAAGTTAAATAACTTAAAGTTTTAAGCTTTATAAGCATACTAAACGATACCAACCGTCAAAACGTCTATTGATACGCATTAGCTAATAGCCTTCAAGACATACATTTGAGTATCTAAACTGAGCATCTTTACATCTTAATAGTAAAGTTTTGTTTACTTCCTTTACAAGAATAACAAAGCCATACATACTCAATCATTGAGTCAACGAGTGCTATTTATAATATTTTATTCAGAAGAGTTTGATTAAGTGAAGAAAGAAAAACAGTTATTCACAGTCACAGGTCAGACAATATCCATCATTATCGTTATATATGTTAGAGTATTTTTATTCATTGTTTGAGCCTTTACAGATTACTTATTAACTCATCATAAGTTCATGAGTCATAAGTCTTATTTGGTTCTTATATTATTGAACAATATTGTCTTCGGTAATTTCGCAAGATAGGCATTTGGGGTAACCGGCATTTGGTAATATCACAGTATACCGACCAAAACTATATTGATACATATTATTGATATTTTAGCATTTTTAACACACTGGCTCCACGTACGTCAAGACGTACGATGTATTTTTTTTTACCTCGTACGTCAACAGAATGAACTCTTATGATGTAAAGTTATAAATGCAGTTTATATTATGATATTATTACTTACACAATGATGGTGCTCAAAATCGGCGATCGTTTTAACACATTTAAACAGAACGAATGAGAACTCTTATTTACTGCAGACGTTGATGACGTCATTTACTGTTAAAAATCGGAGATATTTTTTTTTTTTGGGGACCATAAATAGATATTGCTCCACACCCTAACCCTATTCCTAACCCTAACCCTAATCATATCCCTATCCCTAACCCTAATCCTGAAAAAAAATCTGGGAAAAAAAATATATGATTTATTAAAAAATGACCATCAATAGATATTGCTCCACACCCTAACCCTATCCCTAACCCCCTATCCCTAACCCTGATCCTGAAAAATAAAATCTGAACAAAAAAATGTTTGTCTCTATTAGGAATCGAACCCGCACATAGCTAGCCAAACTGGGTCTCAGCCAAGCAAACAACCTACATCACTAGCGCGCCACACAAACTAACCTCTCATTTTAATGTATAATTAGACTTCAAATCATAAGAGTTCATTCTGTTGACGTACGAGGTAAAAAAAAATACATCGTCCGTCATATGACGTACGTGGAGCCAGTGCGCATTTTTAAAATTGATGATAATAGTATTGATAAAAAATGTTCCAAATCATAGTATTGATTGTTAAAAAAGTGTTTAAATGCATTTTTTTTTTACTAAAAAGGATCCTCTATATTCTTTGTAAAATACTGTAGAGATGACCCATACTGTTCATAAAACATATCCTAAGTCTAATGCAATCAATAATTAATTGTGAATCAATCGAAAATTACTTGCTAATAATTCTAAGACTAAGTTACTTAAAAAAATATTTTCTTTACCTATATTTCTTTGTATATAAAGCTATTTGGCTGCAAGTGTGACCTAATACAATGAATACAATGAAATATGACTTGACTTAATCCTCTGACTCCGCGTGGGAGCATAGGGCCTCAACAACGCTCTTCCAGCGAACTCTATTTTGGGCGACTCTCTTCAGCTGAGCCCACGTCCATCCAGCTGCCTTCATCTCTCGCTCAGTGCAGCGTCTCCATGTCTCCTTTGGCCTGCCTGCTCTTCTCTTTCCCTGCGGGTTCCACTCTAGCACCTGCCTTGTGACATTGTCTGGGCTCTTGCGCAGATTGTGGCCTATGGGACGCAAGGTATTGAAGGTGTGCCTGGCTTTGTTGATGCGGCTTCTGATGTCTTCGTCTGCTCCTCCATTCTTGCTCACCACACTGCCCAGGTAGACAAACTTGTCCACTTCACCGATGTTGGATCCTTGTAGATGGATTGGAGCTTGTTGTTTATCCGTATGGTTTCTGTCTTTTTTGGTGTTGATGTTGAGCCTAACTTTGTTTGCTTCGTCTGCGAGCCTATTCAGTTTCTGTTGTGCATCTTGTTGCCGGTGTGACAGTAGGCTGACGTCATCCATGAAGTCGAGGTCTTCAAGCTGCTTGGTGAAGGTCCATCGAATTCCTGTGTTTGCATTCTCAGTGGACTTCTTCATGATCTAGTCCACTACCAGAAGGAAGATGGTCGACGACAACAAGCAGCCCTGCCTCACTCCGGTCCGGACCTCAAAAGGCTCCGTCAGCTTGCCTTTGTGGATAACCTGGCATGTGGAACTGGCGTGCATTTGTTGGATGATGGCGATGAACTTGGGTGGGATCCCGTAGTGTGCCATGAGGTTCCAGACAACATCCCGGTCCACGCTGTCGAAGGCCTTCTCGAAGTCCACGAAGACTGAGTAGAGTGGAGACTGCCATTCAAGGGACTGCTCTATAATGATGCGCAGGGTGGCGATGTGGTCGGTGCATGTCTTGTCCTGCCGAAATCCTGCCTGTTCGTTACCGCGGTGGGGGGGGGCCAGACAGTAGAGATGACCCATAATGTTCATAAAACATATCCTAAGTCTAATGCAATTAATAATTAATTGTGAATCAATCGAAAATTACTTGCTAATAATTCTAAGACTAAGTTACTTAAAAAAATATTTTCTTTACCTATATTTCTTTGTATATAAAGCTATTTGGCTGCAAGTGTGACCTAATACAATGGATACAATGAAATATGACTTGACTTAATCCTCTGACTCCGCGTGGGAGCATAGGGCCTCAACAACGCTCTTCCAGCGAACTCTATTTTGGGCGACTCTCTTCAGCTGAGCCCACGTCCATCCAGCTGCCTTCATCTCTCGCTCAGTGCAGCGTCTCCATGTCTCCTTTGGCCTGCCTGCTCTTCTCTTTCCCTGCGGGTTCCACTCTAGCACCTGCCTTGTGACATTGTCTGGGCTCTTGCGCAGATTGTGGCCTATGGGGCCATAAGGTATTGAAGGTGTGCCTGGCTTTGTTGATGCGGCTTCTGATGTCTTCGTCTGCTCCTCCATTCTTGCTCACTACACTGCCCAGGTAGACAAACTTGTCCACTTCACCGATGTTGGATCCTTGTAGATGGATTGGAGCTTGTTGTTTATCCGTATGGTTTCTGTCTTTTTGGTGTTGATGTTGAGCCCAACTTTGTTTGCTTCGTCTGCGAGCCTATTCAGTTTCTGTTGTGCATCTTGTTGCCGGTGTGACAGTAGGCTGACGTCATCCATGAAGTCGAGGTCTTCAAGCTGCTTGGTGAAGGTCCATCAAATTCCTGTGTTTGCATTCTCAGTGGACTTCTTCATGATCTGGTCCACTACCAGAAGGAAGATGGTCGACGACAACAAGCAGCCCTGCCTCACTCGGTCCGGACCTCAAAAGGCTCCGTCAGCATGCCTTTGTGGATAACCTGGCATGTGGAGACTGGCGTGCATTTGTTGGATGATGCTGATGAACTTGGGGTGGGATCCCGTAGTGTGCCATAGAGGTTCCAGACAACATCCCGGTCCACGCTATCGAAGGCCTTCTCCGAAGTCCACGAAGACTGAGTAGAGTGGAGACTGCCATTCAAGGGACTGCTCTATAATATAATGATGCGCAGGGTGGCGATGTGGTCGGTGCATGACTTGTCCTGCCGAAATCCTACCTGTTCGTTACCGCGGTGGGGGGGGCAGACAGTAGAGATGACCCATAATGTTCATAAAACATATCCTAAGTCTAATGCAGTTAATAATTAATTGTGAATCAATCGAAAATTACTTGCTAATAATTCTAAGACTAAGTTACTTAAAAAAAAATATTTTCTTTACCTATATTTCTTTGTATATAAAGCTATTTGGCTGCAAGTGTGACCTAATACAATGAATACAATGAAATATGACTTGACTAATCCTCTGACTCCGCGTGGGAGCATAGGGCCTCAACAACGCTCTTCCAGCGAACTCTATTTTGGGCGACTCTCTTCAGCTGAGCCCACGTCCATCCAACTGCCTTCATCTCTCGCTCAGTGCAGCGTCTCCATATCTCCTTTGGCCTGCCTGCTCTTCTCTTTCCCTGCGGGTTCCACTCTAGCACCTGCCTTGTGACATTGTCTGGGCTCTTGCGCAGATTGTGGCCTATGGGACGCAAGGTATTGAAGGTGTGCCTGGCTTTGTTGATGCGGCTTCTGATGTCTTCGTCTGCTCCTCCATTCTTGCTCACCACACTGCCCAGGTAGACAAACTTGTCCACTTCACCGATGTTGGATCCCTTGTAGATGGATTGGAGCTTGTTGTTTATCCGTATGGTTTCTGTCTTTTTGGTGTTGATGTTGAGCCCAACTTTGTTTGCTTCGTCTGCGAGCCTATTCAGTTTCTGTTGTGCATCTTGTTGCCGGTGTGACAGTAGGCTGACGTCATCCATGAAGTCGAGGTCTTCAAGCTGCTTGGTGAAGGTCCATCGAATTCCTGTGTTTGCATTCTCAGTGGACTTCTTCGCATGATCTAGTCCACTACCAGAAGGAAGATGGTCGACGACAACAAGCAGCCCTGCCTCACTCCGGTCGGACCTCAAAGGCTCCGTCAGCTTGCCCTTTGTGGATAACCTGGCATGTGGAACTGGCGTGCATTTGTTGGATGATGGCGATGAACTTGGGTGGGATCCCGTAGTGTGCCATGAGGTTCCAGACAACATCCCGGTCCACGCTGTCGAAGGCCTTCTCGAAGTCCACGAAGACTGAGTAGAGTGGAGACTGCCATTCAAGGGACTGCTCTATAATGATGCGCAGGGTGGCGATGTGGTCGGTGCATGACTTGTCCTGCCGAAATCCTGCCTGTTCGTTACCGCGGTGGGGGGGGCCAGACAGTAGAGATGACCCATAATGTTCATAAAACATATCCTAAGTCTAATGCAATTAATAATTAATTAGTGAATCAATCGAAAATTACTTGCTAATAATTCTAAGACTAAGTTACTTAAAAAAATATTTTCTTTACCTATATTTCTTTGTATATAAAGCTATTTGGCTGCAAGTGTGACCTAATACAATGAATACAATGAAATATGACTTGACTTAATCCTCTGACTCCGCGTGGGAGCATAGGGCCTCAACAACGCTCTTCCAGCGAACTCTATTTTGGGCGACTCTACTCTTCAGCTGAGCCACGTCCATCAGCTGCCTTCATCTCTCGCTCAGTGCAGCGTCTCCATGTCTCCTTTGGCCTGCCTGCTCTTCTCTTTCCCTGCGGGTTCCACTCTAGCACCTGCCTTGTGACATTGTCTGGGCTCTTGCGCAGATTGTGGCCTATGGGACGCAAGGTATTGAAGGTGTGCCTGGCTTTGTTGATGCGGCTTCTGATGTCTTCGTCTGCTCCTCCATTCTTGCTCACCACACTGCCCAGGTAGACAAACTTGTCCACTTCACCGATGTTGGATCCTTGTAGATGGATTGGAGCTTGTTGTTTATCCGTATGGTTTCTGTCTTTTTGGTGTTGATGTTGAGCCCAACTTTGTTTGCTTCGTCTGCGAGCCTATTCAGTTTCTGTTGTGCATCTTGTTGCCGGTGTGACAGTAGGCTGACGTCATCCATGAAGTCGAGGTCTTCAAACTGCTTGGTGAAGGTCCATCGAATTCCTGTGTTTGCATTCTCAGTGGACTTCTTCATGATCTAGTCCACTACCAGAAGGAAGATGGTCGACGACAACAAGCAGCCCTGCCTCACTCCGGTCCGGACCTCCAAAGGCTCCGTCAGCTTGCCTTTGTGGATAACCTGGCATGTGGAACTGGCATGCATTTGTTGGATGATGGCGATGAACTTGGGTGGGATCCGTAGTGTGCCATGAGGGTTCCAGACAACATCCCGGTCCACGCTGTCGAAGGCCTTCTCCGAAGTCCACGAAGACTGAGTAGAGTGGAGACTGCCATTCAAGGGACTGCTCTATAATGATGCGCAGGGTGGCGATGTGGTCGGTGCATGACTTGTCCTGCCGAAATCTGCCTGTTCGTTACCGCGGTGGGGGGCCAGACGGTAGAGATGACCCATAATGTTCATAAAACATATCCTAAGTCTAATGCAATTAATAATTAATTGTGAATCAATCGAAAATTACTTGCTAATAATTCTAAGACTAAGTTACTTAAAAAATATTTTTCTTTACCTATATTTCTTTGTATATAAAGCTATTTGGCTGCAAGTGTGACCTAATACAATGAATACAATGAAATATGACTTGACTTAATCCTCTGACTCCGCGTGGGAGCATAGGGCCTCAACAACGCTCTTCCAGCGAACTCTATTTTGGGCGACTCTCTTCAGCTGAGCCCACGTCCATCCAGCTGCCTTCATCTCTCGCTCAGTGCAGCGTCTCCATATCTCCTTTGGCCTGCCTACTCTTCTCTTTCCCTGCGGGTTCCACTCTAGCACCTGCCTTGTGACATTGTCTGGGCTCTTGCGCAGATTGTGGCCTATGGGACGCAAGGTATTGAAGGTGTGCCTGGCTTTGTTGATGCGGCTTCTGATGTCTTCGTCTGCTCCTCCATTCTTGCTCACCACACTGCCCAGGTAGACAAACTTGTCCACTTCACCGATGTTGGATCCTTGTAGATGGATTGGAGCTTGTTGTTTATCCGTATGGTTTCTGTCTTTTGGTGTTGATGTTGAGCCCAGCTTTGTTTGCTTCGTCTGCGAGCCTATTCAGTTTCTGTTGTGCATCTTGTTGCCGGTGTGACAGTAGGCTGACGTCATCCATGAAGTCGAGGTCTTCAAGCTGCTTGGTGAAGGTCCATCGAATTCCTGTGTTTGCATTCTCAGTGGACTTCTTCATGATCTAGTCCACTACCAGAAGGAAGATGGTCGACGACAACAAGCAGCCCTGCCTCACTCCGGTCCGGACCTCAAAAGGCTCCGTCAGCTTGCCTTTGTGGATAACCTGGCATGTGGAACTGGCATGCATTTGTTGGATGATGGCGATGAACTTGGGTGGGATCCCGTAGTGTGCCATGAGGTTCCAGACAACATCCCGGTCCACGCTGTCGAAGGCCTTCTCGAAGTCCACGAAGACTGAGTAGAGTGGAGACTGCCATTCAAGGGACTGCTCTATAATGATGCGCAGGGTGGCGATGTGGTCGGTGCATGACTTGTCCTGCCGAAATCCTGCCTGTTCGTTACCGCGGTGGGGGGCCAGACGGTAGAGATGACCCATAATGTTCATAAAACATATCCTAAGTCTAATGCAATTAATAATTAATTGTGAATCAATCGAAAATTACTTGCTAATAATTCTAAGACTAAGTTACTTAAAAAAATATTTTCTTTACCTATATTTCTTTGTATATAAAGCTATTTGGCTGCAAGTGTGACCTAATACAATGAATACAATGAAATATGACTTGACTTAATCCTCTGACTCCGCGTGGGAGCATAGGGCCTCAACTTAACGCTCTTCCAGCGAACTCTATTTTGGGCGACTCTCTTCAGCTGAGCCCACGTCCATCCAGCTGCCTTCATCTCTCGCTCAGTGCAGCGTCTCCATGTCTCCTTTGGCCTGCCTGCTCTTCTCTTTCCCTGCGGGTTCCACTCTAGCACCTGCCTTGTGACATTGTCTGGGCTCTTGCGCAGATTGTGGCCTATGGGACGCAAGGTATTGAAGGTGTGCCTGGCTTTGTTGATGCGGCTTCTGATGTCTTCGTCTGCTCCTCCATTCTTGCTCACCACACTGCCCAGGTAGACAAACTTGTCCACTTCACCGATGTTGGATCCTTGTAGATGGATTGGAGCTTGTTGTTTATCCGTATGGTTTCTGTCTTTTTGGTGTTGATGTTGAGCCCAACTTTGTTTGCTTCGTCTGCGAGCCTATTCAGTTTCTGTTGTGCATCTTGTTGCCGGTGTGACAGTAGGCTGACGTCATCCATGAAGTCGAGGTCTTCAAGCTGCTTGGTGAAGGTCCATCGAATTCCTGTGTTTGCATTCTCAGTGGACTTCTTCATGATCTAGTCCACTACCAGAAGGAAGATGGTCGACGACAACAAGCAGCCCTGCCTCACTCCGGTCCGGACCTCAAAAGGCTCCGTCAGCTTGCCTTTGTGGATAACCTGGCATGTGGAACTGGCATGCATTTGTTGGATGATGGCGATGAACTTGGGTGGGATCCCGTAGTGTGCCATGAGGTTCCAGACAACATCCCGGTCCACGCTGTCGAAGGCCTTCTCGAAGTCCACGAAGACTGAGTAGAGTGGAGACTGCCATTCAAGGGACTGCTCTATAATGATGCGCAGGGTGGCGATGTGGTCGGTGCATGACTTGTCCTGCCGAAATCCTGCCTGTTCGTTACCGCGGTGGGGGGGCCAGACAGTAGAGATGACCCATAATGTTCATAAAACATATCCTAAGTCTAATGCAATTAATAATTAATTGTGAATCAATCGAAAATTACTTGCTAATAATTCTAAGACTAAGTTACTTAAAAAAATATTTTCTTTACCTATATTTCTTTGTATATAAAGCTATTTGGCTGCAAGTGTGACCTAATACAATGAATACAATGAAATATGACTTGACTTAATCCTCTGACTCCGCGTGGGAGCATAGGGCCTCAACAACGCTCTTCCAGCGAACTCTATTTTGGGCGACTCTCTTCAGCTGAGCCCACGTCCATCCAGCTGCCTTCATCTCTCGCTCAGTGCAGCGTCTCCATGTCTCCTTTGGCCTGCCTGCTCTTCTCTTTCCCTGCGGGTTCCACTCTAGCACCTGCCTTGTGACATTGTCTGGGCTCTTGCGCAGATTGTGGCCTATGGGACGCAAGGTATTGAAGGTGTGCCTGGCTTTGTTGATGCGGCTTCTGATGTCTTCGTCTGCTCCTCCATTCTTGCTCACCACACTGCCCAGGTAGACAAACTTGTCCACTTCACCGATGTTGGATCCTTGTAGATGGATTGGAGCTTGTTGTTTATCCGTATGGTTTCTGTCTTTTTGGTGTTGATGTTGAGCCCAACTTTGTTTGCTTCGTCTGCGAGCCTATTCAGTTTCTGTTGTGCATCTTGTTGCCGGTGTGACAGTAGGCTGACGTCATCCATGAAGTCGAGGTCTTCAAGCTGCTTGGTGAAGGTCCATCGAATTCCTGTGTTTGCATTCTCAGTGGACTTCTTCATGATCTAGTCCACTACCAGAAGGAAGATGGTCGACGACAACAAGCAGCCCTGCCTCACTCCGGTCCGGACCTCAAAAGGCTCCGTCAGCTTGCCTTTGTGGATAACCTGGCATGTGGAACTGGCGTGCATTTGTTGGATGATGGCGATGAACTTGGGTGGGATCCCGTAGTGTGCCATGAGGTTCCAGACAACATCCCGGTCCACGCTGTCGAAGGCCTTCTCGAAGTCCACGAAGACTGAGTAGAGTGGAGACTGCCATTCAAGGGACTGCTCTATAATGATGCGCAGGGTGGCGATGTGGTCGGTGCATGACTTGTCCTGCCGAAATCCTGCCTGTTCGTTACCGCGGTGGGGGGCCAGACAGTAGAGATGACCCATAATGTTCATAAAACATATCCTAAGTCTAATGCAATTAATAATTAATTGTGAATCAATCGAAAATTACTTGCTAATAATTCTAAGACTAAGTTACTTAAAAAAATATTTTCTTTACCTATATTTCTTTGTATATAAAGCTATTTGGCTGCAAGTGTGACCTAATACAATGAATACAATGAAATATGACTTGACTTAATCCTCTGACTCCGCGTGGGAGCATAGGGCCTCAACAACGCTCTTCCAGCGAACTCTATTTTGGGCGACTCTCTTCAGCTGAGCCCACGTCCATCCAGCTGCCTTCATCTCTCGCTCAGTGCAGCGTCTCCATGTCTCCTTTGGCCTGCCTGCTCTTCTCTTTCCCTGCGGGTTCCACTCTAGCACCTGCCTTGTGACATTGTCTGGGCTCTTGCGCAGATTGTGGCCTATGGGACGCAAGGTATTGAAGGTGTGCCTGGCTTTGTTGATGCGGCTTCTGATGTCTTCGTCTGCTCCTCCATTCTTGCTCACCACACTGCCCAGGTAGACAAACTTGTCCACTTCACCGATGTTGGATCCTTGTAGATGGATTGGAGCTTGTTGTTTATCCGTATGGTTTCTGTCTTTTTGGTGTTGATGTTGAGCCCAACTTTGTTTGCTTCGTCTGCGAGCCTATTCAGTTTCTGTTGTGCATCTTGTTGCCGGTGTGACAGTAGGCTGACGTCATCCATGAAGTCGAGGTCTTCAAGCTGCTTGGTGAAGGTCCATCGAATTCCTGTGTTTGCATTCTCAGTGGACTTCTTCATGATCTAGTCCACTACCAGAAGGAAGATGGTCGACGACAACAAGCAGCCCTGCCTCACTCCGGTCCGGACCTCAAAAGGCTCCGTCAGCTTGCCTTTGTGGATAACCTGGCATGTGGAACTGGCGTGCATTTGTTGGATGATGGCGATGAACTTGGGTGGGATCCCGTAGTGTGCCATGAGGTTCCAGACAACATCCCGGTCCACGCTGTCGAAGGCCTTCTCGAAGTCCACGAAGACTGAGTAGAGTGGAGACTGCCATTCAAGGGACTGCTCTATAATGATGCGCAGGGTGGCGATGTGGTCGGTGCATGACTTGTCCTGCCGAAATCCTGCCTGTTCGTTACCGCGGTGGTCGACAGGTAGAGGCCAGACGAAAAGCAGTCCACTGGTCCTCCAGGTTGGGGGTTGGGGTGGGGGTTAACAACCCACTCCCGTAAAAAACAAGCTTGTTATAGAAACCGAAACAACGAACTTAGAAAACAACTTAGCTCCAGTAGAGCTTATGACGCGAGCTAATGAAAGCCTTCGGGAAGTCAGTGCGCCGACCTATCTTCTGACAGCCAAGACCAAAACCAAGATCGGAACCTGGAACATCCTAACCCTGTATGAAAGTGGTAAAGCAGCACATGTCGCAAAAGAGATGAAACGATATGGGCTCCAAAATTTAGGACTGTCTGAAACCAGATGGAATGGAAATGGACAAACCAAACTGGCAAGTGGAGAAACTTTCATCTACTCTGGGCCAGAAGAAGAACATGTACAGGGAATAGGACTGCTCATGACACCAGATGCAGCCAAGGCACTGATAGAGTGGGAGCCTGTCTCTGCAAGGATACTGACAGCATGATTCAAATCAAAGGGAAGAAACGTCACCATCATACAGTGTTACGCCCCCACCAACACGGCAGATGAAGAAGAGAAAAACAACTTCTACAGTGCCTTACAAAATACCATTGACAAAGTGCACAGAAGAGACCTCAAAATACTGATGGGGACCTGAACGCCAAAGTAGGAAATGACAACACCAATAAAGAGCTCATCATGGGCAAACATGGCATCGGAGATATAAACAACAACAGAGAACTGTTCACAGATTTCTGTGCTTTCAATGACCTAGTCATTGGAGGCACCATCTTCCCTCACAAAAACATCCACAAGAAGACCTGGATATCCCCTGATGGAAAAAACTAAGAACCAGATAGACCACATTTCCATCAGCCGCAAGTGGAGGAGAAGCCTTCTGGATGTGAGGATGAAACGAGGAACAGACGCTGCATCGGACCATCACCTAGTGCAGGCTACCGTGAAGCTGAAACTGAGAGCCCACAAGGACAAAGCACAGAGACCCTCCTTCAAGTACAACGTCCAGAGCCTGAAAGACACCAGAAAAACCACAGAGTACCAATGCAGCCTGAAAAACCGCTTTGAGGCACTAGCTGACTTGGCTGAGAAAACAATAGAGGAACACTGGCAGGAGATTAAAAAGAGCTGGACAGAAACCTGCAAAGAAGTCCTGGGAAAGAAAACAAAAGAGCGCAAGGAGTGGCTGACCGCAAGCACCTGGGACCTTGTGGAGGAGAGGAAAACATTGAAAGAGAGGATCAACCACAGTCATGACCAACAGGAGAAAAGAGACCTGCAGGCAAAGTACTCGGAAATAAACAAGAAAGTGAAGAAGAGCGCCAGAGCAGACAAGAGGAAATTCATCCACGACCTAACGGAGGAGGCAGAAACAGCAGCAGGCAAGAGAGATATGAAGAGGCTGTACGAAATTACCAGGACCCTGGCAGGCAAGAACACACATCAAATGTGCTCTGTGAAAGACAAAGACAGGAAAACCATCACAACTGAAAGTCAGGAGAGAGAACGTTGGGCCCAGCATTTCACAGAAATTCTGAACAGACCCCCACCAAAACAACCCCCTACTATACCACCAGCAGACAGTCTTCTAGATGTCAACACCAACCCCACCACTAAAGTGGAGATCACTAAGGTGGTGAAGAATATCAAATCAGGCAAAGCCGCAGGTCCAGACGGCATACCACCAGAAGCCCTGAAAGCCGATGTCCCCACAACAACAAACATGCTTCTCCCTCTTCTCCAGAAAGTCTGGACGCAAGAACAGGTACCTGCTGAATGGAGACAAGGGCACCTCGTCAAGCTCCCGAAGAAAGGTGACCTATCCAGCTGTAACAACTGGCGAGGCATCATGCTCCTGTCTGTTCCCAGCAAGATCTTGACAATGAAATATAGGATGTAGAAAAATATTTGTTTAAAAAGTAACTTAGAATTATTAGAGAGCAATATTACTGTCCATTTCATTTGATTTGTGCTAAGATCTTTGAAATGACATATGAAAGAACCCTTTATCTCATGGGCAGAGTGTCGTTAAAAATTACCCCTTTTACTGTTTTATTAGTTTTAGCCCAATTTGGTGAGTGCTGCCTGTGGAAAGCATGGACAAATAAGACAAGGAGACAAGAATTACTTAGGACAATCACAGTATGCAGAAAGTTTTCTTAAGTGTTGGGAAATCTTGCTTTATTTGCAAATTTTTCATTTGTCTTGAAATTTTGAAATATTTATCAAAGTCAAAGAGATAGTTATGAACAATTTACCATTAGAAGATTTCATTTCATTTGCATTGACACTTCTAAGTCTTTACAGAGAAGAAACTCTTTCAAAGTTACCATTATAACATATTTATAGATCTTTAAATAGTAAAAGACCTATGCTGCACATATGTTATATATTGTAAATACAACAAAATATTTATATTTGGCCTTAAATTAGTCTATAATAAAATTAATTGGCCACAATAGAAAGCCGATTTAGCTGATGATACAAAAACCAGACATACATCTATAAGGAAAGGACTCATTTTCTTTAACAATACATATTTAGTGTGAATCTGAATACAAATTATCATCATATGATCTAATCTGTTGTATATCTGTGAACAGTGTATATATTTATTGAAAGAAAGTAAGAACACCATTAATTTTAATAAAAATATATAATTATAAAACCAACATCTTTCTCAATGATTTTACCTATATGAATAGTCTCATACATATTGTGGAACAAGTATCAATAACTTACTCAAGTAAAGATAATATAAATAAGACTGCCAATAAATTAAATACTAATTTACTTTAAACCAAAATAATTTTATTCTTTTTTTATCTTCTATAATTTAGGTGGTGTAATTTAGAATGGCAAGTGAAGATTTCCCAGATGATTTTGATATCATAGTTTTAGGGACTGGTATGTAAACCTTTTCAATCCGATATACATTCCCAGTGATATGTCCACACTTGAGATGCAATTCATGAAAAAGCAGGTTGTGGCAAACAATGGAGAAAGTTATAAAAATTAATGAAGTGACAGTGCTGGAAGTTGTTTTAGATATTGATCAGGTGGGGGAGGTAGGGTAAGGAGGAACCACTCTGTCTACCACATACTCTCTATAAACAATTATATTTTTTTTATCCAGATTTAATTGTCTGATGCAGAGTTGGAGTGGACTTCCCACTGACACCTTCTTTTTAAACTCATTTTATTGGGGCTCATACGTTGCAGAAAAAATGAACCAAATGCATTATTTCTTACAAGAAAGATTATCGATGATAAGAAGACTTTTTAAGCTTACATATACAATGAGACACTAAAAAATCGCATACAAACTACAATTTAACTTGCCAATCAATTACACATCATATCTAAAATATAATATTTGTAGCCTATGTTTATACTATATAATTATGGCATGGAAAAGCTGTATCTATTAATTCTCTGAATTTTAAAAAAAAAACTAGGCCTTTTTATGAATATTTCCATATAATGTGTGAACATTTCACTTTTTAGCTAATCTTTCTGAGCTTTTTTTTTTTTTTAAATTTATTAAAGTGAGAGAACGTTAAATATCCTTACAGGTCTTACTGAGACAATAGTTGCAGCTGCTTTTTCTCGAATAGGTTTAAAAGTTTTGCACCTTGAAAGGTAAACATTTTTGTATGAGTTAAAAGTACATCAGATAGGAACTAATAACGTTCACAAGAAAATTATTTTTTTTTGAATGTTTACTGTAGATAAAAAATATATAAATCTCCTTATGATGTAATTGTTTTTGTAATTTTTTGTATCAAAAGGAATGATTATTATGGTGGTGCATACAGCAATTTCAATTTTGAAGGAATAGAAAATTGGAGGTCAGCCAATGAGGTAGAAAAGGTATTTAGATTTTCTCTCCTGTGACTGTTAAAAAATATGTCAATGCTGAATATTAATTCTGTGCAATTAAATTTCCTAGAACTTACAAAATGATTGCAAAAGTGAATCAGAGATTTCGGAAAATATAAAAAACAAATTGAAAGATGGAGAGTCTGTTGCTATTTTACCAACAAAAGTTTCTTCAGCTTTCAACATTAAATCCCGCTTTTGTATCAGGTTAGTTTTTGATACTGTAAAATTTAGTAATATTCTTATTCTGGTTTACTAAATGTGCACTTTTGTTTTGGTTTGAAATTTTTTTTTTATATGCAACAATACATATAAATCACATATGTGTATGTTCATTAAAATATTTAATCTAAAATATACTATTGTATAGGGAAAGAACAGCTGAAGAGCAAGCTAGAGCAGATGTCAGACTGACCAATTCCAGGATTACCATCTCAGATATTAAATTACCAGGTAACTAACATATCCATTGCTTAAATTACCAATTATGCAAGAAAATAGGATGTATTAGAACTGATTTACATGACAAAGGGTTAGCAAACTTTTGGACCTCACTGACCGCATAATTTGTAGTGTCATGCTGCAGACCACTGAATTCACGAGTTAACTCCAGCAGACCGCTAAGATTATTATTTTTCATTCCCACGTATTATTTTTACATGTAAGTGTGTGATGATGAGTATGTACCCTTATAAACAAAAAAACAATCCCAGCTTAAGACTTACATTCAAAAAATGAACATGAAATTGCTTGTGTATTTTTTCATGCAAACATTCAAGAATTTATAAAATAATAGTTTTTATTGTTAAAAAATGGATAAATATGGCTAATAAAGGCAAAAAAAAATCTAAATTCTTCCGTGGACCAGCTAAATTGTTTTTAGATCACCAATAGTCTCAAACCATGTGGTTGATGACTACTGTACTAGACCAATGAGGATAAAAAGCAATCGGATATTGAGACATCCAAAAACTTAATGCATTTAAATAATGGATTTAAATGAATGTCTTGTAGATCTTAATTTGGGATTTCCAGGTATCTGTTTATAGAGTCATAATAATTAGAATTCTAATGCATAAATAACAATTTAAAATTTAAGCAGTTTTTGTTCTTTAAGATTATATGTCAAAATAAAATGTTTCTTAAGAGGATGACAAATCTAAAGAACCCCCACATGTTGAAAATTCTGTGGAACCAGAAAATTCTTCTTCACTTGATTCTGGGGTCTGTACAGAGAAGTTGATCAATGAACTTTGTTTGGATCCTTCATCTAAGAGCGCAGCTCTTGAAGAGGAAGGCAATGTAAAGGATCAGCCGGTACCTCCAGTAGATGCTATTGCATCCCAAGTAGAAATAGAGAAAGCAATAGCAGATAGTCAAAATATCCAACAGACAAAAGATTGGAACATAGGAGACATAAAAGATGACTGGAGGAAATATTGTATAGACATCTCGCCTAAGGTTATTGAATGTTTTTTCTACAACTTTAATTAAATGTTTTTAAATAATTTTTTATTACATGTATTGATTATCTTAAGCTTAAATTGTGGATGTATCTCATTCAGCAGCTTTCGTTTCCACTAATATATATCTTTCTTGTCACATAAAACGCTTGCAGCAGGTCAATAAGTTTTTACTAACATTTATACAAATACTGTTTTTACTTCATATATTCTTTCATCAATTTTAAAACTCTGAACTGGGTAAATAGCTTTTCCCCAAATAGTGCTAATTAAATTTTGGGTGAATTTTATTCTTCTTCTGCTAACGTAGGAGTAAAATAGGTAAGTGGGGCCCTTGTCCAGTGGAGTAGTGAGCTTAACTTGCCCCCAGGGCACAATACCTTTTTAGCGCCCACCCCCCCCCATTCAAAATCCATATATTATATGTAAAATATACCATTTGGCGCCCCTTTGTGAGTAGCACCCTTTGCCCTCCCCCCTCACCTCACCTCGCCACTGCCCTTGTCATTGTCAGAGGACCCAGATTTCCTTGCTGCAGTTCTGACAGCACTGACTGCTGAAAGTTTTATTAAATGTTTATTAACTTACAGTGAACGTCAGTGGAGCGAAATATTCAGTACAAGGAATTTTTTTCTTTGGCCCCCTTCCCCTTCGCTATATAACATCTATTAAAGACTGTAGTTGTAAGGAACTCTTTCCGTATTGCTGCAAAAAAATAAATAGCCATTTAGTAGATATTTAAGTTACCCCCTTATCAAAAAATAATAAATCATCTCGGCAAATTTCTAAATCTTGTCAACTTGAGCTCAACAACTTTCACATTTGCTAGATAATTGGAGGGGGTGGGAGAGGGGTTTAACTTCTTCTGATGTGGACAGATCACGCTGGGTAAAATTTCATTCAACCAGGTGCAGTACGGGAGACAGTGTTGTCTTGACATCAGCGGGGAAGGTGGGGGGGCGGACACTACTAAGTAACAATGAACGAGCAGGTGAGGAGAGTTTTAGCAAGATGGGAAAGGGGAGGAAAAGAGTTTATCTTTCATTAATGTTTTATTTTTTCTCCTTTTATATTGCAGATTCTCTTTTGCAGTGGAGAGCTTGTAGATTTATTAATACAGTCAGATGTTGCCAGATATTGTGAATTTAGAAGCGTCAGTAGAGTGCTCACCATTTTAAATGATAAGTTACAACAGGTATGTATGTTTGCTTATAATAAAATGAAATACAAGAAATTCAGAGAGAAAAACAAAAGCTTGTTGTAGAATTGCACTTACTTTTTTAAAATGTACCCACATTTTTCTTGGCAAAGAAGATAAATAAATAATGATATACAACTGATTCACATAATTATGCAGATTTATTTGTTGAGATGTGTAAAAGAAATGTTTAACATTGTGCCTTATAGGTCCCTTGTTCCAGAGCTGATGTGTTCAGCAGCAAGCTAGTTTCTCTCATTGAAAAAAGATTGATGATGAAGTTCCTGCAGTTTGCTGCTGACTATGACTCTAATCCTCAGGAATACAAAGGTAATTATATTTAGTTTTCTTTGATTATAGTTTTCATTTATTCAATTAGTAATATTATCATTCTTCATGAGATGTTTTGTTGATTAAAATGAGATCTTAAAATAAATAATTCAGGGCATTTTTTTGAAAATTAAAAGACTGAACAGTCTTCTACTTCATGATATCGGTATCTTTTATTAATCATAAAAATTACCAGGATACATCATACATGACACAATATAAAACAGTAAACAAACCTGATAAAGACAATATGACAGTAGACAAGCCTGTAACATTTATGGATCATATGGAAAGAACCCGTAACAGTCTTATTGTTTGGGAACTCAGAATAGTATCAGGAGTCTATGTGAAAAAGGGTTAAGTAAAAAAAAAGAAATTGAATTACTTCTACAATGGCTAGACAGACCAGGAAAGCAGAGCAGATCTTGATTTCCTAGCTGGGTACAGGGCATTGTCCTATTGGTGCATACTTTGGGAGATAAGCACCCATTTTAAACTTGCAGTGTCTATGAAGTGCTGTCTTAGTGTCTCTGGGTGGTGGATAGCAGCTTTCTGGCCTTTGGTCTGTATGACAATCCTCAATTGGTGGTTTTTAGCTCACAGAATCACTAGAACTCATAAGAGAGAGTGTTACCTTTAATACACCTAGCCGGAATCCTGTCACAGCTTGCTACTCACTTATCTCAATTAAATGTTTTGGGAAACAGGCTAAAAGAATAAAAAAAATGTTATAACAATAAAAAATATGCATAATGTTAAAAAATTTATTTTTTTACCTCCAACGTACATTGTTAGGACCTTGCCTGCCTTCCCCTGGTATGCCCTTAAGTGAAACGGTCAATCGATAATATTGATTTTTTTTACTCAATTTTTTAAACTTTCTGTGTGAATAAAAGGTTGCTTAAAATGTTTCAGTACACTTGGTTTAGTAACTGGTTACAGCAATTTTCATTGAAATATCTTAAAAAAATAATTGCAGTTGCTTATTGTAAACAGTTTTAATCTTGATATATATTTTTTTCAGATTTTACTTTACATCTTACTAATCGGAAATATTGTAACTTTCTTTTGTTTGATCTCCCTCTTCAGATTTTTTAGACAAGCCTTTTGTTGAGTTTTTGAAATCCAAAAAGTTGACACCAAATATTCAACACTATATACAGCATGCAATAGCAATGGTTACAGATTCAGGGCTTACACAGGAAGTGAGTATTTTAAATTACTTGAATTCATTATTAAACCAATAAATTAGTAATTCAGTAAATAATGGTAATATCAAATAAAATGGCATAAATTTACAGTGTTAATTTTATTTTCTCAGTCGAGGATTCTTCTATTAAAAAAAATACATGTTCTCGATTGCAGGGATTACGGAAAACAAAAACATTTTTGCAGTCTTTGGGAAGATATGGCAATACTGCATTTTTGTTTCCTCTGTATGGTACTGGAGAGCTTCCACAGGCCTTTTCCAGGTGACTTATAATTTATTTGTTTTAAATAACTTCTTTTATTTTTTTTTTATTGGTAATTGGTTGTTAATATTTGTTGTGATGCTAAAATGAAATATTTTATGTTAATATTTCATTGCATTATAACATTTCCATTCTTGCAAGTGGTAAAATTGGTTGCAGATTAATGGGAGACTTTTTTTTTTATGAAGTTGTTAAAAAATATAAATATATTTTAGGTATTATCTTGACGGCTGCATTTCAGCAGGGGAAACCATGTTTAATTCAGGGCACCATTTTAGTTTACCACACTCATATTTATTTAATTCTGAAGTATAGAATTAAATTTTACAAAGTAATTATTAAAACTGGAGCCCGTGGCTCTCAACTCATTGTCACAGACTGTTAAAATGTTCCAAAGGGTTTTGCCCCTTCTTGCCAGGTGAATCTATGTGGCATTATCAAAATTACTATTTATTAACTCTCTTAGAAGAATTTTTTTCTGAAGCTGTGTCAAAACAAGATGAAGAACTATTGAAGAACTATAGCTGAGATCATATTAAAATGAACAGTGATTTTTTTTCCAATAGTTTTTTTTACAAGGTATCTTTACAATAGTTGCTTGTTACTTAAAAAAAATATGGTAATCAATGCTGTATTGATTCTTGAGAGGATGGTGCAGGACAGAGTTCTCTGTTGTTGGTGGCCTAGGGGTGACGGGCCTTGGTGATGATGACTCTTGATTGATTAATGTAAAATAATAACAAAGTTTACTACACAAATCAATCTCCCATTATTTTATTTCAGACTGTCTGCAGTGTTTGGTGGCATATACTGCCTGACAACCACAGCGTCACATCTAATAGCAGATGCTGATAATAAGTACTGTAGCACTATCATTTACAAAATTTTATCATACTTTCTCCCTACCTTAATATCTGCTGTAATTTAGACTTCAATGTGTAATTGGCTACTTATTTGCTGAAGATTACTCTGTGCTGTATTCATTGTTCAAATCACTGCAGATTAGTTTCATAATTCTTTTTTTTTATCCTACTCTAGATGTTGTGCTGTAGTAACTTCCAATGGACAAAGAATCAGCTGCAGGTGAGCAGAAATCAATTGCTTTTTATGATAGTGTTGGGCCACAGTTTGCATACTTGATAAGCTATCAGCTCTCAAAAATTCATTTGATTTGATATATTCACTTTTCAACAGATATTTGATTACTGAATGTTCATACCTTCCATCATCTTATGTGTTGAGGATAAACAATAGGTCAGCCATGAACATTACACACATTTTTTTATGCTTTTTGGTTTTGTTAGACCGGCCTTGAGGTTTTAAAATTAATTCTTATTTATATTTCTTTTCAATAAGATAAAAAACTAAAACTTTATACTTAAAACTTTTACTATGTTTCTCTAATTTCATTAGAAAAATATCCAGAGCTATCTTTATCACTGACAGCTCTATACTGCCAACTGAAAGCTCTGAAGTAAGTCGAAATATGTGTTACTTAAGCTGTTAAAACTTGTCAGAATGTCTTCATATGGCTGAAATTTATGTAGAACCATCAGTTTAAATTAAAGAAATTTATTTCATTTAAATTTAAAAGTACGGAAACATGTTTTACTCTTTTTTTTTTTAAAGAAATATCATCCAATTATTTTAGTCGCCTATCTGGGAACATGTATGCCACATTTTTTAGAAAAATTTGGGAGGTTTAAATGTTTATTTCAAGCAATGAATCATTCATGGAATGAAGCCCAGATCAGGACTGCAGTTTGGTTTTTGGGGGTACAGCTATATTTGGGTGCTCTAGGCAAAAATACCTGTTGGGTATTTGATAGGAAATAGTACTGGACTAAGGCACTTTGGCAATGAGGGCAACAGGCAGTTATCTAGTTTGCCTATTGATAAGAACAACAATGGCTAGATAATGGGAATTAGGAAAAAGGTTTTAGAATTGAATCTTTTTATGAAGACATTTCTTAAAAAGTTTAAGTAAACAGGGCACAGAAAATTACTTAGAAATAAAATGGAAAACTGAAATTTTCAAAATACCCCCACTGAACAACGTAATGGTCAACCACAGGGTGTAGGTCTTATGTTGGGAGACAATGGTTGAGAGAATACACCTGTGGTAGAGTCAGCTCGTAAGTTCTTTGTTACATTAATTTGGTCAAAATCAGGCAGCAGAGCACTAAGCTAGCCACACAGTTGTGACCTTTATCACAGCTATGAATATAATATATTTAATTTGCCATTTGGGTTCTTTTGTCTATTAAATGTGTTGTTGTTTTACATAAAGTTTTTATTTTAATTAAAAATTTTTTTCCACCAAATAAAAACCTTTTTCAAAAAAATTTTAATTTTAAATTAATTTCATTAAAAGTCATCCATGCATCCCCCCTCCCAATAACCCTCACCCAAGCATGATTTGTATTTGGTTTAAATAAGATGTTAAAACTGTGAAGATTACACTAAAGTTCCTTTAATTTATATTTGTTTTACAATAAACATTGTTTTATTTATTTTCTCGCCCACAGCTTTCTTTACTTCATTATGTTAGTCCTAAAAATCCAGAGAGACCAGTGACAGTGTTAGAACTGCCTTCCTCAGCTTGTGTCTGCCCCAAAGATACTTGTAATTATGTCTTTTAATTATTTATATCGTAAACCACCTTCAGTTGTGCATTGTATGATGAATTCATTTGAATTAAATTGTAATGATTATGGCTATAAAATATTTAGGAATTGTCATTTATTTAGCCCATCAGTACTTAAATTCAAACCCAGCAACTCTATTTATAATTTATCCAGTCAGCAAAAAAGGATATAAAAAAAATTTATTAAAAAACAGTAAGATCTATTGCTAATGCACTTTTGCATGAAAACTAATTGTTCTTATCAATGAGTTTAGTTATATGTAATCAAATTCTTATTGATGGATTTCTTACTTTCCCGTCTTTTTATGACTTCTCTAAGTTTACAGTTACAAAGATTTCATTTACTTTTTATTTATTTATGTACATTTATGAACATTTTGATAGAGTTATTATTTTGGTGTTCATATTAATAATTCTGACTTAAATACATTGATACTTAGGAAACCTTTATCAATGTTCTATTGGGTTTTACCTATTTTAGATAAACTTGGTCAATACTGGTGTATTTCAGAGTGATACTGGTTTCAAAATTGAAATATTTTGATAATAAAGTTAATTGATACATTTTTTTACAGATTTACTATCATCACTTTTCTTTGTTGCTAAACTTGAGTACTTAAATTAATCAAACCTTTACACTTTATTACAAAAATAACAACATTAAATCAGTATATAAATGATATAAATGCAACATCATAAATAAATTTATTCTTTTTTTTTATCTATACTTTTTTTTTTTCAAGTCATTGTTCATTTGACCAAAGTCTTAAGCTGTGAAGATCCAGAGGAAGATTTCAGAGAAGTCAGAGAGAAACTGTTTACAGTTGACAACATTGGTGAATAGGTTTCTTGCGTGTTTAGTTTAAAATGTTTGTTAGTTTGATTGAATTTTAGTCTTAAAAATTACTGATGGTGTGAGAAGAACAGGGTAGATTCCACAACTTTATTTTTGTGCATTGAATTCATTTATTTGGCTTCATCTGTATCTCTGTTTGGCTCATTATGTACTTCAGCATATGCTATAAGGTCTAATAGCATTTGTCAGAAAAATTTAATGTTATTATTGTAAACTATACAGAAATTTCTGGGACAGGTAATTGATGAAATTTAATGTACATCCTTAGATTTCAGTCACGTTTTCAATCAGGAAAAGAATTTGAAAATACAAAATTTTTTTTTTCATTGCATAAATTTTAACTCTAAAATGTAAAATAAAATGATCTGATCTGTCGTATTATTGATCAAAAGGTTATTAATGAGTTTATTTACTGCATAGAATAAAAAATTATATTTATGGTGAGACAGAATGATAACCTATGGATAACTTTTTTGAGGAGTCTCAAAATTGGATATTAACATATGTATAGGAATCTACAATCTAATTTTTCTGACAGGTGAACCTGAAGAGAAAAAAAAGCCCAAAATATTATGGTCCATGTATTTCAGTCAGGAAGATAATAGCCAAGTAAGACTCACAGAGAACGCTATAGCCAATGTGCTGGTCACATCAGGAGGAGGGGATGCAGGAGTGGACTTAGACTTTTGCGTAGCAGAGGTCAGTCAGCTTAATTTCATTTTTTTCTGAAAGTTGTAATTATATTCTGGCTTTGTTCTCAAGGAGATGAAATTCCAATGAAAAGGGGTCTATTTGTTGCTTTTATTTCAGGCAAGAAACATCTTTCACACTGTTTGCCCCGATGAGGAATTTCTGCCTAAACCACCAAATCCTGAAGACATCCTTCTTGTGAACGATACAGAGGTCTCAAGTGAGCAGGCAGTGTCAGAGTATGAAACGAAACAGGAAGAAGAAACAAATGATGCAACAGAACGTTTGCCTGATGACAAAGTGGATGAAATTTTACACCAGCAAGAAGAAGGAGCTTGCACCGCAGACTTAAAAAGAACTGAAGATCATTAAGCAGAGAAACAATTCAATCATTCATTGACCTTTTTTTTTAAACGATCAATTTTATTTAATGTTTTATGTATTAATTGAGTAATGAAATGAATGCAAATTTTATTTGCTTTTAATATAAAACTATACATTGTAAATTAAAAGTGAAATATTTTACTAAATCATTTTTGTACCTTAATGTAATATATTTTATTTTTTTTTAAAAGCATTTTGAATGTGTTAGACAGTTAATTATTGTATAATATTTAAAAAATTCATGTCTGAATTTCTCAGTAAGCAAGCACAGGTACTTTTGCTTCATTGTCTTTCTAAATAAAAATGTTTTTGTGTGCAATATGCTTACATGAATTGAGTTTAACACTTTTTAGCTTGATGGCACAAGGGAAATTATGGTTAATGAATTATTTTTTTTTTACTTTTTGGTAGAATCAGTAATACTTGCATCAGAACTCATTCTTAGAAGTAAAACTTACATTTAAAAAAAAACCCAACCCAACCTTTTACCCACATTAAACGTAATAAAGGTATAACGTAATAAAGGTATAACGTAGTAAAGGTATAACGTAATAAAGGTATAATGTTAACCAAATTATCATAAATAGTTGGAATGTCTGAAAGGAAGTTTAAGGTACTTAGGTGTTGTGCAAGTGGTAAATTGAAAAAAATGAGTTATGTCATTTCCTCTACATTTAGTTATGTCCCATTTTTATGCAACATTTCTTTTTATTTACTAACAAATTAAAATGATTCAGCTGAAATTTAATACAAAAACAAGCTCCTGATCTAGGGAATGAATATATTTGAGTTTAATCAGAGTTTGCAAAGCTAATCTTCTCATGGTTACAGAAATAAACTAAAACAAATACACATTTTCTAAAAATAAATATTAGTGAATAATGTTAGATTTACAAATAAAAATGTACAAACTGGTACACTGAGCATGATACTAACAGCAGGCATTCATTCCAGAAAATACAAAATACATTGTTAACATTTAGTGATGAAATACTTCCGGCTAAAGCATTTTTTACATTTTACCATATGAAGTTTATCAAAGGAAACTATATTTAGATTTATTAAAGTATTTTTGATCACATCAGTGGAAAATCATTTTTTTTAAAAATAATTAAAAATCTTTTGTATTTATTTGTAGTTATGCTCTTCAAGAAAAAAAGAACAAGAAATTAGCCACCAAATATGTTAGTAAATACAGTCAGTGAAAATATTCACTGCTAAAATATAAATCAGAAATATAAAACCGAACAAGATTAATTTTATGAGCATGAACCAAAAAGTTTACTTACTAAATGTAATAGCAAAAAAAATTTTCTCAGATGATTTAGTCTTAAAGTTATTATTTTTTTTTAAAGAATAAACAACAGAAATAGGCGAAAAATTCAAATTTCATAACCGAATCGGTAGGTGGATAGTAGACATTTATCCAAATTATGTGCAGAAAACGTTTTACACATTACCTACACTGCATAGTAACAGAAAACTTAAAATATCATTTAAACACAGCATTTGAGAAGGAAAATTGATTGTAATGTATAGTAAATTCTCTTAAACACATTTTTACCAGTTTAGGTTTTGTACAAAGTGACGATGTCAAACCTTTTGCACTTAAATATTGACAATCAAAATGCCACAAAAAAAAGTGATTCAAAATGTTCTGTCATTCATTTTAAATCAAAGTCAAATGTTAACACAATTTATAATTACTTGAAAAACAAAAAAATAAACTTATTTGACAATATAAAATTACTTTCTTCCTAAAATATCGAATCATTTACTCAAGCAATACATCAAATTATGAAAAACATTACTAAATTTAATCCTCAGATGCAAACATTTTTAGCCTACCTGACATTTAGCCTAACGCCCCATTAACTGAATAACAGGCCACAATCATCATTATACCCAACATTCAATCATTTTAATTAACCCTTTAGGGGCCATTCACTTATTACGCCCCTGACCTACATCATTCAGCCAATGATTATGATACGACAGATTTAATTGCCTAATCTAATGCAAAGTACAATGTTCTCATGAGCGTTAACGGTAAAAATTGGTCTACTTTTGGCGATAATGTTTTCTACTGAGTAAAATCATATACATGTCATAAATGATTGCCTCCAATTCATCAAATGTTGGCCAATCCTACAAACAATGCTCAGTTCTATAATTTATATAGTAAAATAAAAAAAAATCTTCAGACCCATGCCTAACTGCTGTTGCAAACATTATTTTTTTCATATCTCTTTTCTTAATTTAAATTTATGTTAAAAAAAAATCGCAAGTATTCCAGATTAAAAACAAAATACACCGTTGTGCCATTCCCGTCCCGAATTGTACACAGTTGCCGCCCCTAATTATCTCCAAGGCAGCCCCGTAGCCAAGGGGGGGGGGGCACGCCGCTAGGTGTGGAGTGCCCCCCCCCCGCTTAAAAAGAAGGAAAAGGGGAAAAAATAAAGAAAAAGTAACTAAAATGAGAAGGTACCCCCTTGCTGGGTATTGGTTTCCCCCCTGCTTATTTTGACCTGGCTACGGGCCTGCTCCAAGGTAACGGGTGGGGAGGGCTGTCCAAACCTGTTAACACTGAATTAAAAAAAAATATTCTTTGTAGAATCAACACATATTGTTTGGTGCAATGCCATGGGCTCAGGGGGCCCTCAAAGTTCGTTTTACTTTTATTTTTTAGAAAGAGCCTTCAATATGTGGCCTATTCCTATTCAGGCAACCTTATACCTTCCTCAATAAGTGTACTGTTCCTAGTAAGGCAACCTTATGCCCTCCTCAATACGTGGGCTATTCCTATTAACGCAACCTTATACCTTCCTCAATAAGTGTACTGTTCCTAGTAAGACAACCTTATGCCCTCCTCAATACGTGGGCTATTCCTATTAACGCAACCTTATACCTTCCTCAATAAGTGTACTGTTCCTAGTAAGACAACCTTATGCCCTCCTCAATACGTGGGCTATTCCTATTAAGGCAACCTTATACCTTCCTCAATAAGTGTACTGTTCCAAGTAAGACAACCTTATGCCCTCCTCAATACGTGGGCTATTCCTATTAACGCAACCTTATACCTTCCTCAATACTGTTCCTAGTAAGACAACCTTATGCCCTCCTCAATACGTGGGCTATTCCTATTAACGCAACCTTATACCTTCCTCAATAAGTGTACTGTTCCTAGTAAGGCAACCTCATGCCCTCCTCAGTACGTGGGCTATTCCTATTAACGCAACCTTATACCCCCCTCAATAAGTGTACTGTTCCTAGTAAGGCAACCTTATGCCCTCCTCAATATATGGGCTATTCCTATTAAGGCAACCTTATGCAATTTGCTTTTTTTTGAGCCTCCTAGGTGTTCCAGAGCTCCCACAATAACATTATTATAATTCCCCACAATCTCTCGATTTAAATTTCTAGGTCCTTATATTTGAACATTTTGTTTTACGTGTTTTGTCGACGTGTTTCTGTTCGAAGGAACAGCCATATACAAAAATCTGGCTGGTTTTATTTACTTTTTTTTTTTTACGATGATTCCTGGCCAGTTCGCATTGATTCTCCGATCTGTATGGACAGTCATGTTGGGTAGATTTGTAACTTGGTCATTCTCTACCACTGCTTGGGACTGATGGTCAAAACATCTTTGGGGCTGTCAGGGTTGTTAGTATCGAAGTATCGGTATCGGCCAATACAGTATCGGTGATACTTTTTTTTAGTATTGGTTGCTGTATTGCCGATCCTTTTTGTATCAAGTATTGATGTGTATATCGCCGATACATTTTAAACAAAAAAAATTTCGATACTCGATACCAATACTTTTCTATTGCCACTACTTGCATAAAAACAATAGCGATTTAATACCTTGTCATCTACATAAATTCAGAGTGATTAGTAAAGTGATTAACATTAAAATTGTGCTTTGACAATGTATCATTTTTTGTTTAAACTTGAGTAACTTACACTCATTTTAATTTAAATAAAAAATATTTTGTTGTTCTCAAAAGTATTGGAATTGTATTGGTATCGATTTTGGCAATACATTTTTACTTGAGTATTTGTATTGGTATTGGCGATACTATTTTCATGAAGTATTGGTATCCCCCCCCCCCCTTTTCAACAATTGTCAAAAATTTTCTGACCCCCTCCTCCCCCCTATTTTGTTGACGTAATTAATGGGCAGCCCCTTTACGTGACACCAAATTAGAATTCCTTGCAGATTTTATTCCTTTTAAAGGAAATTGCTGAAGGCTAATAGAACTTACATGTTATTTAATGCGCTGCTACAGAACGATATCACCCATCATACAATGCTACATAACTCTTTTGATCTGTGTAACAGGTTGTAGCTACCCATCATGCTATGCTCCAGAACTCTTTATCAGTGTAACAGATTGTTGCCACCAAGCATTGCTTTAGAACTCTCTCTGTGTAACAGATTGTTGCCACCCACCAAGCATTGCTTTAGAACTCTCTCTGTGTAACAGATTGTTGCCACCCATCATGCTATGCTCCAGAACTCTTTATAAGTGTAACAGATTGTTGCCACCAAGCATTGCTTTAGAACTCTATCTGTGTAACAGATTGTTGCCACCCACCAAGCATTGCTTTAGAACTCTCTCTGTGTAACAGATTGTTGCCACCCATCATGCTATGCTCCAGAACTCTTTATAAGTGTAACAGATTGTTGCCACCAAGCATTGCTTTAGAACTCTATCTGTGTAACAGATTGTTGCCACCCACCAAGCATTGCTTTAGAACTCTCTCGGTGTAACAGATTGTTGCCACCCATCATGCTATGCTCCAGAACTCTTCATAAGTGTAACAGATTGTTGCCACCCACCAAGCATTGCTTTAGAACTCTCTATCTGTGTAACAGTTTGTGGCCACCCACCAAGCATTGCTTTAGAACTCTCTATCTGTGTAACAGTTTGTGGCCACTCATCATGCTATGCTCCAGAACTCTTTATCTGGATTGTAGCCAACATTCACGTGTTAAATCAGGATTAGCACCCACCTTGCACCACACAATTTTATTATAATGCCCTATTTCTGCCACCCCCCCTCCCCCAACTCTGCCTTTTGATTTCATATTTTAAACTAGATAAGATTTTTTTATCAGTTAACTCAATGGCGACCTTTAGGGTTGGCAACTTGGGCAACTATCCCAGACCTAGGATACGGTGTTTAACTGAAATTCACGACTACCGGACACGCATATGTTGTTCTCCTCAAGCCTACCCCCCCCTTTCCAAGTGCTAGGGCCCTTTATGATAAGGATGCTAAAAAAATACAATGTTGGCCTATTTTAATTACTAATTCTTGTACCGGAGAAGACATTGATGACATTTTGATGATACACCGTATGCCTATTTTAATTACTAATTCTTGTACCGGAGAAGACATTGATGACATTTTGATGATACACCGTATGCCTATTTTAATTACTAATTCTTGTACCGGAGAAGACATTGATGACATTTTGATGATACACCGTATGCCTATTTTAATCACTAATTCTTGTACCGGAGAAGACATTGATGACATTTTGATGATACACCGTATGCCTATTTCAATTACTAATTCTTGTACCGGAGAAGACATTGATGACATTTTGATGATACACGGTATGCCTATTTCAATTACTAATTCTTGTACCGGTGTAGACATAGATGACATTTCGATGTTAGTAATGTATTCCGATGAATTTAATGAGATCATGAACAATGACTGGAAGTACTAATATTCACCAACGTGTCAAGTCAATAATAATGGACAAAATCTAAACAAATTTCGACTATTTCTTTTTGTTTTAATCGATTCACGATGCATTCACAAGAGGCTAGAACTGAGATGATTTCATGTGTCCTGATTACCGTAACTTCTCCACTTAGGGAATATTGTAACTTTCTCAATTATTATGTCACTTTCACTTAAGTCAATTTTCGCTAATTTCCAGTGGCTAGCAATGGATGAAACTAAGAGATCACACAGGAACACAGCCAAAAAATCTAGGGCCCTGACAAAATACGAAAAACGGGGCCCTTCTAACCCCCTCCTCCACCCCACCCCCCCCTAAATATTGCAGGAAAAACAACAATTTTCGAAACAGTTGGGTCCCTGACGAATGTTCGCCCCCCCCCCTAACCCTTTGCCACACGACTCTACAAAACAGAATGTATTATATCTATAACAACGGGTCTCACCAGTTTCTCATTAACCTTTCCTTTAATACCATACTATATAATACATATTTAATAAATAACCATCGAGGACCAACTAAGCGCCTGATTGAGATCCATAAACTCCCCAGTAAACAATTATAAACATGACGAAACAGACCGGGAACAAGAAACGGGCTGCCACATCAACGTAAACAGCGTAAACAATTCCTTTCTTGCCAAAGCGTCTCTTCTTTTGAGACTCGGCATCTTGAAAGCCGTCTAAAGGAACTCTCATCTGAATAGAGTTAAAGAATAAAAGCAAATCCAAGTTTTAAACTTAGAATTATGTGTGGAGCAATTTGTTAAATAAAAAAAAAACAATTTGTAAAAAGCAAACAATAATTGCAAAAAAAGAAATGGAACCTTTTTTAGTTTTTTTCCGACGTAGACTTTCTGAGTAGTTTACACAAATAATAGCCTACATATTACAATTTATGTGACCAGATCCGGAACAAATAAACATTTTGAATACATTTTTTATTAGGAAAAAAAAAAAACTTCAACGAGTAATTTAACCACATTATCTCCCCCTAGCAAGTGTCGCCGAGGGGGAGGGGATAGGGGGGGGGGCAAATGCCCAGAGGGGCCGCCGAGTTTTAGGGGCCCGGACTGAGCTGGCCAATCAACTTTTGAAAATATTATTATCAGCACGGGAGGGGGTCGTGACAGCCCTGCCCAGGGGCCCGAAATTTCTGTCGGTGGGCCTGCCCCTACCCCTCAAAATGGGATAGTAACCTATTTTACGGTGATCAGACGTCCCAGTAAACTCCGCGGCCCTCAACCAGTGGTACGCGTACCACAAAGAGGAACCGGAAATGCGACGCAGGGGGTACACAGCGACATAAAATTTAGTTTTAAAACAACTAAGAGTTTGAAAAAAGAAGGTTGCCAGTCTGCTTCGTGAGTCATCACCACCAAACCACCTCACCTGCCCAAGAATCGCATTAGAAAAAGTAAGCGCGTTACATATGAAAATAATTACATTTATCGGCGAGATTACATGCGAGGGGTACCAGCGGACATATTTGCGCACCATTTGAGGTATGGCTGTAAATATAGTTGAGACCCGCTGCGTTAAATTGGACACGTCCTGATTTCGCACTACACGGCTTATAGGCGTCCCAGAATGGTAAGGAAACATCTGTGGGCAATTTCTGACGAACTGCTTACTTTTATCTACACAGATTCTTGTTACTCCCTCATATTTGTGACATACATCTGCTGTGCCAAATTAAATGGACTAAATAAGACAACAACAACCAACAAATAAATGTATTGTTGGTTGTTAATTACTTTTATGAGGATTCAAAATGTAATACATTTATTTCCGACTCTGAAAACATTGATAGTATTATTCACAAAACACTTCTGTACTACTACGTACGCCCTATAACTACGGTATAAAATGTATGAATACATATACAATTAATGTCTTCTTTAAAAAAAAAATCGATGGTGTGTGTGTGGGAGATTCCCATAACTAGGTTAATCTCAGAAAAATCTGGTCACCGTACATATGATTTTTCTAATTGCGGGACAATAGCACAGGGCTGATAAACTATACCATAGGTCTATTTTCTTCTCCACAAATGAACGAATAGCCTGAACGAAAGTCAAACTGACCGGAACTATGTCAAAGCATCAAACAGAACTATTCCATCAGAAGGATAACTTGGCTTTTGGGAACCTTTGGTGGTTGTGTTTGTAGGGGGGGGGGGGATATGTGGCATCTCGATTGCTTAATAACGGCCTTAATTCCAGTCAAAAGCTGGACACCTGATAAAACTAATCATTATTTAAATACTAGTACCAATGACTTAGATAAATTCAACACATTTTGAAAAAAACATTTACCTCACACAACGTTGGAGGACCTTCCTCTTTCTCCCCGTCCGCGGGAATAGAGAACATGTTCTTGAGAGAGAAACATCTGATCGATTCCCTGCGGCTGAGCACGTTGACCACAGAGAACTCCAGCAAGGCGGCGAACACAAAGACCAGGCATGTGGACATCCATACATCAATGGCTTTTGTGTAGGATACCTTGGGGAGAGCGGCGTTAACGCCTGGGAAAGAAGGAGAAAATAGCCAGATATGCATTTATTGATTCAACATTTTTCTGTTGAACGGAACAGCCGGGCACTTGTATCTGAGAAGGTTATTAAATGGATTTTTATTCCGTTTACTTCTATCCCTATTCTTAATGCACACGTCTTTTTTTTTGTTTTCTAAATGGGGAAAACCCATTCAATGTTTTGATCACTATTTTGTATGTTTACAATAAGCAGTGGCTACAGTAACATCAAGACGGAGTTCGTATTTTTTTTTTCCGGGTGACATCAATAGATATTGCTCCACACCCTAACCCTATCCCTAACCCTAACCCTATCCCTAACCCTACCTCTATCCCTATCCCTAACCCTAACCATAACCCTATCCCTATCCCTACCCCTACACCTATCCAATCCCTAGCCCTAACCCTTACCCTAATCCTAACCATAGATATATAGACTAGATCGCTTACGGGCTATGTAAACGTGTTATATGGTCGGTCCCCGAATGCAATGAGTCGTCAATGAGTATAACCCATATATTTTTACAAATTCTTTGCAACTATGATGACGTAGTACGTAAGTACGCATAGATTGCATAAACAAATAGCAAAAAAAAAAAAAAAGAAATTTGCTCTTCTCTTTTTGAAGTTAGGGTCCGCACATATAACACTTTTTCGGTCTCTATTAAATAAGCATAAGCGATCTAGTCTGTATATCTATGATCCTAACCCTTTTCCTAATCCTAATACAATTGCCAGTACCCGAAAAAAAAATGAGTACTCCCGCTAACCCTAATATAATGGCGCTTGATGTTACCGTAGGCACTTCGTTTACAATAAATGTGTACAAATGATTCCCCTGCCGATTATAGATTAAAAACAACGTTTTCATACATTGGTTTAGAAATGTTGTTGTTTATTTATTTCAATGCTAAGATACCAATTCAATAAACATTTCTACAATGATGCAGTCAAATAAAAATAAATGTCTGGCTGAGTTTGTCATTGTTGTGCGCAACAAGAGGTATTTTAAAACAAGGCATGAAATAGCGCAAACACCGCACGACCTTTAAAGCTTCACATACTAGGGTAAAGGATTAGCTATGGATGTTGTTTTCTTTCAATTCTATCTCAATAGATTTAATTGTCATAGACTCTCAGTGTCTGCATGTTCCGTTCTGCCCAGTTCCATTTTTAAAAAAAAGTCCAGATGATTTGGTCTCTCAATAACTAACGCCTCGCCCCACCCACTCCAAATTCGTCATCGATTACAGAAATCATCACAAACAATCAATTCATTAGGGTTAAGGTTTTCATAGGCAGAGACTTTCAGCAAACATTTTGGGGAACTTAGACAAAGGTAGCTATTGGGGCCCTGATAGAATCCGATCGCTATAAGACATGTGTAAAGGAAGGGCACATTGGGCATTGGGGAGCAGTGGCTTAGCGAGCTTAACTCGCGCCCGGGGCACAATACCCCCCATTCAAAAACCATATAATATTATATGTAAAGTATGCCATTTGGCGCCCCTTTGTGAGTAGCGCCCGGGGCATGATGCCCTCCCCCATTGCCCCCCTCGCTACGCTACTGTTGGAGAGCCCTATTCATAAGAAGGGCGCTGATCAAAAGTTATCCTTTGACAGTACTACAATAAATATCATTAATCTCTCATACTGTACGCTATACGTTGATTAGTTATTAACATGAAATATCATTGAAGATCTTGAGAAACATGGGGGGGGGGAAGGTGTTTCTAGGTCAGACACAGCTAAAAGAATATCATTCGTTTACACATACTTTAAAATATGCAGCAAATGTTACCGGATGCACTCATTTCCACAGGAAACTATTACTTAATTTTTTCTCTGATTGAATTCTGTCTGTGAAGTCTAGCAAGTACTATGTTCGAGGAAACTCATTTGTTTTTTTTTTTACTTCAAGTATTTATTGACAAAAAAAAACATTGACAGGTATATGTACAGGTATGTGAAGGGGGGGGGGTGTACATGTATATCATAGGGTTTCAGAGATATTATCACTGTCTGAATAGATTCAAGGAGGAATGGGGTGGGGGGGGGAGGGGTAGAGTTTTTCAAATACTAATACAAACAAAAACAAATGTATACGAGAAAGTATGTGATGTAAGTATCAAACACACACACACACACACACACATACACAGTGATGTGTACAGATTTCAGACACACACACACATGATATAAGATACACATATAAACTCATGTGCGTGTTTACATCAGACACACATATTAAAACTCATTTGTGTAGATATCAGACACATTCAAACATATTTGTGTAGATATCAGACACATTCAAACATATTTGTGTAGATATCAGAAACATTCAAACATATTTGTGTAGATATCAGACACATCCAAACATATTTGTGTAGATATCAGACACATTCAAACATATTTGTGTAGATATCAGACGCACATATTCAAAAACATTAGTGTGTGTACAGAGATGTATGCATATGACAGGCAGATATAGATGCATATATCATTTACATACACACCTTAATGACGCAGAGAGCCTCTACATACACATATGTACTTGATGAAAAAATACATTTAAATTCATGTAAATATGGCAGACCGACACACAGACACCGTATGATTGTAGACTTCACAGACACACTCACATTCACGTAGACACGACACACAGACACCGTATGATTGTAGACTTCACAGACACACTCACATTCACGTATCAGACACGACACACAGACACCGTATGATTGTAGACTTCACAGACACACTCACATTCACGTATCAGACACGACACACAGACACCGTATGATTGTAGACTTCACCAATACACTCACATTCACTCAGACACTTACGTACATGTTTTCGTTCTCAAGCACAAACAAACTTACAGACATTTAGATTTACAAAAGCATATAGAGGGTGATATATGTAGTCTGTGAGGGTGATATACTATTTAATCTGAGGGGGTGATATAATATCTAATTTTTTGGGGTGATATGCTATCTAATCTGTTGGTGAGTGGTGATATAATATCTAATCTGTATGGGATGGATGATATACTATCTAATCTGTACATCAATAAATATTGCTCCACACCCTAACCCTAACCCTATCCCTAACCCTATTCCTAAACCTATCCCTTTCCCTAACCCTAACCGTAACCCTAATCCTAACCCTATTCCTAACCCTTATATAATTGCTGGTACCCGAAAAAAAATGAGTACTCCCGCTAACCCTAATATAATGGCGCTTGATGTAGCCGTAGCTACTTCGAATACATATATATATAATTTTAGTATATTGACTCACTGGAACTCTGGGTTGTTATCGTGAGCACTGTCAACAGCCCCAATGAGACTCTCCCCGGCACGGAGTTGGCGTTCAACCAGAACGAGATCCACGAGAGCATGACTATCAACATGCTGGGGATGTACATCTGCACGATGTAGAAGCCGATGTTACGTGCCAGGTGGAACTCTGCCTGAATACAGCTGTGATTACCTGCAGGACAAGGTCAGACATTTGCACTTTGTCAAACATAAATAAAACACAAAAATAAAACTTACATCAACCTGGGGAGCAATTTAATAAACATAAGACAGACACTGGGGGGAAAAACAACAACAACTTATTGATATATGACTATCTCCTCCACCAGTTTGCCGTGTTCCTGTATTAGTTGCGTCATCTCGTGTGAGCGCAGCACTGAGTGATAGCCTGCACTTCAATGCAATAGATTGTAAGAATTAGAGATAAGATCATAAGTAGTGTAGACCTACATTTCTTTTTTTTTTCTATTCGCTCTGTGCAATAATTAAAAAAAAAAACTTCAGGTGGATATGCAGCTGTGATGAAATGAATATAATACAAATATATTAATATATAAAAAAAGATTATTTCGGATTTTGAGATGAAAAGTCTTTACATATGAAATACTAGTAAATAACTAGGCTAATTCAGACAATTTCATTAAATTTACAAGACTATAAAAACATTATAATGACGTAATCAGCTCTTGCCAGCATTGGGTGGCTTTCATTTCCTTGACCTTCGATCAAAAGTACCAAGAATTAAAACAAACAAACAAACAAACTATAATTACTTTGTTAACGACAGAAACATCAGAATCTCTCGTTGGTAAGGGGCAGATTAAAGAATTGACTAGTTGGGGAAGTAAAAAGCCGTCTGCGCGTTGTGCTAAACACACAACTCCTTATATGCCGAAGCTACAGAAATACAGTAGTAACTCGAGATACGAATTAATTCGTTTCGTAACGTTGCTCGTACGACAATTTGCTCGTAATTCAAAGCAATTTTTCCCAAATGATTTGGAATGGCATTAATGCGTTCCAGCCCCCCCCCCCCCCCCCAAAAAAAAATTACCACCCCGGATCTTTTGTTACGTGTTTTTTGAATAAGAAAAAAAATATTTATAAATGACAAATATTGTATAAAAACATTATCAAAGAGAATGTAACGATATAAACTGGTTTCATGAAGAGTATTGACTTGGAAATTAGCTAACTTGATCTTACAAGAGGTGTAAGGTGGAGGAGATAGGCAGAGGAGATTACAAATTTTTGCAACGCCTTTAGTCGGTGTTATACACCCTTTATCGTTCTGTTTAAGCACGGCAATATCATCGAAGTACTGTACCCGTACTGCCTAGCCAAGTCAGTCACTCGCACACCGTGCTCATGTTTTTCTATGATTTCACGCTTCTTCTGAGCGCTTACCTTTCCACTCTCTTCGGACCCATGGTCATAAAGCTAAATGTAATAAAGTACTGTAAATGGACAGAAAGCACAAAACGCGTGCACAACTTATCAAAGATACTTCGACAGCGAGGCAAACAATCACACTGCGCGGGTAAATGCAAGACGCATGAGGCGCAGTAAACTGGGTCCGTGTGCAGCCAGACGACACGTTCGTATCTCAAAATGGTCTCGTTTTCAACGCAAAAATAAAAATCCGCTTGCTCGACGGCTCGTATCTAAAAAAAAAAAAAATCTCGTATGTTTATGGCATTCGTATGTCGAGATACCACTGTAGATGAATTCTAAATTTCATATGCCCCGATGGCTTTTCAGGGGCTAATTGGAACTTTGATTTTTTTTTTACTATAGAAATTAACATATTTACACAGAGCCATTCTAGTCAAGGTCTCGGTCAACGACAGTATCATGGACTCTGTCAATGACTCTGAAAATGACTCATAATGACACTGTCAAGGACTCTGTCAATGACACTATCAAGAACTCTGTCAATGACACTATCAAGAACTCTGTCAATGACTCTGAAAATGACTCTGTCAATGACTCTGTCAATGACTCTGCCAATAACACTATCCAGGATTCTGTCAATAACTCTGAAAATGACTCTGTCAATGACCCTGTCAATGATTCTGTCAATGACTCTGTCAATAACACTATCCAGGACTCTGTCAATAACTCTGAAAATGACTCGGTCAATGACACTATCCAGGGGTCTGTCAGTGACACTGCTTGCAATTTTCGGCCCCTAATAATCTTTTT
This sequence comes from Bulinus truncatus, assembly GCA_021962125.1. Classification (NCBI taxonomy): domain Eukaryota; kingdom Metazoa; phylum Mollusca; class Gastropoda; family Planorbidae; genus Bulinus; species Bulinus truncatus. The sequence continues at coordinate 7,198,789 of JAGDYQ010000034.1, forward strand.
TATATATTTTATTACGTCATTTAACACTAGGCCAGATTGTAACGGGTTCTAGGCAAATACCTGACAGACACTTCAAAATAAGTAAATGGATGAATCTCCTGAAGTGATTACTGTACCGATTTTTTGATGGTATCGTTTGTTGCAGATGGAGGGCATGACCTTTGTGACCTCGAACTGGGGCAGGACAATAGCTTTATCCAGGACAACAGGCTCGGCAGCCGGATACATGTGACCTGCGTTCTCATTACTGCTGTTGTGCCACTCAAACACAATGTCTTCCTCAGAATAACCAACTGTGAACAATACAAAAAAAAAACAATCAAACAACAATCAAACGTTTTTTTTTAAACTGCTAAAACTGGGTTTTACCAGATGTTTTAGAAATGCAGTTTGACCAGGGATGGCGGGAACACCGCACCACTTACCAAACTTGGGAATGCGGAAAACATTTTTTTTTTTCTGACAACACCAAAAAATGTAGAAAAAAAAAAGAAAAAATAATCAACAAAACAATTTCATAGCATAATTACTTTGTTTAGATCATAAAGTATGGACACGTTCGAAAAAATTCCTTTCATTTACTTCCATTTTTTTTTTTTAATTTTTAGGATCTCTGACACAATCCTTTTTGCAGTCCCCGTCTGAGCCATTAGGCTCGCGATTTTATGACTATTTTATCATTTGACGTCGATTACAAAAATAACAATACTAATTAAAACAAGAAGTAAAAATGAAGGTTTTGATTAAAAAAGGTTTACATAATCTACTGTATGTTTACATACTCTCACGAGGGTGCCGGGGGAAAGGCAGGTAAAAACACCTTACTTTAGGAGGACATTAGATGTACAACTTTTTTATTTGTATTTATGAGGGGGTTAGGGGGTTATTTATAAAACGGAAGTACATAATCCTATGGACCATACGATTCGCTAGATTTGTAGAATACATAACTAACTAAAGAATACACCATTCCAAATTCTAGAATACATAACTAACTAAAGAATACACCATTCCAAATTCTAGAATACATAACTAACTAAAGAATACACCATTCCAAATTCTAGAATAAATAACTAACTAAAGAATACATCATTTCAAATTCTAGATTACATAACTAACTAATGAATACAACATTTCAAATTCTAGAATACATAACTAACTAAAGAATACACCATTACAAATTCTAGAATACATAACTAACTAAAAAATAAACCATTCCAAATTGTAGAATACATAACTAACTAAAGAATACACCATTACTAATTCTGTCAGAATTAAATACAGCCAGTTGAAGTGAATATTATTAAACCTGGAAAAATTGTAATAGTTACAGACTCAATGATAGCTTTCTAAGTCTAAATGACAATGTCTTTATGCGCATTCTTCTTTGCTATACTACATAAAGTAATAATTAAAAAAAAATCTATAGGTTTGGCAAGTGAAAAGAATCAAATACTGAGCTCAGTGTTGAACATTCGTAGAGAAACAATGAAATGAAATGAGGAAATCAAGTCCTTCTTTTGCTAGTCTTTTCTTCTTCACTGAATGAAATCCATTTCAGCAAAAAAAATTTTTTTGAACGTATAATTGACTTATTTTAGCTGCTATTTATGTTCAAGAATAAAAACAAATATTTACAACTACTTATTCGCTCTGTCATTCACCCACTCTTTTTTTGTTTTCAACCTATCTCTCAGTAAAGGAACATTTCGGTGAAATATCTTGCCAAGGACACTTAAATAAATACCACATGCCGAAGTTTGGACTCTACCCATTCTGGACGATACTTACAACTCATAATGAAGAGATGACAAGTCTGTTTGTCAAAAGGATAATTCAGTAGGTCCATTGGGCAGCTCAGTGTCACAGACAGCCTGTGGAGTAAACCAGACTTACAGGTTCAGCAGAACGTACAATTTCTTATTATAATGAGATAAGCGTATACTAATGCCAAGTTAGTACATATTTATAATAAGATTAATATATACTAATGCCAAGCTAGTACACTTTTAAAATGATATTAACATATACTAATGCCAAGCTAGTACACTTTTAAAATGATATTAATATATACTAATGCCAAGTTAGTACATATTTATCATAAGATTAATATATACTAATGCCAAGCTAGTACACTTTAAAAATGATATTAATATATACTAATGCCAAGTTAGTACATATTTATAATAAGATTAATATATACTAATGCCAAGTTAGTACATATTTATCATAAGATTAATATATACTAATGCCAAGCTAGTACACTTTTAAAATGATATTAATATATACTAATGCCAAGTTAGTACATATTTATAATAAGATTAATATATACTAATGCCAAGCTAGTAAACTTTTAAAATTATATTAATATATACTAATGCCAACTAAGTAAACTGTTATAATGAGATTAATGTATACTAATGTCAATTTAGTAAACTGTTATAATGAGATTAATGCATAGTAACGTAAAGCTAGTAAATGAGCATGTCTTAATAATTACTTTGAAACAACCCAATAAAACAGCTTTTTTAAAAAAAAAATGAACTCTGTAGAAAAACGAGGGCGGATCTATTAGATTACGTAACTATTTAGCTACGGGGGGGGGGAGTGACTGGACTAACCTAATACGTTGGTCACTAAACACTAAATGGAACGGACATTTCATATGGTCGATTACTGTAGAAATACTAAGTAGATTTATTGAAGATATTTGTGGTAAAGAAAAGGCGAAGCTTTAACTCTGCCCACACTATGGTCACGTGTTCAGTCAATGATCAAAAGATAACCCCTCCACCCTTAGGCAAACTTTCATTTGTCTGTGTGTAAGACCCACCTGGAGATGTAGAGGACGGAGCCATCCTTATAAAGTGTCATCATCTGGTTCAGGTTCATGATGTCATGAAATGAGCCTTTCTTCTCGTTCGGGAAGAAGATGTCTGGCACCCAGACTTTCTTGATGTTTTCCGTGTCAAAGTCGAAAGACTCGACTTTCGATTCATCGAACATGCCCTTAGCTTTATCGCTGATGATTCGTTCGTCGAGCCACTTGAGGTGGAGCAGTAACCCTACGGTGAAGTCCTGCAAAAGATTAGACTCAAGATTATATATCAGGGTTCAGGGTGTATAAAATATATTAACACTCAATATGTATGTCATACATTAACACTCAGTATGTACATCACACATTAAGATTCAAGATGTATATCACACATATTAAAAATCCAAATCGACTTCTAGTGTGTGAGTTAAGCAATGTGTGGCGGAGTGTGTGTGTGTACGGGTACAGGTATAGGTATGTTTATAATATCTCTGAGAGCCTAAAATGTTTACCGGAAAAAAGAGCCCACCTCACCATCAACTCAGTAGCGTGAAAATTCTACAGCAGGGGCCAGGCATTCTACAGAAGGGGCCAGGCATTCTACAGCAGGGGGCCAGGCATTCTACAGCAGGGGCCAGGCAATAGCGGGGAGGGGGGGCGGCAGGTAATACATTTTACTAAGTAGAACAAATAAGCAGAGGGGGGCAGACAAAACACAGGAGGGGGGCATGCCCCCTGGCCCCCTGCACGCTACGGGCTTGTCTTTCAAACAGTTTCGAGATTACATTAATGTAGGCGTTTTAAAATAAAAATCGGAGTCATTAATTGCGAATGAACGTTCACAATACATCCGAATTAGTGCACATGTTTAAGGTATTATTAAAAACAGCGCATTATTATCATACAATAAAATTATTTTTTTTTATAACAAAAAGCAAAAGCAAATCATTTGTTTCATAAACATTGTACGACTTCCTACACTGATCTTAATTTTATGTCTATAAAAATGATATTTTTTTATCGATCTTATAAATGTTTTTTCCGACAACACCAGTTTTTACATTTTTTTTTGAATATGTTGTACTGCCCAGCGTATTAATTAGAAGCGTAAACAGAGCTAAAAATTTGGTAATATGGGTATGTGTGTGTGTGTGTGTGAGTGGGGGGGGGTCTATGAGCTTAAGGCACGTTTCTTCAAAAAGAGTGCAATGTGTTGTGGTTATAAATTTTTCAACTGATGCAGAAATGAAAATAAAAATTTTATATTATTTCTAAATTAAAAAAAAGCTGGTTAAATAAATTTTTAAAAAAAAAATCCTGATCACATACATCGAAACTCCGCAGTACACGAAACGCCCCCCCCACCCCTTTTTCCTCATAAAGAAATAAGAAAATCAGATAAATCGTCTTAATCAAAATAATTTTTTTTGATTGTCCCTATTGTTTTTTTTTTTCCTCGGGGGGGGGGGGGGGGGCGAATCTGCGTCACAAAAGTTGAAATAAAAAAAAGACAAATTAACCCAGATCGGCCAATTTTACTGTCGTTTTGTTAATTTCCCATTCGCCTGCAGGATATCGTTATCGATTGTTCGTCGATGTGTATCGATGTTTAAAATGAAATCGAATGGTCGCTGAAAAAAAAACAAAACAATTAGTTAAATCAAAATGTTTGAAAGTGGTTGAGATTTGTAGATGTGTGTGTGTGTGTGTGTGTGTGTGTGTGTGTGTGTGTGAAGTCCCTGTAAGGATGAGATGAAATCACTTAGATCCTATAAACCACTAATGGGAGGGTATTTTATGGGGCCCTTCTTTCATCCCCACCATAGCCGATAGTTACCACGGGAGACGTAGAGGGGACTTACCTGGGATCAAACCAGCGCCCCTTAGGTTGACAGTCGAGCGCCTTACCACACGACCACCCGTCCACACAGGTGTATGTAGGTGGTTTATATATTGATTAGAAGGTTATGTGGCTGGTTTATATATTGATTAGAAGGTTATGTAGGTGGTTTATATATTGATTAGAAGGTTATGTGGGTGGTTTATATATTGATTAGAAGGTTATGTAGGTGGTTTATATATTGATTAGAAGGTTATGTGGGTGGTTTATATATTGATTAGAAGGTTATGTAGGTGGTTTTTATATTGATTAGAAGGTTATGTGGGTGGTTTATATATTGATTAGCAGGTTATGTAGGTGGTTTATATATTGATTAGAAGGTTATATAGGTGGTTTGGATATTGATTAGCTTGTTATGTAGTGGTTTTATATTGATTAGCTTGTTATATAGGTTGTTTGGATATTGATTAGCAGGTTATATAGGTTGTTTGGATATTGATTAGCAGGTTATGTAGGTGGTTTGGATATTGATTAGCAGGTTATGTAGGTGGTTTATATATTGATTAGCAGGTTATGTAGGTGGTTTGGATATTGATTAGCAGGTTTTGTAGGTGGTTTATATATTGATTCGCAGGTTATGTAGGTGGTTTGGATATTGATTAGCAGGTTATGTAGGTGGTTTATATATTGATTAGCAGGTTATGTAGGTGGTTTGGATATTGATTAGCAGGTTTTGTAGGTGGTTTATATATTGATTAGCAGGTTTTGTAGGTGGTTTATATATTGATTAGAAGGTTATGTAGGTGGTTTATATATTGATTAGCAGGTTATGTAGGTGGTTTACATTTTAAAGAATTTGAAAGTACGGGCCACAATGTTTGAATTTTTTGTGTGCCTTTTGTTAATAAACTATCACAGATAATTAATAGCAATAAAAATAAACGATTGAGCACTTTTATATATGCAGTGATAATCTGTATTTGACCTATAACATTAGGGCCTAGAAATATAATTTATCCTAAGGCTTCAAATGACGCATCAGCCCAACAGTGTAGGATCAGTTTAGTAGACATATGATTATTACAAGTTTAATTATCAGAAGTGGTCAGACTGAATTACTTACCATACTGGCCTCATTGATTGCGTCAATACTGGACACATAGAGAAGAACTTGAATTCTGGCTGGTTCCGCTAGTATGTTGGGAAACAAACAAAAAAAAAAAGAATCTTTAAATGATAGCTTTGAAAACATTTTTTTTTCAATCTATTATCTGATCAATTGGGTGAACAAAAATGGATATTGAAAAAAACAACAACAACGCTTGAACTGTCCGTTAGAGCCAACAGGAGCAGATACTGGACACATAGAGAAGAACTTGAATTCTAGCTGTAGAGTTCATCCCATACTTAGCCACGGGGTAGTGTGGTATTATGTGGCTCTCGCTCTGTCTGAACTATTTCAGTGATAACTGCTGGCTGAGACTTAGTCTCTTGGAGCCCGTGAGATGAAACTGGTTGTGTCCCTCAACATCAGGGAACTGCCAAAAAAGGCCATTGGCCATCAAGCTACCCGACTTGTCCACCCTGTGGTCTGCCAGCCCGGGGCACTCAAAAATCATATGATCTACGTTTTTCTTTAACTTCTCTGCAGTATCGGCAAAGGGAATCGACATTGGACCTCAACCTCCCAAAGAACGCACCCAAAAGGACAATGCCCAGTATAATACTGAGCAATTAGTGCCTGCTCGATCCTCCTGAGCCCCCCCCCCCCCAAACCACGGGTCATTTTTAGACGGCCGCTCCATCAGACTGTGGAATTTCTGCCCGTCACCCCATTGTCCTATTACTGAGTTCGCTCATAGAACCTGATCTTGGAATAACGCTAGACCCCACCCCCACCCCAACCACACACACACACACACTTTCCACAACTTATGTCACATGCCCATTTTTAAACCGGATATACTTAAAAACTTTCCAATGGACATTCAAACAAGCAATTAAGCCTGTTCCATTCTGGACACAGGATGTGTTAGAGCATTTTCGTATTATGTATCAGTACACTTGGCAGGCCAAGACCTACACAATGATATATACATCATGGGTCTAGGACTTATGGTTGCTGAGATATATGGCGGTCCATTATTAATATAGCTTATATAGTAAAAAACGATACTAAGGCCCCTTTTACGGCCCTGAGAGGTCAGATCGCGAAATGGAAAAAAGCTATTTCTTGGCAGGCCAAGACCTACAAAATGATATATACATCATGGGTCTAGGACTTATGGTTATTGATTTTTAGAGCATTTTCGAAAAAAAAATGCTCTAAAAATCATGGTATTTACACCTAGGATCGAATTACGCGCTCTCAGGTTAACAATTGAAAAACTATCCATGGCTCGACCACTCATCGAACTACAAAGAGATTTCATAATATCAAAGGATAAATAAGACAGACGGATTCCAAGCTGGACAGCGAGGAATGGCTCAGTTAAAAAAAGAAAATAAACCACTTTTATTGAGAAAACTAGCTGCACCCTGCAAAAAACTTTGCATAGAGTTATATCCCCTTAGGCTTGATCGCTAGGCTAGGTTATTTTTTAGTTTCGGGAAGATCCGATTTTTTCATGATTGTATTTTAAATTGGAATACTGTTGTATTAATTCTTTACTTCAGATTTAACGCAGAAGCCAAATCGCTTTTATATATATTTATGGCCCAAGACGACCCCCCCTCTACCTCAGTTTTACTTAATTTTTAAGCTGTTAACGGCGCTATCTTGGACGCCGGCACGCAACGTAGACATTGTAAAAATTGGAGATGTCGGGAAAAAAAAAACTTTTTATTTAAAAGAAAAAAAAAGTTCGTTTTTAACCATAAAATTCAAAGTTCAGCGTAGGATATTGGACAATGTTTATGAAACTTATATTATCTTCTAAAACTGGATTATATATTTAAAATTAATTTGAATTCATTATTTGCTACTCGGCAGGGCATCCTTTAAATTCATAAAAGTGAAGGCATTGTGCTCCCCTAACAAAATCGATAAATGATATTACAATTATATTGGATCAAATAGCTGAATAATTGTAATATTTAACAGGGTACGGGCAATAAAATATAACGTGACTAGGGGGCAGTCGCGAGAGATGCAAACATCACTATACTTTTTGTAATCAAGATATGCACATTCACGAGAAAATACAACCAGCCCCGTAGCGTGAAAATTCTATAGCAGGGGTCAGGCATTGTACAGCATGGGCCAAGTGGACGGATGGTCGTGTGGTTAAGCGCTCGACTGTCGACCTGAGGGTCACTGGTTCGATCTTCAGTGAGGACCAATGGATATTTCAGGTCATGGCTAAAGTCCCCACTATGTCTCCCGTGGTGCCTCCATGGCCATTGCACTATCCAGCTTTGGTGGGGATGAAAGAAGGGCACTGCAAAACCGTCCCATTAGTGGTTTATAGGATCTAAGAGATTTCATCTCATCCTCACAGGAACTTCTCACACAGCAGGGGCCAGACAATAGCAGGGGGGGGGCAGGTAATACATTTTACTAAGTAGAGGAAATAAGCAGAGGAGGCCAGTCGAAAGTCAGGGGGGGCCCGGACCACTGCCCCCCCCCCGCACGCTACGGGCCCTGGATACAACCAACACAGTTTTCAGACAAAGGTAATTAAATGATTGCATGAAGAACTCACGTTTGTCGTAGACTGGAGGTGACGTTTTAAGGTTATCATGTATGCCTTGGGCCAGCCTGATGATATCCGACAGGGATCTACTTTTAGACCTGCAGATTCAACAAAAACGAAATGATAGTGAATACAAATATTTCAATCAAAATCAAATTTCTAGACTCTATTTTTTTAAGTCATCGTTCTGAACTTCTTTTGATGTTTACACTCTTGAAAAAAAAAAACAGCCAAAAATAAACCCAGATATTTTATTAAGAAATTATGAAATTTAACACATGAATGTTGCATTCCGTTCTTCTTATTTCTTTTCCCTTAAATGTCAAATATAGCTTGATGCAGAGCAAGTAATGGGTCAAATGGGTCGCAAAATTGGATGGGTCACATGGGTCATGGGTCAATGTTCCCTGACCCATGACCCATCCTTAATCTCCGCCCGACCCTAAAAAAAAACCCCGTCGTCGCGCGATTTTTTAAAATTTCAAAATGGTTTCTATGGCGACGGCCGCCATCTTGAAAATAACAACATTCAATGGGTCATGGGTCATGATGGGTCTGGGTCAAGAACTTGATGGGTCATATGGGTCATGGGTCAAGCTCAGTGACCCATCACTTGCTCTGGCTTGATGTATTAGTTTTTTTTTTCCTTACGTGGAATTTTTCTTTCAACTTTTAACAGATAACAATTTAAACTGTAACAAATAAAATATAAGAAGTAAAACAGTTGTTGATAAAATTTCAACACATGAAAGTATATCAGATACATCTTTAATAGATAAACTAAATCAGATGAAACAATAAATTCTTCTACAATACAACTCTCTCTTAGCAACACAAATGAATATTAATTACCATCAAGAGGGTCTTCACTATAGTGTATACGCTTCTTTTCTTATCTACTGAAATAATAGCGATTTGGGCGCTGCGTTAAATCGAAAGTAAAGAATTAATATAACAGTATTCCCAGTTTAAAATACAATCATGAAAAAATCGGATCTGCCCAAAACCAAAAATAACCTAGCCCTACCGATCAAGCCTAAGGGAATATAACTCTATGCAAAGTTTTTTGCAGGGTACAGCTAGTAGCCTACTATGAATATTAGCAGTAAAGCTTCATGTAATATTTCTTCTTTGAGCTTTAAGAAATAAAAAATCCGCAGAATTTAAAGAAACAATTAACTTAGAGCAAGCGCATTTATTAAACACCTGCACATTATTTTCATCTTTCCTCATTTTAACATCACTGCTGGGTTTTAAAACCGTTAAAAAAAGTTAAAAAAAAAAAAAGATTTTACTGACACCGTTCAACAGAGACAAATCTAATCATGCGTGCCATCTCTAACCCCCCCCCCCATCCCTCCTCCAGTTCCGTTCGTCTAGCGGGAGTGAAGCACCTGTCGGCATCCTAATGAACCAATTATAAAATAACCACGGAAGGAAAGGGGGGGGGGAGGTGTAAAAAAAAAAAAAAACTCTTTTGAATGGCGGCTCGTAGAATGTCTCGCCCCCCCCCCCCCCGCCACCCCCACCCCCATAATGCTTGCGAATATATTGTACAATTATTTCTGACTGGTCGAGAAAAAAGAATTTCATCTCCAAATAAAACACAAATGTATAAATAAATAAATAAATGAGTAAAATAAGTCTTTTTTTAGATACAGCATAATGGATAAAAAAAATGAAGCCCGTTTAGGCAGTACGGAGGGGGGGGGAGGGAGGGGCAGACGAAGTGAGAAACTCTTCAGTTTCTGTAGCCACGGCAATTTATGGGAAGGCGTTGCTGGAATGACGTGTACATATAGTTGATATTATTTCAAGTCACCATTTCACACAAATGTTCTTGGTGTGCCCATCTTGTCAAATTTAAGGGCCCATTGCGGCGCGCGAATCAAAAAGCTTGCCTACCCCTTTAATCTAGTCTCTTGTATACCCTTCCAGAGTATTCAACCTCCTGCTTTACAACTAAATAATATCGTCTATTTACGGCCATATGGTGTGTGAAGTCCCTGTAAGGATGAGATGAAATCTCTTAGATCCTATAAACCACTAATGGAACGTTTTTTTTATGGTGCCCTTCTTTCATCCCCACCATAGCCGATAGTGCGATTGCCATGGAGGCACCAAGGGAGATATATCGAGAACTTGAGCCAAGACCTGAAAAATTTCCTTGGTCCTCACCGGAGTTCGAACCAGGTACCTTCAGGTCGACAGTCGAGCGCTTTACCACACGAACATCCGTCCCCTACGGCCAGATGGTAGAGGAGGGCACTGCTATGCTGTTAGTGTAAATGTCCATCTGTCGTTAGTTGACCTAAGTTGTTTCAAACAATATCAAGTGCATATTTTATATTCGCCACGATCATAAGAAATTTGTGTTGATATTTGTTAAAAATAAGACTCGTTTCCAAAGGTCAGAAAAAAAAGCGATAAGCAAGCATACAAAACAAAGTCAAAATAATATCGTTTTTCTCTTGATTTCGTACAAACAAACAAAAAAACACATGGAATTGTTGTAACACAGTTTTACAGGAGCAACATCTCAGACATATGTCTCTGACATAGTTTTACAGGAGTTATATCTCAGACATGTGTCTCTGACACAGTTTTACCGGAGCTACATCTCAGACATGTGTCTCTGACAGAGCGTTACAGGAGCTACATCTCAGACATGTGTCTCTGACACAGTTTTACCGGAGCTACATCTCAGACATGTGTCTCTGACACAGTGTTTCAGGAGCTACATCTCAGTCATGTGTCTCTGACACAGTGTTTCAGGAGCTATATCTCAGTCATGTGTCTCTGACACAGTGTTTCAGGAGCTATATCTCAGACATGTGTCTCTGACACAGTGTTTCAGGAGCTATATCTCAGACATGTGTCTCTGACACAGTGTTTCAGGAGCTACATCTCAGTCATGTGTCTCTCACACAGTGTTACGGGAGCTATATCTCAGACATGTGTCTCTCACACAGTGTTACGGGAGCTGCTCTCACACTTGTACAGAGCTACATACCGATTGTATCCGCCGGCTACTCACAAGTTGAAAATCTACTTTCACCACCAAGACAGGTCATTTATATAACTTACGCGCTTGACAATCAAGGGGGAGAGTAAATCTTTTTCTTCGCCCCCCCACCCACCCCCCTCCCATCTCCTCTACCACACATCTAGCCCAATTCAACACCAACCGTCGTCTCTTCCCTTCATCTATATATATTTCTGTACATTTGATGTCAGTTCTCTGTCTCTGTCTCATACCATCCTGTGTATAACTCCACCCCCCGCCTCTCTACGAGGCCAGGTATTATTTATATTGACGAGGCGTGACAATTAATCGCACCATCCTGCAAGCAAAAGTGGTACAACTTTTTTTTTTCCTTATGAAACGTCAAAATACAAAAACTAAAAATACAATCAACATTAACTAGTCATCAATCATCCATAATGATTTGAAAACAAACAAAAAAACTTTACGTTTGTTTCGAAATTTTTCCTTATAATTTTTAAGAGCACAGTGAGTGAAAGGAAATTTTTTTTAAAAAGTAGCTTATTCACATGTAAGTGGGTTGTACATGTTTAGGAATGTTTACATTTATTCTAGCGGGTCATTTATAAGGGATTATGTGAACTAATTTATTCAAATCTCAACGACAATTAAAAAAAAAAGTTATGAGATCATTTAGCTTTAGTAAGATATATTGATGGATCTTGTGTTTGTGAACATTTCACACTGGAGATGAAAATAAATAACAGAAACCGTGAGATAAATTGGAATTACTTCACATTTTTTTTCTTTTCTAAGATCCTTTAAACAATTAATGGAACGGTTTTCGTGATACCAATTTGAATATTGTTAATAATTTAACGTATGATTTAAACCTTATTTAATGGGTTTTAACATTTCAAATAAAAAAAATATTCACATACTCACCCATCCGTATATACACAGTAAAACTACTATCATCTATCTATCTTATCTATCTATCTATCTATCTATCTATCTATCTATCTATCTATCTATCTATCTATCTATCTATCTATCTATCTATCTATCTATCTATCTATCTATCTATCTATCTATCTATCTATCTATCTATCTATCTATCTATCTATCTATCTATCTATCTATCTATCTATCTATCTATCTATCTATCTATCTATCTATCTATCTATCTATCTATCTTATCTATCTATCTATCTATCTATCTATCTATCTATCTATCTATCTATCTATCTATCTATCTATCTATCTATCTATCTATCTATCTATCTATCTATCTATCTATCTATCTATCTATCTATCTGTCTGTCTGTCTGTCTGTCTGTCTGTCTATCTATCTTTATATATATATATATAACGTATACATTATGAATATAATGTGCATGTATTTTACATTTGTATATGACAATGGTGCCTCGAGTTTTCACGTTTCTACTCACTGAAGAAAGATTCTATGAAGCTAGATCTATTTATTAAAATAGGACTTTTTAAAAAGTCTCCGGACTTGTATAAAAAATAATACAAATTCACTATTCTCCCATCGACAATTTATGACTTGAAGTTGTTTAAATTAAATTTTCTATAAATAATTATAAAGTAATGATACATTGTACCGTTTCAAGTAACATCCGAGATAAGATCATAGATTCCATTATTAGCAGTACCGATACCATCTATGAATATCAGAGTTACTGGGAAGGTGAATCACGGAAACTTTCTATTTATATCCTGTAGTTTTCAATTAGTTATATATTCCATGCTATCAGTATCGATACCATCTATAACCGTTAGAGCCAATGGGAAGGTGAATCATGGACAACTTTCTATTTATAACCTGTAGTTTTAATTAGTTATATATATCTGTGGATGACCCGAAAAGGCCCGATAATTTGACGTCAATCCTCAGACCGGAAATGAGAATCAAAACTTGGAAGGAATGGCATCGAATGGGATTGGAGAGAGTTGAGTTACATTTTTTATGTGTATCTACGCAACCAGAAATATATATCACCTACATCAAGGACGTGCTGGCACCAAAATGCCCCTGACGAGCAGTAGTAAAAAGGGGATCTCTTGGCACTTTGTTAAAGATGATTAAATATTGAACTCTGTTGAGCTTCTGATAAATTTAATTACACATAATGAAATCCATTTAACGACGTGTATACAATGTTTGAAACATACAAACGCCATTGAACAAATATTCAACATTGATCATACATACAACCTAATACAACATATGTAAGCAACATACATAAGAAAATATAGGGCCAATTAATGCAATAAAAATGGGAATAAAAATTTGCAGTCATGTTAAACAAATTTAAAAACAACAACTCAGTATGCAATGACTCATTGCGGGAATGTAATTCTGCACTCATTTCTTTACAAACTAACAAATAACACCCATCCATGAATCTAATATAACCAAAGTAATGATCGTAGTGTTTTTTTTGATGCGTTTAAAATGTAGTCATTTATCTCCCTTAGGGCATTTGTTAATTAAATTTTTTGATCAAAGAGACTACAACTTTCATCAATTTTTCCCCCCTCAATTTATGCAGTCAATGATCCATAAATATTCTGTTTATTTCTCCTTATTACACCCAGTTTTTTTTTCAAATAAAATTTACATGCTAGGTACAACCCCGTATTGCTTCAGGTCTCTGACCATATCTACCGTATTCTTCATGGATAGGTTAACTAGGTGAACTTAGTATAATTTACAGAATGCACATCGTCAATTTAAATTCATTTCCCGAAAGCCGCCATATTTATACTGTGTATCAATATTTAGGTAATAGGCTATTAAAAAGAAAAAAAACAGTAAACATGGTAATATTTAAAAAAAAAATCAATAATAGAGGACATTAAAATAGCGATTTTATTTCTGTTTATAGTCTGTGGTATAGCAACATTTACCAAATTTTCGAAAAAAAAAAACGTTAATCACACAAGCTATACCTTGAAAAACCTTTATCAAACTTTGCATTTATTATATTTAAATCACATTTTCATTGCGCTAAAGTTTAATCAAACAATCAGATGAATTCAGTAAATGGGAAAAATAAACAATCATTCAGTAAAAGTATTCTTTAGTAACTCAATACATTTTGATCGGCTATTAACTAAAACATTTAAAAAAAATACAAAATGTATACGTTTGTGATGTATTTTACTTCCGTTTGTTTAATTCTATTCCAAAGACTCTCAATCCTTGCCGGAGATAAGTTTATAACCGTTTTCATCGGTGTCTTTTAAGCAATGTTCATATTTTAAAAGTTACTTATGTGCAGATGTTTGTGCAATTTTTAGAGCATTTTCGAAAAAAAAAGCTCTATTGTCCCCGTTTTGTCTATCTGTCTGTCTGTCTGTCCGTCCGTCATCACCCTAGATCTCAACAACCATAAGTCCTAGACCCATGATGTATAGATCATTTTGTAGGTCTTGGCCTGCCAAGAAAACACTTTGGTCCATTTCGCGATCTGACCTCTGAGGGCCGAAAAAGGGGGCGTTTTAAGTACCGTTTTTGCTTATATTTTAAATATAAATAATAAAAGCTAATCAAAGGGGCTTAATCATTATTTATTTTTGTAACAGTTATTCAACATGATTACTTCCCTCTCTATTTACCAGCAAAATCTATGGCTGTCACCCGGAAAAAAAAATACGGATTTCGTCCGGCGTAACCGTAGCCACTGCGTACACGAAAATGCTCTAATATGTCCTTTGTCCGAAACGGAAAAGACTTAAATTGCTTGTTTAATTATCAGTGGAGTGCCTACCGAGAACATGCGTATCCCTAAGTGTCCACAGCTTGGGGACCACTGCTTCAAAGCCCACCACCCACAGGTCTTCATCTCTTACACAAAGTGATAGTTTTCCAAAGTTTATGATTATTGTCCCTTTCTACACTCAAACCTAGACACATACACTCACGTCGTACACAATTCACCATAATGAAACATCAAAGAAAGACTGTGATCGGCAGGGGACGCCCATGGAATACAGATCAATGGAATGCCTTGCACTGGTGTGACAGGTCGTGTAGAAAGGTTGACGCAGTGAAATGAGTTCATTCAGTTACTGGACATTAACTGGGCCTTCCCAACCGCCCGCCCCCCCCATTCCCATGGCCAATCAGAACGCGTTTACAATCAACTGAGTGTTGGCGTGTGGGCACGCGAATGGTAATTCAATGTTTATTGTGTGAGTCTGTGTGACTGTGGGATTGTGTGAGCCTCTGTGATTGTGTGAGTCTGTGTGACTGTGGGATTGTGTGAGCCTCTGTGATTGTGTGAGTCTGTGTGACTGTGGGATTGTGTGAGCCTCTGTGATTGTGTGAGTCTGTGTGACTGTGATTGTGTGAGTCTGTGTGACTGTGTGGTTGTTTATGTAATTGTGCTATTGTCTGACTGTGTGATTGTATGACTGTGTGATTATATGCCTTTGTAAATGTGTGGTTGTGTGACTTGTCAATTTATGTACTTTAATTTACAATTTCCCGCAGCAGGGACCCGGCTAACCAGGGTAACTCTACTACGTTCCTACCCATACTCCTTCACTCGATTATTTTGATCAAATGATTATTCAGTACCAGCTGTTACCTGCATAAAACTTTGACAAATTTTGTATTTTATTTAAATAAAACAACAACAACAAACAAACAAGAAACAACAAATATGAATGTGTAATTACTTTTCCCACTATAGACCTTTAAGTTGTAACAGGATTAGGGTAATCTATCAATAACATATATTGTTTTACCTCTCACATTTCCTAATAATTTCTTTGGAATTATATCAGATTGTCTTGTGTGTGTTTTTCTTTTTAAACTTGATTGTTTTGAGTGTTCCACAGTTCCTCTATAAATGCCGCTGTTATTTTAAAAACATAGTGACAGCAAGAGCTGTATTTATCTGTTGCCAATTAAATGTTGCGGGTTGTGGGGAGGAAGGGGGAGAGGGGGGGTTAAATAAATAAAACAAGGCAAACTGTTAAACAGCTTCGCCTGCTTTACAGATTTATTTCTGTACAGCGGTAAGCCTCATTCAGCTGTAAAATATATATTTCTTCCATGGGAATATAAAATATGATAAACGTTCATTTTTTTCTTTTTTTACTGTTTTCTTTAAGTTTATGACTGTTTCGCCTTTTTTTTTTGTCTGCAAGTTAGTCGGTTAGTTATTTATGATGATTACATAGGCCTATTTTTTTGCGCTTTGAATATGTACCCTATGAGGTAATTACGCAATGAATGGGCGCATAGTCAGTTTGGCTGTAGTCACAATCGACTAAGAAAAACTTTTTCTTTTATTCTTTGTGCAGAAGTTATATACATGAGCAAAATTAGGAAAAAATCAACTACTAACAAACATTTAATTTGTCTATAAAAATAAGTAAAGTTCCATCGGCAGTGCCAGATTTGGCCCTTGTGATGCCCTAAGCACCAGGTATCTGTGGTACCCCCCAGGTCTATTGAAAGTTAAATTGAACAGTCAAGGGATTATAATTATATTTCTACTGAAAAAGTACGTTGCCTAGTTTTAAAAGATCGACTGAAATATAAATTGTATTAAATGTTTGTGTACTTTTCGAGTAAATGATAAACTTCATTGACCTTTTAACTGCTAAAAAAAATGTTACAATAACATACATCAGGAAGCGTATTGTACAGGAAACGTAATTCTGAAGCCAAAATGTGAAACTTACCATGTACAGATCGCGCAACTTTGCCGTCTTAAGCTCTAATTCTAAATTCTTCTCTTGTGTGAAAGTTTTTTGAGGTTTGTTTACGAATTAACTGAACCAGAATACTTTATCTGTGGGGGGGGGGGGGGGGGGGGGGGGCAATCATCGCTTTGAAATGTGTTTACTTTGCTGCAAATTTGAGAAGACAAAGGAAGGCAATGAGCCCCACATTGATTGGTGTTTCAGAAAAACTTCAAAAGAAAAATAAAGTTCCCATCGTCCAATTGTGTACAGTTTAATTTCAATTATATCTGTGTAATAGTCTGTGATTATATCTGTGTAATAGTCTGTCATTATATCTGTGTAATAGTCTATCATTATATCTGTGTAATAGTCTGTCATTATATCTGTGTAATAGTCTGTCATTATATCTGTGTAATAGTCTGTGTTTATTTCTGTGTAGTAGTCTGTCATTATATTGTTGTGTACAGGATCCTATTGGGCCTCTAATTTTTCTCCTTCGTTAATACTTCATAATATGTCCGCATACTTTAAGATCAACATCCCAACTGCTTCTTGAACACCGCGCACCAAATGACACTTGGGAAAACACTCGCTAATGCACGACAGCGAACACTTCAAATATCCAATCAGTAATAGGAACAATTCATAAAAACGAATCAATAGAAGTTTAATCCATCAAATCTATAAAAAGGAATGATGACAAAATAACAATAAAGTCCAGACAAATAGTATAGTCACCAACTGCCCCAACTTTTACACTCGTCAACTAGCACCTGTCCTATACGATGAATTCTTTACTGTCCGCTTAACTCCCTTCTCCACGTTCCCCTACAACCACCTTCCCTCCTAACCCCTGATCTCCTCAACAAATACAGCCATGCTTCACTGGTCATACTGGTCACTCCGGTCACTCTCCTTTCACGACCTTGATCTTCCACCCGTTTCACGATCAAACCCACGCCACGCCATTCAACACGCTAACTGACCCAACACAACTCTCACACCCACATATATTATTCTGACAGCAGATAGTCTGCTGCGCAACTCACAAACTAATACACAACAGTATCTGTGTAAAAGTTTGTCATTATACCCGTGATAGTCAACGACGTTGTAGTCTTTTGAAAATACCTGTCTTTATTATTGAATCAAGTAAATATTATTGTACTAGTCATCCCGCGTCGTATCATACGCCGCCTTATCAATCAATATAATTACTGTAATTATTTTTTAAAAATAAGCAATCAAACAAAATAACAGGCAAACATACATGGTATGCAAAGTTGAACTTTGACCTATCATACACAACACAGACTTTATGGTCACTATCTGGTACCTTCCAGCATCTTGTTTTTTTATATTATTGTTTATTTTGTCTCTTGACCCACTTTAAACAACACGCTTGCTGTGATCCATCTTGACCCACTTTAAACAACACGCTTGCTGTGATCCAGCCCTCAAGCACACTATAGTGGTTTTTTTCCCCGCTGTCGCGAGCCGTCGACGTATTCGGGAATTCCACAATCTATAAATAGTCCTACGTCTTCTCGAAGAAGAGAATTATATATATAGATGCTCCTCTCGCATTGGTCCCTTTACGAACAAGAATATTTGTTTGGAGTCTTGAATTGATGAAGGCCTAAATCTAAATGAAACACTTAGTTGGAACACGTCCATTATATTTTTCCCTCATGTTCAATTTCTTAAAAGTCAATGTTTCTCTAAATTTCTAGTAGAGAAATCAACTGAACATCATCATTTGTTTCATCACCACACGGAGAAAGTGGTAATTTTTTTTTTTGATTGGCGACATAGACTATGGGTACCGGAGCACTAATCAGTACTATTGCAGCTAAAAATATATTTTTCTTTTTGGACGAAATTCAACTTTGCTTCTATATGAAAAGCAACTACAGCTTTATTTGTATTTTTAAAATATGCACTAATGGATAAATTTTAAAGAAAAAATAGCATTTTTTGTATTAAAAATGATCTTGTATATTGGCAAAAGTTACAGCATCTGAAAGTTACTTTCTGATTTTTCACGAAAATCACAGCTGACCACACTCCTGGTAAGAAGCTGTTGGCTCTAATTCAATGAAACTTTCCAGAAATTTGCCTTAATGTGTTGTTCGTGTTTGAGTCAGCGATTTTTCGATACCTCTGAAGGTCTATTTCTCTATCTAAGGCAAAATCAACAGTGACCCCATTTTTTCGTTGCATTTCCCACTGAAGCCCAAACTTTTTGGCAGAGGAAATAAGTTAAACAGTTTAGAAATCTCAAAAGACTTTTCTCTAAATCATTTACAAAAAAACACTTGACAGTAGAATATAAAAATTGCGATCCCTAGTACCTTTGCACAAGCTATTACATTTTCCCAGGATGGCCATCGACAGAAGAAGGTTTTTCTTTTTTTTAATCTTCATTACATTGTCTTTTTCATTTCTCTTTCCACCCCAGGGGTAACGCCTAAAAACTGAAATCGGAAGGGTGCTGATTTGGAATTTATCTAGCTCTCCACCTTAAGTTGTTGGAGACGCCACTCCTTGAGAAACACGTTGATTTTATCCTGTAAGTTTGTGTATGTATGTATGTAACGGTTAGTTTCAATTGTAGGAGGCGTTTGAGTGGTGGCGTTTGTGATCGTAGCAATGTTAAATTCTCAACTCAGTAATAAAATGTATTATGGCTCAAAACCACCAGTAAGTTTTAAAATGTTTATTGTGAGTTCTTATCTGATGATGCAAATACCCAGCTGAAGTAATACAATAATTAAGTACTGAATCTGAATGAAAACTAAGACTTTTCTAAAACAAATCTTTCTCTATATCTCATCTCTCTACTAAACTAAAAGTAATCTTTCTATATATCTCATCTCTCTACTTAACTAAAACTATTCTTTCTCTAAAGCTCATCTCTCTACTAAACTAAACTAATCTTTCTATTAATCTCATCTCTCTATTAAACTAAAAGTAATCTTTCTATATATCTCATCTCTCTACTAAACTAAACTAATCTTTCTCTTAATCTCATCTCTCTATTAAACTAAAAGTAATCTTTCTATATATCTCATCTCTCTACTAAACTAAAACTAATCTTTCTCTAAAGCTCATCTCTCTATTTAATTAAAACTAATCTTTCTCTAAAGCTCATCTCTCTACTAAACTAAAACCAATCTTTCTCTATATCTCATCTCTCTACTAAACTAAAAGTAATCTTTCTATATATCTCATCTCTCTACTAAACTAAAACTATTCTTTCTCTAAAGCTCATCTCTCTACTAAACTAAAACTAATCTTTCTATATATCTCATCTCTCTACTTAACTAAAACTATTCTTTCTCTAAAGCTCATCTCTCTACTAAACTAAAACTAATTTTTCTCTTAATCTCATCTCTCTATTAAGCTAAAAGTAATCTTTTTATATATCTCATCTCTCTACTAAACTAAAACTATTCTTTCTCTAAAGCTCATCTCTCTACTAAACTAAAACTAATCTTTCTCTATATCTCATCTCTCTACTTAACTAAAACTAATCTTTCTATATATCTCATCTCTCTACTTAACTAAAACCATTCTTTCTCTAAAGCTCATCTCTCTACTAAACTAAAACTAATCTTTCTCTTAATCTCATCTCTCTATTAAACTAAAAGTAATCTTTCTCTTAATCTCATCTCTCTACTAAACTTAAGCTATTCTTTCTCTAAAGCTCATCTCTCTACTAAACTAAACTAATCTTTCTCTAAATCTCATATCTCTACTAAACTAAAACTAATCTTTCTCTAAAGCTCATCTCTCTACTTAACTAAGACTTTAAATCAACTCTCATCAACACTAAAACTAATGACGATACACATGTATCAAAGTCATCCTAATTCTTCCTAATTCTCACTTACAGACAAATAAGAGCATTGTCTCATTATCAAAGATTATTCTATTTATATTTATCTTGAGTTCTTCCAATGAGATGGCTACCAAAATAACAAATGCGCACCAACCAGTGCATTACAATGTGCGTCAACTCACTACTGACAAGATTAAGGCAGTTTATAATGATATCATAGTATATAAGTATATCCAACGTCTTATTTCACATTACCATGACTTTTTATTGACTATTAATTCCCAAATATTTAATGACTGTTTTAATAATGGAAAAAATAAAACAAATAACCACAAATAAACAACAACAACAACAACAACAAAACAAGACATTTGTCAACAGACATCATCTGAAATATAAAAAGTGGTAAAATGATAAAAAAACAATCACAGGAGCAGCTGCAGCCAGGAGGGGAACATTGGCTCACAACGACTGAAGATTGAGGATGGTTAAGTAGGTTATTTTAGAGACAGTTTCTATTCTGAACAAAGCCTTTAGAATAAATATTTACATTTGTACGAACCAATGCTTCGTTGTATTGGTCTGAAACGTTGTTTTTTTTTTTAAAACCGATTTGTTCTACTGAAGATTTAACGCAGGGGTTGTCACGTGACACTCCAGCCATAACACTGCCAATCAAGCTATTTTTAGACACACACAGTGAAGCCTTCACGTTTAATTGTTATCACTTTACCTGTACCCCCCGCCTCTCCACCTGATCCCACCGAGGGGGGGGGAGGGATTCAAGTCAAGATTAGTGATTTATATTTCAAATAACACACAAAAAATATGTGAGGTAGTTTGCCTGGCTCTTTAATCGGAGAAGCAGATAGAAAATTGTCTTATAGGCCTATGCATTTATGAAACAGTGTGAGGTATTGTGGGGGGGGGGGGGAACCATGGTTTCACTTAGAAAACACTGTTTTGTATGAAAAGGTTGAGTTATCTATATAAATAATAGGGTTCTGCGTTAAATCGAAAGTAAAGAATTAATATAACAGTATTCCAGTTTAAAATACAAACATGAAAACATCGGATCTGCCCGAAACCAAAAAAATAACCTAGCCTCCTACCGATCAAGACTTAAGGAGATATAACTTATATGCGAAGGTTTTGCAGGGTACAGCTAGTGTATTAGTAAACAGTGTGAGGTATTAGTGGGGGAACCATGGTTTCATTTAGAAAACAGTGTTTAGTATGGGAAGATAAAGTTACGCATTATTCAACAGTGTTAGGTACAATCAAACTGTTATGTTTATTAGTGCAAGATGTTGCCTATTTTTTAAACAGTTGCATGTTATGGTAAGCTCTATTATTCATTAGCATATAAATATTTTTATAAAAGCAAACATCATTATGTTTTAGCCTACACTATTATGTGCAAAGATCATCCCCAATGGACGAGTTACGTTTGTATAAATACCCCCTCCCCTCCCCCTCCTAGATGTTTTTTTTAAATAAACAGAAAAATGTTTTTTTATCATAAAAATTGGACATAAATTAATGAATTTAATAATTTATATGATATATTAGGATAGGAATATTTTCTGTGCTACCTGACACCCCCCCTTTCCTGACGTGCTTATATAGCAATTAAGTTAATCCAGGAGGGGTTGAGCCTCTAGCCATGTATTAGTTAATCCAGTGGTGGATGTACCTCCAACCACGTATAAATTAATCCAGTGGTGGATGAACCTCTAGCCACGTATAAGTTAATCCAGATGTGGATGAACCTCTAGCCATGTCTAAGTTAATCCAGTGGTGGATGAACCTCTAGCCAGGTATAAGTTAATCCAGTGGTGGATGAACCTCCAACCACGTATAAGTTAATCCAGTGGTGGATGAACCTCTAGCCAGGTATAAGTTAATCCAGTGGTGGATGAACCTCTAGCCACGTATAAGTTAATCCAGTGGTGGATGAACCTCTAGCCATATATTATTGTCTTCGGTTCACGTTGGCTCACCTAATATTCAGACTTGAAAAAAAATCGATGAATGCAAATCAATTTAATTGACCGAGAACGATGCAAATCGAACATAAAAATTGATGTCCATCGATATGTATTGATATTCATTAAACTCTAAAACGAAATAAAAAAAGGTATTCGTTTATGCTAAACTCAAAAAATGATTTAGTGTTATTTGCTTGTCATTATAGAAGAAACTTAATTGAATTGTTAATTTGACATTTAAATCAATTGAGCTCACAAGTGCCAAGAGAAATAACTTCTTCCTATAGAAATGCTTTTTAATTAGCAGAACAAAACGTTTAAAAATAAGCTTTTTTATTTTTAAAAATTCTAGTAAATAAAACAAATAAATAATTCATTTGATAATATGAATATTTATAGAGTTTAGAATGACTAAAAAGGCGTGTGCACAAATATGGATGATTAGTCTCATTAATTTGTCTTGTAATTTGTAAATGAATGCAGTTTACGGGATGACAAATTCTAGTACGTCTTGTTTTATTTCAGAGAAGTATAAGACATAGACCTACTATGCCCAGAATATATTGATGTTGTATTTTTTATGACTTATAAGATATATCAATTGGCGCTCACAATTTTTATTGAGTCATTATAAATTCTATAAAAATTAGTTTGAACTAAGAAAAAATGTTTTGAAAAAAAAAATAATTTTAAGCTTTTTAGTGTTAAAAGATTGTTTCTTAGTATTGTTTTCAAGTGTTTCTTAGTATTGTTTTCAAGTGTATATAGACTACCATAAAGTGTGCCAAAGAGAAACTTTTTTAAAAAATATTTCTATTCAGTACATTTTAATCTCAAAGAATTCACTTTGTTTTGGGCACGTCTCAAGAGTCTCAAGCCACAATACCATGACCCAGGGCGCCCTTGAAAGAGGGCGAAAGAGAGGGTGCCCTAAAATGATCTGGCCCAAATGTAACGAGAATATTTAAAAATCATACTACAAGAGATGGATGGAGAGACATTTCTACAAATGTCCATAAAGCCCCACTGATGACAAAATTGGTTGTAGGGTAAATACATTAATGACAATCAATTATTACCGAATTTTTTAATGTCGGCGAAATAAATGTTGATAATTGAAACATTCATGGAAAAAAGACTAGCTAATTTGGGAAAAAAAAATATTCATCAATATTCAACCGCTACTAGATTTGTTTAGGTAATACACAATTATATAAACGTAATACCCTAACCAAACAAACAAACACGAATGGGTTAATGCAATTCTAAATCTATTTAGGTGTTAAGTATGTACATTTTTTTTTCAGTAATACTGAAGAGTAAAGCTCTAGGATTGAAAAATGGATTGTTGTTTAATATGATGCAGAAGTTATTGGAATGGAGTGACAGAAGATAAATAGTATTGTTACACGAATGAGTCAGTAGCTAGAAACAATAAACAATAGTGTTATATTAATGAGTCAGTATCTAGAAACAATAGTGTTACATGAATGAGTCAGTAGGTGGAGACGATAAACAATAGTGTTACATGAATTATTCCCAACGTCTCAGAATATGAACGATTTTCAAGACGATTAAAAGTATAAGCGAAATTTGCCCAGAATCAGACTTCGTTTCCTGAATTTAAACATCCATCGCCGTTAAATTGTGTGATATTAAAGTACTTTCCCCTAGTACCAGCGCCGTTAAATTGTGTAATATTAAAGTACTTTCCCCTAGTACCAGCGCCGTTAAATTGTGTGATATTAAAGTACTTTCCCCTAGTACCAGCGCCGTTAAATTGTGTGATATTAAAGTACTTTCCCCTAGTACTAGCGCCGTTAAATTGTGTGATATTAAAGTACTTTCCCATAGTACCAGCGCCGTTAAACTGTGTGATATTAAAGTACTTTCCCCTAGTACCAGCGCCGTTAAATTGTGTAATATTAAAGTACTTTCCCCTAGTACCAGCGCCGTTAAATTGTGTGATATTAAAGTACTTTCCCCTAGTACCAGCGCCGTTAAATTGTGTGATATTAAAGTACTTTCCCCTAGTACCAGCGCCGTTAAATTGTGTGATATTAAAGTACTTTCCCCTAGTACCAGCGCCGTTAAATTGTGTGATATTAAAGTACTTTCCCCTAGTACCAGCGCCGTTAAACTGTGTGATATTAAAGTACTTTCCCCTAGTACCAGCGCCGTTAAATTGTGTGATATTAAAGTACTTTCCCCTAGTACCAGCGCCGTTAAATTGTGTGATATTAAAGTACTTTCCCATAGTACCAGCGCCGTTAAATTGTGTGGCATTAAAGTACTTTCCCCTAGTACCAGCGCCGTTAAACTGTTTCGTATTAAAGTACTTTCCCCTAGTTCCAGTGCCGTTAAATTGTGTGGCATTAAAGTACGCTAGTACGCTAGTACGCTACTTAATATTCTCCAATTGCAGAGAAAGCAACTAGTGTAATATTGCAACTCTCCGGTACTCACCTTAATAAGCTTGTTTGCTATTATGCAAAGATGAAATATTTGATGATTATAATGCAAAAAAAAAAACAAAAAACAATTGTGTGTTTTTGCTATTCAATGATTTACATTTGTCTTAAAATCGACAGTACTTAAAACAATTTTTTTTACCATATTATGGAGATTCAGTGACATTTAAATGTTAATTAAAATGAAAGAAAAAAGGATCCGGAATCCTAAGTGATTTAGAGTTCGATCGATTTCCAATTAAGGGATATCTTCAATCTGAGGCATCAATGTCCGTTATGCTTAATCTGTATAGAATTCTGATGAGTGATATTAAGTCTTAAATGAGTGAGAACCAATTTGAGTTGAGCCTTGGTGATAATCCGTACCACTACTTTACGTTAATGGCACAACATGTTGAGATTTGTCATAATAATAATACTTCAACTACAGTGGAATGGAATGACGCGTTAACACTTAGAACGTGTGTGAGCCCAACTTTATCTGTGTTTAGAAATTGTTTGTGTAAAAAAAAGTCCTCATTAAAATAAATAATTAAACACAGTATTTATTTATTTAGCAGCACGTTTCAGGTATTATGCGGAGATAAAGCTAAACACATGTATGACCTCATGTATGACCTCATGTATGACCTCATGTATGACCTCATGTATGACCTCATGTATGACCTCATGTATGACCTCATTTTGAACAAAAGAGATGCAATAAATTATAATATTTTTAAAAAGAACTAACAATCAATACAAACGAGTGATCAACCTATTAGATCTATCCGTACATGTGAAGATAGTAAAAATGAACACGTTTACACTAAACACCAACATTCACCCAAAACATGACATTATGCAGTAAGTCATCTGACGCAGAACATGACAATATGCAGTCAGTCATCTGACACAAAACATGACAATATGCAGTCAGTCATCTAACAAAAAACATGACAATATGCAGTCAGTCACCTGACACAAAACATGACAATATGCAGTCAGTCATCTTACAAAAAACATGAGATATGCAGTCAGTCATCTGACACAAAACATGACAATATGCAGTCAGTCATCTGACACTAAACATGACACTATGCAGGCAGTCATCTTACAAAAAACATGACAATATGCAGTAAGTCATCTGACACAAAACTTGACAATATGCAGTCAGTCATCTGACACAAAACATGACAATATGCACTCAGTCATCTTACAAAAAACATGACAATATGCAGTCAGTTATCTTACAAAAAACATGACAATATGCAGTCAGTCATCTTACAAAAAACATGACAATATGCAGTAAGTCATCTGACTGAAAACATGACAATATGCAGTCAGTCATCTGACACAAAACATGACAATATGCAGTCAGTCATCTTACAAAAAACATGAGATATGCAGTCAGTCATCTGACACAAAACATGACAATATGCAGTCAGTCATCTGACACAAAACATGACAATATGCAGTCAGTCATCTTACAAAAAACATGACAATATGCAGTAAGTCATCTGACACAAAACATGACAATATGCAGTCAGTCATCTGACACAAAACATGACAATATGCACTCAGTCATCTTACAAAAAACATGACAATATGCAGTCAGTCATCTGACAAAAACATGACAATATGCAGTCAGTTATCTTACAAAAAACATGACAATATGCAGTCAGTCATCTTACAAAAAACATGACAATATGCAGTCAGTTATCTTACAAAAAACATGACAATATGCAGTCAGTCATCTTACAAAAAACATGACAATATGCAGTCAGTCATCTGACACAAAACATGACAATATGCAGTCAGTCATCTGACACAAAACATGACAATATGCAGTCAGTCATCTTACAAAAAACATGACAATATGAAGTAAGTCATCTGACACAAAACATGACAATATGCAGTCAGTCATCTTACAAAAAACATGACAATATGCAGTCAGTCATCTTACAAAAAACATGACAATATGCAGTCAGTCATCTTACAAAAAACATGACAATATGCAGTCAGTCATCTGACACAAAACATGATAATATGCAGTTAGTCATCTGAAACAAAACATGACAATATGCAGTCAGTCATCTGACACAAAACATGACAATATGCAGTCAGTCATCTGACACAAAACATGACAATATGCAGTCAGTCATCTTACAAAAAACATGACAATATGCAGTAAGTCTTCTTACAAAAAACATGAGATATGCAGTCAGTCATCCGGACATAATGTGAATGGAATAAACGAACTCCACATAAATCAAACACTCCCATTCCAAATATAACAACAGCGTTAGATTTGAGGGTATGTATTTTGTTTGCTTTTGTTAATAATTAAAACTGAATACTATTAGACAGCTACTAGACCTTAAACTTCAACCCATATTACTGCAAGCTTTATCAAACTGTATAGTTTATCATTTAAGTTTAATAAAAAAAACATTTTTTCGAAAAAAAAAAAAAAAAGAGCGAAGTACTTAAAAAATTCAATAGTTGTTGCTAGCTGTTTATATTCAACTTTATTCTATTGATACATAGTTCAAAACACAGTTTTTTACACATAAACATAAACTTAATGTATCATACTTATGTAATGGTAAGTTTTAAAAATAAACCCCAAAGAAACACGGAAGAGCCAACAAGGTGCAAAGGGCAAATGAAGCAGAGTTTACCCATTTTTTTAAATAGTTAAGGCATATTATGGGATGGTGTATTTATGGCAAGGTATGTGTCTGGGTGGTGTATGTGTATAAAGAGAGATCAATGGTTATAAAGTATCATACTCAGAGAAATGATGTCGATTTACACACAATGTGACTGAGTCCCATAGAAACTGATTGGTTTATGTTGTGTAAATAATGATATAGATCTATATTCTGACCCAGTCACCTCCCATTCTCCCAGTGATGTCAGAGGGAGGTAATCAACTGTACAGAACGGGATCACAATGTCGGTGATCTCGAGGTTTCTCGAATTCGTTGCGTGAAAAAAATGAGATTTGTAATAAATGGAATATATTACACACGAGGGAAAAAAAATAAACTGGAAATATCTTTAACATTTTACTATCTGCATAATAATAAACCAAAATGTTAAAATAAATATAATTCTGCTCGGGCACCGAGATTGTGCCACGTTCAGTGTAGTGTAGGCAGAAGTTTGAATCCCATCTACTCCGATGTGCCTCCATGGACATAAAGCCCTTCCCCTCCTCGGCTCAGGTGAGAACGTAGAAAGGAAAGGACAGAAGATATCACAATTGTAAGGACAGATGGTCGTGCGGTAATGCGCTCGACTGTCGACTGAGGGTTACGGGTTCGATCTTTGGTGAGAACCAAAGCTTTTTTTCAGGTCATGCTTAAAACCCACTCCATGTCTCCCGTGGTGCCAACATGATCATTGCACTATCTACTTTGGGGGATGAAAGAAGGAGCGTCCCATGGTGGTTTATAGTCTCATCCTTACAGGGACTTCACAGATCACATTAGTAGTGGACTCATTATAGGTTCAATAAATAAAACTCGCTTTTTAAAGGAGTTATAGAATCACATGATAAGATATTTACTTATAAATAGTCCATTGATTGTTTCTAAAATGTACACAAATGATAAAAATTACTGAGAAGAATTTGCACTAAAAAAAAAAACAACATTTGATAAATATTAAAAGGTAATTCTTAGAATAAACCACGGTTTATTATAAGTTAATAATTGGGTTTACAAAAAAGTGCCAATATATAAGGCAACACCCAATGAGAAAAGGCCTAAAGGCAGACCAATATATAAGGCAACACCTAATGAGAAAAAGGCCTAATGGCAGACCAATATATAAGGCAACACCTAATGAGAAAAGGCCTAAAGGCAGACCAATATATAAGGCAACATCTAATGAGAAAAAGGCCTAAAGGCAGGCCAATATATAAGGCAGATAGTTGGAGGAAGTGGAGAAAGACCTTAAAGCCATAGGAGTGAAAGAGTGGAGGAAGAAGACCATGGAACGGGAAAAGTGGAGAAAAGTAGTATGGCAGGCTAGGGCCCTAAATGGGCTGTAGAGCCAAAGGAAGAAGACAATAAGGTGCCTTAGACCATGAAATAAATAGGTCCGTGTTTTTATTTTTAGGTCATATGGATTTTCACATAAGAAAATAGCAAGAAGTCTGAGCCACTCTTTACATCTTCTGGAAACAGGCAAATTGCTGGTATGTGACATGTGGAAGGACACAATATATTTCGTAGGTGATACATTGTGTCATTCTGTTTGCGAAACTAGTCCACATCTTTGGATTAGGCCTACAGAATTCTTAATCCTAGCACGAAATAGAAGCATTAATGATTATAGTTTCTAAGTCACTTTTTATATTTGGGACAATATTAACAGATGACTACACATTTTGAAAAAAAAAATAGATCCAATTAATCGCAGAGGGGAATGAATTACTAAAAACTTGTGCACTAATGTGCACTAGTGTTGTTTTAGTCCCAGTCATATTTTAGTTTCAGTTTTTAATTCGTTTTTTCTGTAATAATTTTAGTTTTCGTCTAGTTTTAGTCTTGCTTCTAATTTTAGTTTTAGTTTTAGTTCTCGTTGACGAAAAGTCAACATTTTCGTTAACGAAGGTTTTAGTTTTAGTTTTCGTGAACGAAAGCAACACTATATTTTAGTTTCAGTTTTTATTTCGTTTTTTCTGTAATAATTTTAGTTTTCGTCTAGTTTTAGTCTTGCTTCTAATTTTAGTTTTAGTTTTAGTTCTCGTTGACGAAAAGTCAACATTTTCGTCAACGAAGGTTTTAGTTTTAGTTTTCGTCAACGAAAACAACACTAATGTGCACTATACAATTTTGACATTTTTTGGTATACACAGCCTAAAATGCAATTCAAAATACAAAAGTGCCCCGGTCTTTAAATCCCAGATATTGAACATTGCTGCTAAAGAAATTCTCCACTGGCTGATATTGAAAAAAAAAAAACAAAATCAAAGGGGCAATACTCGTTCGTACACTCCCGCTTTGCTCCCTTTCATACCGCCATCGTCATAAGAAGAGGGAAGATGTTTAAAATTCGCCTTGTATTAGTTCTAATGTAAACACTTTAAAACCGAGATGCCAAATCCCGATAACTCTACCTGAATTGTTTAGATATATGACACACTAAGATAGCCGGACTTAGTTTTCAAGTTTATTTTACTCTTCGCTGCTGAACGAGATTTCTCCAAGTAGTTTTTTTTTCCCGGTGCCATATTGCTTTTGAGTAAAGTAATTGGAAGAAGGGGAAAAGTAAAACTCTGGATAATACAGATTTTAAAAAAAAATATGTTCCAATGATTGAAGAGGTTCATAATTTGTGTATAACATTTATGATTGATGAAGAAATGACAATGTTATATTGTGAATGACAAATTTAATGGGGATGTGGGCGAGGGTTTTGATAACCAGAGCTTGTATTGATCTATGTATTAACGTGTGTATAAATTGTATATGGCATTGTGAATGGATGTAACAGATGATTGAACGCCTATGCAACGTTTTCTTCATATTTGATAACATTACACATAAAATATTCTTCAGATAAACTATAGTTGTAAACTGAACCAAACTATACTAGATCTAAGTATTCCAACTATTATCTAAAGTAAAACTGATGAAGAAAAATTGAATTTAATTGAGCTGAAAATTGAAATTGATGCCCAAGCATTGTTGATAGTCATCATAATTTTACATTTTTCTGACTTAAATTTAGTAATTTTAAATAGAAATGTGTTTTGATTATGTTATTTCTTCTTTTTAACAATTTTAAGACTTTACTACCAACTTTTTTTAGTGAGACATTTTCTGAACACTGTAATGTACAAATATATTTTACAGTACATAAGGACACATATAAACCAGCACTCAATGTCCAGTTTGATAATTTCTTACAGTATACACTCAAATATGTATCAAACTTTAGACCGACTTTACCGTAAGGTGGCTGCTCAGGGGGGTGATTTTCTTGGACCATTAGTGTATCGATAGCTGCCTAATGAACCGTGGACATTCTGAATGGACACACATACATCACCACATCTATCTATCTATCTATCTATCTATCTATCTATCTATCTATCTATCTATCTATCTATCTATCTATCTATCTATCTATCTATCTATCTATCTATCTATCTATCTATCTATCTATCTATCTATCTATCTATCTATCTATCTATCTATCTATCTATCTATCTATCTATCTATCTATCTATCTATCTATCTATCTATCTATCTATCTATCTATCTATCTATCTATCTATCTATCTATCTATCTATCTATCTATCACTGATGCACAGGTTAACGTAAACGTTATTTTTAGTTTGAGTTTGTCGCAGTGTAGTCAATAGGGTACCAGCAATCATCAACCCGTATCAGAAGAAAGAAACAATTCCCATAGGAACGAGATGACGACGAATCTATTCAGGACCCAAAAAGAAAGATTCAAAGTAAATTTCTATTGACACAGTAATACACAAGGTTGAAGAGAGATTCACTTTAATGCACAACAAAACAACAACAGCTGTTGGTTGTTTGGTTTTCTCTGTGACGTTCAAGTTTAGAGTTGATACTAGTAGGGAAAGATTGAAGCCCTTATTACATCTTTTGAAAATCCTAGCAATATGAAGCCTCCAAAGTTATGGATGCAGTCGATCTAAGCAGTGATAGGAAAGCCACTTTTAGACGCGTTTCTAAGTGTTCAAAGCCACACGAATTAAAAGCATAATATTACATAAAGAAACGAACAGATAGAATCCCCTCATACTGTTACATCTCTGTTCCTCATCTTGACACTTCTAGTTTCTCTGGCAAGTGGTCAGAAAAGCTTCTCAAAGTTCAAACAGATAAATACATTTTTATGAACAATCCTACAAGCTACAGGTTGCTACTCAGTTAAATGAACACTATATTGCAGGAGACATTAAACTGATTGAAAACGTATTACCATTGTTAAAGCTAAATCATGAAAAATAATTTTTTTTTTTAAATAAATTTTTCCATATTTTCGTAATCTTATCTCTTCCGCATTCGCTGTTTTTTTTTCAAAAAATGGTATCTTTGAAATATAATTCTGAGATTTTTACCCATACCTTTAATATCTCAAACTTGTGGACTGTATCATGAAAGTACTTTATGAGACAATTGTACAGAATTGACATAGTGCGCAAATCATTCCCGGGTCTATTTGGCTAAAGAGTTCGGAATATACAAATAGACGACTGTCTAAGGACCAGCCTTTTGATATTTTTATCTTGCCTAACCCCCAATAAAAGAAATTGTAATTGAAAAGAAATTAAACAAACAAACTTCTTAACCATCTTACTACCAAATAATTGTTTACTACTTATAAAGGAAATGATCCAGTCGAGTTTAACATTATGCCATGTCCACAGTGTTTACTACTTATAAAGGAAATGATCCAGTCGAGTTTAACATTTATGCCATGTCCATATCGCTAACAATTATGCCCGCCAGGAAGAGCATCCCTAGCACTTATCCATGAGCTAGGGCTAAAATAGCTATAATAGTTGGTGTGTCAAAGATAATTTAATTGGAGGCCTAAGATTGAAATCGGTAACCTTGACAATGTTTTTTTTTTTAATCTAGTACCTCATAAAACATATGAGCGGCTCTTTTTGCATGGCTTCATTGATCATATCATTCTATTGATTTTAAAATGTCCAGGGTCCACAACCACCTTAAGACGGCACTGAATCTATCGAGAGAAAATCCTTATTTAAAAAAAAAAATCAACAAAGGACAAAACAGCATCAGGGAAAGTTAACATTTAAGGGGGGGGGGGAAGGGGGCAGTGCCGTAGCGAGCTTATCTCGTGCCCGGGGCACACTACATTTTTAATACCTTTTTTAGCGCTCCCCATTCGAAAACCATATAATATTATATGTAAAATATACCATATACCTTTGTGAGTAGCGCTCGGGTATGATGCCCCCCCCCCTTGCCCACCTCTCACTAAGCCTCTGGGGGGGGGAGAAGGGTAGGAGCGCAGTGAGACATTTTCGCCCGGGGACAAAAACTTTGCGCTGGCCCCAAGTTACATCAGTCGCAGAACTTTATGCATCTGTTAAATCTAATGATCCGAAACCGAAGTCAATGATTTCCAATGAGTCATTTTCTACAATAGGATTCATTGCTGGTTACCTTAACGATTAATGACTTCAAACCTTTCTCTAAAACATCATTTCCTGGTCGTCTTTGTCAAATTTACTTTCGTTTATGTCACAATGTCTTCACATCTTTTTTCTTTGTTCTAGAAATGTCCTTATTTCTCATGCGAATCATAACCGACATATTAAGTAATCCACAATGTCATGTTTTTACTATTAAAAACAACAGCCGCCCAGTTTGTTTATATCACAGCAGACATTAATGGGTTTCCTTTCGAAAGCAATTTTAACTTTGAGGATTGAAATAACTCCAACATTGTGGACTGTCGGAATGGAATTATTTGTTTGGGGGGGGGTCTGGTCTCTTCTTGTCATATCTTTCTTATCTCTTCCCCCTCTCTCCCCACCCTCTCTCTCTATTTTCTCTCCCACTCTCCCAAAAGAGCACAATAATCAAGGATATTGATATGTGTAAAGACCGCTTCTCTGTCCAACCAAGGCAAGGTAAGACCCACTTCACTTCATTTTGATTTAGTTGTGACATCGAAAGTTCTACTTCCTGTCGGCCATGTTCCTTATACCCTAATATAATGGTTTTGGCTGGTGCCGTAGCCACTGCGTTATCAAAATTAAGTTGTTAAACCGAAAATGACCCCTGCAGTTGAAAAGTGTTTATGGCAAAACAACAACAACAAATCAATTAAATGGGGTCTATTTAAATCATGATGATATGTGTGTATGTCTGTCTGACATTGAGTCTGAACCATAGATTCTAAAGGTCGTATCTTTTTAAAGTAACACATTTTGTATTAATATCATTATTATTTTTTTTGTTTCTCTCAGATAAATGAATATTTATTACTCCCCTTAAATAAAATATTAATTTTTTAAAATATCGATTGACTTTTTAATGGCTTTTTTGCCTTTATGCATATTTAACCGGATCACTTTTAATGATAACCATCTGACCGGTGAGTAACTTGACTAATGGATAAATGAGTGGATTTAATTTGAATTTATGTTAAGGCTAAGTGAAATGACGTCAGGAAAATTAAAGTGGTTAGAATAAAGTTCAATATATGGCCTACACCTGTTGTCATTATGTTCCCACCTCGTTCAAATTTAACATAACGTTGAGAAGTAAACTTTAATATATTGTACCATATATAATAATAATATATATTATATATAAATACATTGATAGGTATGTTTTTACATCTGGTATCAATAGGGCTTCTAAAAGAAGGGACCTGCGGTAGTAAAAGTTACTCTCAGACTGGCGCGACACCCCTTAAGCCACGCACTTAGAGCGAATTGATATGATATTAGAGACAACAGCGAGGTTCTTGCCCCCCCACACGTGACAATCTCACTAAGCCCCCCACACTTGACAATATCACTAAGCCCCCCACACGTGATACTCTCACTAAGCCCCCACACGTGACACTCTCACTAAGCCCCCCACACGTGACACTCTCACTAAGCCCCCCACACTTGACACTCTCACTAAGCTCCCCACACTTGACAATCTCACTAAGCCCCCCACACGTGACAATCTCACTATGCCCCCCACACGTGACACTCTCACTAAGCCCCCACACGTGACACTCTCACTAAGCCCCCCACACTTGACACTCTCACTAAGCCCCCCACACTTGACACTCTCACTAAGCCCCCCACACGTGACAATCTCACTATGCCCCCCACACGTGACACTCTCACTAAGCCCCCACACGTGACACTCTCACTAAGCCCCCCACACTTGACACTCTCACTAAGCCCCCCCACACGTGACACTCTCACTAAGCCCCCACACGTGACACTCTCACTAAGCCCCCCACACTTGACACTCTCACTAAGCCCCCCACACGTGACACTCTTACTAAGCCCCCCACACTTGACACTCGCCCTAAGCCCCCACACTTGACACTATCACTAAGCCCCAGGCCCGTAGCGTGCGGGGGGCCAGGGGGACCGGGCCTCCCCCCTGCATTTTGTCTGGCCCCCCTCTGCTTATTTGTTCTACTTAGTAAAATGTATTACCTGTCCCCCCACCCCCTTGCTGTTGTCTGGCCCCTGCTGTAGAATTTTCACGCTACGGGGCTGCTAAGCCCCCACACTTGACACTCTCCCTAAGCCCCATCCCATTCAACAGTGCTGTTTGGACTGCCTCTGATGCCAGGTGTTTACATCAACATATGTATATATAATATATATTATCAAGAATTGAACTTGATCCGTCTTTGGCCAGCAAGCAAACATTGGCCGTAATACACACATTTATATATACATACATATCATATTGAATTAGACCAGACGACCAAGCAGACATCCCTTACAGTTCACATTCCGTCTCAAATTTGGTCCAAATATTAATCCGTTGATTTGGAAAACTGTAGCAGACGTCATCAGAATCCATAAAACGGGGACACACCCACACACTCAGTCTAGTTTTAGAATTTAGACTGTGCAGATTAGAAAATTGCTAAATCATGTTTATTTGCCCCAAGTTGACATGAAAGACCCCCCCCCCCCATCCCTCCCTCCTAACCTCCTCCTCCTCTATATTTGAGTATTTTTTTCTTTGTATGTATTTACATAAGTCGAATTTATAACTTATACAGCAAATTAAAATTAAAAATGTTTAAAAGTAAAATTGTTATGACACTAGGTGGTAACTTGAGACACTAGATCATTAGATGGTAACTTGAGACACTAGGTCACTAGATGGTAACTTAAGACACTAGGTCATTAGATAGTAACTTGAGACACTAGGTCATTAGATGGTAACTTGAGACACTAGGTCATTAGATGGTAACTTGAGACACTAGGTGGTAACTTGATACTGGGTAATTAGATGGTAACTTGAGACACTAGGTCACTAGATGGTAACTTGAGACACTATGTGGTAATTTGAGACACTAGGTCATTAGAAGCTATTTTGAGACACTAGATGATAACTTGAGACACTATGCCACTAGGTGGTAACTTGAAACACTAGGTCTGGTAACTTGAGACAGTACGTCACTAGATGGTTTCATATACAGAAAAGCGTAGTGAGAGACTTTCTTCGCAAAATTTTACAACATACTCAAAGAGTTGTACCACTTTTAGTCTCGACTAGGTCCATACGACCAAGTGCCAAGTCAACAGACTGATGTGTCCACGGTAGGTCAAACCAGTGTGTCTAACGGACCTATAGCTGAGAATCAAACATAATTAAACATAGTTGACCAATCAGGATAAATGATCTACACTCGAATGTCACGCCGACAGGTCAATGCGTCCAGACATCTTGTCTGCAGGGGGTGTCAGTTTGGTGAAGGCTTAGGGTGTTCAGGAGGAAAGTTTGGCGCATTCGCAAGTCCCCGCCACCAATTAGGACGGTTAAGCTTTTTATTAGTCCTGGCAGTAAATACGAAAAAATAATTGATGTAATTTAAAAAGGGAAGTAATTTTGAATTGTTTTTGTTCAATTTGATTTATCTGGCGGATTTTTGGAGATTTTTTTCTAGATTGCCCCCCCCCTTCCTCCACCGCCCCCTACCCGCAAACGACGCCACTGCCTGCCTATAGAGTGCTGCTTTTTTTCTTCATGCATAAATTACAATTTTTTAAATTTATTTCTTACTTCATATACTGCACGCTGTACTGCATGTTGGACTGCATGTTGTACTGCATGCTGTACTGCATGTTGTACTGCATGCTGTACTGCATGCTGTACTGCATGTTGTACTGCATGCTGTACTGCATGTTGTACTGTATGTTGTACTGCATGTTGTACTACTCGCTGTACTGCATGTTGTACTGTATGTTGTACTGCATGTTGTATTGCACGTTGTACTGCATGTTGTATTGTCAAATAAAATTTTACGGTTTTTTAAATTCTAATCGGAACCGATTGTAAAAAAAATTCAATCGCCATCTGCAAGGAAAATTTACAGAAATTCATACAATTGTTTCACAAGTCTTCTCAGGAGAAATAACACTGTCTTTTCACTTGTGATTATAAAAACTAGTGTTGTTTTAGTCCCAGGTCATATTTTAGTTTCAGTTTTTATTTCGTTTTTTCTGTAATAATTTTAGTTTTCGTCTAGTTTTAGTCTTGCTTCTAATTTTAGTTTTAGTTTTAGTTCTCGTTGACTAAAAGTCAACATTTTCGTTAACGAAGGTTTTAGTTTTAGTTTTTGTGAACGAAAGCAACACTATATTTTAGTTTCAGTTTTTATTTCGTTTTTTCTGTAATAATTTCAGTTTTCGTCTAGTTTTAGTCTTGCTGCTAATTTTAGTTTTAGTTTTAGTTCTCGTTGACGAAAAGTCAACATTTTCGTCAACGAAGGTTTTAGTTTTAGTTTTCGTCAACGAAAACAACACTAATAAAAACAAACGTCAGGGCGAAAAAAAAAAGAATAACTTGAAGCAAAAAACACGCATTTACACAATTAAACAAACATACACACGCAATTAAACAAACACGCATACATACACAATTAAACAAACACTCACACGCACTAACAAGCACGTCTGGCTAACAGGTGTTATATGTGCGATAAATTATATTTTTTTTTTTAGCCATAAAATACGAAACCATATTCTAGGTTGTCAAAATCTTTACCAACAGGAATGTTTATAATAAATACATACATTGATGCTTAAGTTGACGTACTTTTTTATTTTTTGACTATTTGTTTAACAAAGATTATTTTTTTTATTTGAAAAAACAAAAAGCTAAGTAGGCTAGATAGTAGAGAGTTTTAAAACTTTGCTTTTTAAAATAAATCAATAAAACAATAACAGATAAACAGCTGCGGTATATATCTATCACGTAGTGAGAGATATTCTTCACTATACGACGTACTCTAACAGCTGTACCATTTTAGTCTAAGATAGGTGCACAATGAACATAAAACCCAGGGCCGATTCAACAGATATGTGGGCACCGGTGGGGCGGGGGGGGGACCAGTGTGTCTAAGGCCCTATAGCTACATATCATAATATTATGGGGCAAAAAAAAAATTTAATATCATACGTTAGTTTTCCGAATCTCGTTTATTTATGACCAATACAAAAATTAAATAAACAACAACAGAGTCTGTAACATTATATATGTGGAAAACATTTGAGTAGATGTATTGCAGTGGCGTAGTGAGCTTAACTCGCGCCCGGGGCACAATACCTTTTTAGCGCCCCCCATTCAAAAACCATATAATATTATATGTAAAATATTCTATTTGGCGCCCCATTGTGAGTAGCCTCCGGGGCAAGATGCCCCCCTTGCCCCCCCCCCCTCACTACGCCACTGATGTATTGTGTAAACTATCTTTATACTAGTTATTTATTTCCCGCCTAAAACTTTCATTACAAAAAATGTGATTTTATTAAGTGGATAAAGTGCAGTGAATAGATACATGAATAAAAATAATAAAATGAATCAGTTTCTTCTACATATCCAACAAGCAAAGTAAATAATTTGTTATTAACTTAATAATTGCTTTTCATATCACGTGATGCGAACTTTTGAGTGTTTGTTCTAATCTTAATGTGAGCGAGTTTAAGCTGTTTTCAAGGTTCTACCAGTTGAATGTGATTGCGTTTTGAATGGATACGAAAACTGATTACAAGATATAAATAGCAAAGGCTTGCGCCACCTGCAGTTAACTACCATAGGGGATAAAGTGGTATATACTGAAAACTCCGGTGCGCAGTTATTGGTGAGAAAAATTATGAAGAGTGTGAACATTTAGTTATGGTAGATAAAAATCATATAAAATATCATCAAACTAGATGCAGCCCATGCGAATATTACTATAGCAAATAGAAGTTTTCCTTCATAGAAGTACTGTATGCTGCAACAAAAAAAGGGAATATATATATATATACTAGCTGTATCCTGCAAAAACTTTGCATAGAGTTCTATCCCCTTAGGCTTGATCGGTAGGCTAGGTTATTTTTTAGGTTCGGGAAGATCCGATTTTTTCATGATTGTATTTTAAACTGGAATACTTTATTGTATTAATTCTTTACTTTCGATATGACGCAGAGCCCAAATCGCTTATATATATATATATATATATATATATATATATATATATATATGTGTGTGTGTGTGTTACATCAATGTGCGCAGGTCTTGCCAATGTCCGACATTGACCAGTGCACACTTCACATTGGCGACTGGCCAAAGCTCGAGGTGATGAAGTGAAAAGTAACGCATGGAAAAGATAAATACATCAGTTGTAAATTCGCTGAGTTGGAAAATAAAGACAACATTATATACAACTGCACGACTAAGTGAGCGAAAAATCGTTGTTATTATAAAAGTAAGAAACTAAATTAAAAAATCTATGAAAAGAAAAATATATTAAAAAAATAATTCAAAATACGTCTGGATTTGGTATATCTCTACATTATTGTATGCTTAATCTAAAAAATAAATAAATTTGAAACTAAATCTAGAACATTAGATGAGCAATTATAAAAAAAGGAAATTTTCTACAGATAGCTCGTTAATAAAGAAAAAATAATTTGAGTGGCAGAAATACAAAAATGTAAATGAAAAATAACAGATGTTTACCATGGGAAACATGCATTGATAAAAAGGTAAAATCATAAAACATGACTTAAAATGTAATCTGCAGATGTCGGAAAATTGAATTAAATAAACAAAAAAAACCAAAAAATAAAGACTCTGAAAAAGAAAATTATTTAGTTTCTTTAATTAGTTCAAGTCATTTTAAAAATCTTTTTTTTTTTACTTAAGGTAACAGATTAATGGAGGTCTGTTCAAAATACATCAGAGAATTCTGAGATCTGCAATAAAGAGTGCTGTTAATATTACACAGCTGTTTACTTTTATATAAATGTAAATGTCAGTATTCTGACAACTGTAAATGTTCACCGTCTAAAAACTGTCAACTTTTGATGTAAACATGTAAAACAAAGAACAACTTTCATGTTAATGTTACAAAGCTAGTATACAGCTGTAA
Organism: Bulinus truncatus; assembly: GCA_021962125.1. NCBI lineage: Eukaryota > Metazoa > Mollusca > Gastropoda > Planorbidae > Bulinus > Bulinus truncatus. Next base: position 7,239,294 of record JAGDYQ010000034.1, read on the forward strand.
AACTAAATGGTCTTAAAGAATGAATGTAAACAAAATATCCATCCACTACAGATGTAATCATGTCAGCATTATACATTTGTATATGCTTACATCATTTAAAAAAAAAGCTATACATATTATTATATAAATACACACTAAATATTTTTGTGAAACCGTGAATGTTAAGTATAAATGTTAACATTTTAGAAACTATAAGTTTTAACATTCTACAAGATATAAATGTTAAATATATGTATTAACATTCTGAAAACTATAAATGTTAAATATAAGTATTAACATTCTGAAAACTATAAATGTTAAATATATGTATTAACATTCTGAAAACTATAAATGTTAAATATATGTATTAACATTCTGAAAACTATAAATGTTAAATATATGTATTAACATTCTGAAAACTATAAATGTTAAATATATGTATTAACATTCTGAAAACTGTAAATGTTAAATATATGTATTAACATTCTGAAAACTATAAATGTTAAATATAAGTATTTACTCTATGGACACTATCAGTGGTAACATTCTAGAAACTATAAGTGTTAAATATACGTATTAACATTCTAGAAACTTCAATGTGCTACATATAAGTGTTAACATTTTAGTAATTATAAGTGTAAATACAAGTATTAACATTCTAGAAACTACAAAGTCCTAAATTTATATAAGTGTTAACATTCTAGAAACTATAAGTGTAAATACGTCAAAAGAATCTTCTCATTAGCTCGGCTAGGGAATAAAAAACAATTCAGCCAATTTGCTTGGGTAAAAAAGACGATGTATTTCATCACAAGACCAGACAATGATGTAAATACATCACGTTAGATATTAGATTGATTATTTGTCATCTATATTTGGTGCTGATATTTGCTCTCGTCATTCTTACCCTTACAATCTATGAATCTAGAAATCAAGAGAGCTGCAAGCATTTTGATACAAGTTAACACGGTACGGTGCGTCGTGTATCTTGGTTACAATACTATATACCATTCTGACATTATGGTTATGTTTTGATTGCAGAGCAGTTCTTATGTTGTTGTTTTTATTTAGAGATAATTGTGTGAAAAGGACTATTTTATCAAATTAATTTTATATTAAAAAGATACCTTTGATTGGGTGGGCGGGGGGGGGGAGATAGGATGTTACCTAATTTACATACCTATCAGAAATGTATGTATAAAAGTATGTATATATATATTTATATGTCAATATCTATATGTGTGTATGTATGCACTGTTTGACACACTATTATGGTTATGAAGGAACATTATACGATATTCACACCATATTAGAGTCTGCTTTGAATGCATAATATTTCGACACAATATTTTAATTATGTTGAGCTAGTATAATAATCGAAATTTGTTTCAATCGATGCATTTCAATAATACAGTAATTAAAAATTATTTTGTGCTTTTTGTTGTTTTTTTTTCAAATTTCTGACGCTGTGTCATGCTGATGTTTTGATTGAACATTCAACCATCGTGTTCTATTTTCGGAAGTGCAGTATGACATTTAAACAAGTTATTTTTATCTATCTGTTGATGGGATAATCTTCACACATTGTATAATGTTTTTTTATTTAGACACTGTACTAAGGAGATGCTAGGATAGTATGAGGCCCTGTTCATCACACAAATACACCTAGATTCATACGTAGATCATACCCATATGATGTTATTGAAGGCACAGATTCACACCTCTGGTAAAGTTCTCATGGGTAAGATAAGCCGATGCTCTTCATTACTGCGATGATTTTTAAAGTGAGCTTTAGGTTCTTTGCCCCGTGGGGTCACAGTACTTGCCAGGGGCATGATAAGATAGGGGGTAGTGGGGTGCGTGCCTTCTAGTGCAGTCGCCACCTGGACTGACGCTACGGGGAAACTGCCTACATACTCACCTACCTATCATACCTACGTACCTTCCTACTTATCAATCAATCAATGATACAATGAATGAATTGATCAACCAACCAACCAATCAACAAGTACACCTATCAACTAATTATCCAATTAATCAACAAAATAAATCAAGGAATAAAAAATAAATCAACAAATAAAGCTGACCGACAAATCAATCATTCAGTTAATAAATCTGTCTTTCTGTTTGTCTACCCTTCGGTCTGTCTGTTGGTCTGTCAGTCTCTCTATTTACCTATTTATCTATATCCCTGACTACATGTCTATCTATCTATGGATTTTTTTTAGCATGCTGTCAATATCTCTGTTGCAGCATTCTACATGTTTGTTTTTCTTCCATCCGTCAAAGTCTGATACGTTTTTCCAGCAAGAAGCCTCTACATCAAATGGTTTAAAATCTATTTAAAGTGATTTGTAAATAAAAATATGAAATAAACTTAAATATGATTTTTATCCTGTTTTTATTCAATTGCTCGCAGTGTTAATTTGGATTGGATGCTTATTTTTTTTTTATTTTTAAAACAAATATAACGCCTGACGTAAACGTTTGCAATAGAAGAAAAAAGTAAAAAAAAAATGTATATTTAATGAACTCTCTCGACGAAAACGGTAAATTTATACTTAAGGGAACAATGTTCCCCTAAGCTTAATAGGCCATCGGTTCAGTATAGGTGTAGAATTTAACTAATCACGGTAAATTATTACCTGACTAATGTCAGGTACCCGTTTAAAGCTAGATGTATATTGGATGACTTTTACACCGAATTTCACATGGAAAAATTTCCATTGATTCCCACTGTAGAACGAATTCTTGATTACCAAGTCGACAGTCAAGCCCTCTACAATAGTCCACACCAAAAGGAGCAATGTTGAGAATGTGTAAGAAATTAGAGTAAATATTGTTTCGTTAACTATTTTACCTAAACAAATGTATATATGAGTAGGCAAACTAAGGTTCGCGTTGGGTAGTTCAATAAATACTTTTAAATTCATTTAGTTTGTATAGGTTCATTAAAACACGTCACTCATCTGCACTCGGTCCAACTCATCTGCATTCGGTCCAACTCATCTGCACTCGGTCCAACTCATCTGCACTCGGTCCAACTCATCTGCACTCGGTCCAACTCCCACTCGGTCCAACTCATCTGCACTCGGTCCAACTCATCTGCACTCGGTCCAACTCATCTGCACTCGGTCCAACTCCCACTCGGTCCAACTCATCTGCACTCGGTCCAACTCATCTGCACTCGGTCCAACTCATCTTTAAAATTTTTACTCTTCCGATACTTCTCTTGGTTCGACCCAACTCTAATTTTAGAACCCACTGTGCTCGCGAATCAAAAAGATTGCCAACCCCTGGTCTAGATTTTGCTTAGTAAACTGTTAGCGTCTTTAATTTTATTATTTTCAAAACCCAATTTAGTTAGCTGCAAAAAAACAAAACAAACGTATCTAATTCTACAATTTCCCTAGTCTACCGTTCCCTACATGTATGATACGAATCAAACGTCGTGACGTATCTATTCCTACAATTTCCCTAGTCTACCGTTCCCTACATGTATGATACAAATCAAACGTCATGACGTATCTATTTCTACAATTTCCCTAGTCTACCGTTCCCTACATGTATGATACGAATCAAACGTCGTGACGTATCTATTCCTACAATTTCCCTAGTCTACCGTTCCCTACATGTATGATACAAATCAAACGTCATGACGTATCTATTCCTACAATTTCCCTAGTCTACCGTTCCCTACATGTATGATACGAATCAAACGTCGTGACGTATCTATTCCTACAATTTCCCTAGTCTACCGTTCCCTACATGTATGATACAAATCAAACGTCATGACGTATCTATTCCTACAATTTCCCTAGTCTACCGTTCACTACATATATGATACGAATCAAACGTCGTGACGTATCTATTCCTACAATTTCCCTAGTCTACCGTTCCCTACATGTATGATACGAATCAAACGTCGTGACGTATCTATTCCTACAATTTCCCTAGTCTACCGTTACCTACATATATGATACAAATCAAACGTCGTGACGTATCTATTTCTACAATTTCCCTAGTCTACCATTACCTACATATATGATACAAATCAAACGTCGTGAAGTTTCCGATGCCAAAAATCTTTTTTTTTTATATGAAAGGAAAGACGATCCTTCATCTTATCCTACATCTTGCTATTCACCACTGAAGACTTACTGCCCTTCTTATTGATTTTAAAGATGGCTGAATAGCTCACATAAAAGATGACGAGATTAAAAGACCTACAAAAAAATTTGAGCTCTCCAAATCGTTACCCATTCAGACCAGTTTTTTTTTTTACTCAGTCAGCCAATCGGAAACACTACTCATTGAAAAAGGAGGGGAAGGAAAAAAAGATCTTTGAATTGGGTTAGTTACACGAATCTGATTTAATCTTCTCTGGATTGTATATGAAATAATTTGTTTTTTTCGCCACAAATACCGGCCATTTCATGTTTGTGACATAACGACATGTTTGAACAAAAAGTTTTTCCCTCAGACATTTGTTAGCATAAAACAAACTAAGGGGCATTTAACTCTTCATAGAGCGAGCCAAAATGGGGGGGGGGGGGAAGGGGGGACTATTTATTAGGTTATCTGGAGGATTGTTGATGTACGAATGTTGTCTAGACTTTGGTCTGAGTCAATAGCTGGGTAGACAAATAAATAAATAAATAAAATTATTTGCATAAGTGTAGTTCCCAGAGAAAAAACAAAAATCAATAAACAAAACAATGGAGGTATTAAGATGTCGTCAAGCAGACTGCTCAAATATAACATTTGAATTGTGAAACACACTGTTTGTATTATTTCATGAAACAAATAAATACTTGTGGACAATTCAACGTTACGTAAGGGTATAATAATGGGTTAAGGTTAGGGTTAGGGAAAAGTGTTAATTTTTTGTTATTTTTCGTTTTACATGGAGGGTAGGGGTAAAGTTATTTATGACATTTAAACAATAAAAAATATACACATATCGAAGTTTTTTTTTTCTTTGGAGAAGGAATGGATAATATATGTTATATATGATTGAATGAAAAAAGGGGAGTGACACAGGCAGGGGTCTGGAATTTTGTTTCGTTACGTTATAACGAGAAGAAGTAGTGGTGACATTTTTTAAAAATCATTTATTTGCGTTCTGTAATTGTGTAAACTTTTACGTATAACGAAATGAATTAAACTGCTAAACTAAGCTATGAATTCTGATATGCAATTAACTTCCAATGATATTTTCAGCATTTATTTTCAATACAAAGCTTCAGATTTCGAGTAACTCAGACAAAGAGCAATGCTGTAGGAGGGGGGGGGGCATTACGAATGTGGCAGTACTGTACTGGAGAGATAGTTTAGTATTACTATTTTAGTGGCTTTGGAAATGGGAATAAATATATCTGTGGAACCGTAAGACGTTCCCTATACCTGCCAGTATAGCCTGGAAACGTACAATGTTCCCCTATATCTACCAGTATAGCCTGGAAATAAACAATGTTCCCCTATACCTACCAGTATAGCCTGAAAACGTAATATGTTCCCCTATACCTACCAGTTAAGCCTGGAAACGTAATATGTTCCCCTATAGCAACCAGTATAGTCTGGAACCGTACAAGGCTCCCTTTACTTTCCTAAGACATACAATGTTTTATGTACGTTCAATTATAGCTCGTTGAGCTGTGTGTGTGCGCGTTCTCGTTGAGCTGTGTGTGTGCGCGTTCTCGTTGAGCTATGTGTGTGCGCGCATTCTCGTTGAGCTGCGAGTGTTCGTACTCTCGTTGGGCTGTGTGTGTGCGCACTCTCGTTGAGCTGTGTGTGCGCACTCTCGTTGAGCTGTGTGTGTGTGTGCGCATTCTCGTTGAGCTGTGTGTGTGCGTACTCTCGTTGAGCTGTGTGTGTGTGCGCACACACGCTAGTTCACTCTGCACGCATACCCGTTTTCGTATAACTTGTCCCGACATCTCCTAAAATTTTAAGGTTGGAGTTTGCTAATACTTTCCGTCTGTTAATAATTTGTTGACTGACAAAAACATAACCATCAATTTATCCAAACTACTAATAGTATATGACATCATAAACCATCTTCTTATTTCCTCCTTTTGAAATAATGAATGAACATAAGTTAGTTTTAATTAGAATTGTCGCTTCTTTTCCTATTGCTTTCTTTTTTTTTTTAGAATAAGTTGTTTACTTTTTGTTTATTTTGATAATTTTGTTTTCGGTGATGTTTTTTTTAAATATCCCAGTAGATATGAGCCATACGCAGTGAATCATAACATCCTTGACACTAAGTCTTGTGCTATCATTGGCGCACTCGAGCTCCAGTGTTTTAAAATAACCTTGGATCTTATAGTTCATCTCCGTATCATCAGAGAGTTACCTTTTCAAAAGTACACAAATACATTCATACTCTTAAATGTATCTCCCTGGAAAATGTACGGTTATTTACACCTAATTATACATACATAATACATACACACACATATAGGCCAAACAAAAATTTATCATTAACTATATGCTTAAACAATAATTTAATCTTGAGGTTTAAAAATGAATAAAAAACACCAAAAAAAATAATTTTATTTTTCTTTGGTATGAATAAGTGTTTATGCGTGTCACCCAAATACAATCTCTGTATGCGTGTCACCCAAATACAATCTCTGTATGCGTGTCACCCAAATACAATCTCTGTTTCACTTTCATATATCTTTGTGATACTGTAAAAGCAGAGTTCACTAATTAATAATTCTCCTCAGCGCTGCAATAAGGTTACTGGGAGCCACAAAAAGGGAAATAATTTTGCCAACAAAGTGACAAAACGTTCCATCTTTTAAATCTTTTATGCCCTGTCACATTTCAAACAGTGAGCCTTTGTCACATTTCAAACAGAGGGTCTTTGTCACAAATCAAACAGTGGACCTATGTCACATTTTAAGCGCTGGGCCTTTGTCATATTTCCAACAGTGGACCAATGTCACATTTCAAACAGTGGACCTACGTCACTTTTCATACATTGGGCCTACGCCCAATTTCAAAAGGTGGGCAACGCCACAATTCAAACAGTGGGCATATGCCACAATTCAAACATTGGGCCTATGCCACAATTCAAACAGTGGGCTTTGTTCTAATTTCAGATGATAGAATCAATTGTTCCGATTTATTGCAGTTTGTGTTGTAAGAGATTAGCGTTGACAAATTACAAAATCTTTTAGTTCTGATAAAAGAAGTCAGAGTCTTTTCGGGCCTAAGACCAGAGTCCTATTTCTCCAATGGGTGATTCGGCCCCGATTCTCTCTTCTTCCCCCCCCCCCCTTTCTTTCCTTCAAATCTATGTTGACTCGAAACTTTCTCTATGAATTAATGTCAAACGATCCATGCAAGGGGCAAGACAACTTCATCTACAGGACAGCCCTGCCCAATCAATATCACAATGACCTATGTGCGCTTTGTTAGGGAGAGGGGGGTGGGGTGGGTCATCACCGGCCCACGTGACCAGAATTCTATATTAAATAATTGATTTAGAACTTCTCGGAGGAAGGCTAGCCGGATGCAATAAGTATACATAAAAATCCAGAGAGTGGTCATTCTGTATAAATACTACTATAAATCTACAAAGTGGTTTTTCTGTATCAGACACTTGCGGTCTGGGTCAGTCTAGTCACTATATTGACCGTCGCTTGACTCATCTTTAATACCATTATTTAAGCATAGTGTTGCCGCAGAAAAAAAATACACAATTTTACTTTTTCATTCACTTGGCAAATAATAATAATAATAATAATTTTGGGGGAGAAAAAAACCGAAGTAATTGATTAATGCGTGGTTATGGAAGTAGACGTACAGAGTACCGCCCCCTTGATGTTTAGAGTTAATTACCTCTCTTCACCCTTGAGACTACTCTCTTGAGAACAAGTTTCACAATAACGAATTAGCTAAATGTCAGTGTGGGAAGATAAATTGGAATCAGTAATCGAAACGTTGTGCGGATTTTTTTTTTCGATAACCATTCGATCTCTTGAAATGAATCTTCCAGTTCCTATCCAGTTCTGAAACTTTCTATATAAGTTCTTTAGTTCTATGAATAGGGATGAAACACGGGATTTCTTTGGGTTGGGGGCAGTGCATGATTAACCATTATGCAAAGTAAGAGCATGCATGATTGGACGCCACACAAAATTTCTTTGCCAAATTTAGCTATTAATTTCATTGACGACTTCATAACTCAAGTATACTGTATAAAGAATAAATTCATTGTATTGTTGTGATGTCATGGTGAAAGCTCACACTCTCTAATCCTTCTAATAAAGTAGCTATCTTGTTGTGCAGAATGGGAAAGCCGTCGCTATAAATAAAGTCGCTATAAATAAAAATCCTCTATGACGTCATTTCACGGAAGTCGGCAGCGCATGTGGCAGAATGGAACGCCGTCGCTATAAATAAAATAAAAAATTCTGCACTTTTGGATATCCTCTATGACGTCATTTCCCGATGGTAATTTTTTTATTAATCTAAATTCAAACTATTTGTAAAAAGTCAGCCAGTTGTAAATATTACATTGCTAACTTATATGCTTCTAGTCTTGCTGCCGGTTTGCGTGTAGTTTTTAAAGATTATTCTCATATTAAACATTTTATTGAGATAAAACCTTTATATACACTTTATAATTTTTGTATATTATAAATTATAAGTAACCTACTAATTAGACCTTTGTGTTAAGTCCCTGTAAGGATGTGATGAGATCTCTTAGATCCTATATAACCACTAATGGGATAGGTTTTATCGTGCCCTTATTTCACCCCCCCCCCAACCATAGTGCAATGGCCATGGAGGCAACACGGGAGGTATAGAGGGATGTTTCACCATGAAATGAAATACCCATCGGTCGTCACAGGAGATGGAACTAGAATCGAGCGCTTCACCACACGACCTACTAGACATGTTCAGTATGTCATATTTTCTAAGATGACATTTGAACTTGTCATTTTGAGAATACTGGCAGTGGAGATCGTTATAGCATCACCATTTCTATTTTGAATTGACAATAATAATAATAATAATAAAACCACTCCAATATGGTGGGTCATAGAATATTTCTGTGTATATTATGTGATAGATAATATGTTAAACAAAAACGACATATAAAAGATATTGAGAATTAAAGATGGAACTCAATATTAGAAATATATTTATCGAGATTTTAAAAGTGAATATTTGCAAAACTTTATCTAACGCCCGTCAATCAAAGGATACTGTTATCAGATAGTTCTCCTTCACTATTTTGTTGAATCGACCCACTATTTTGTTGAATCGACCCACTATTTTGTTGAATCGACCCACTATTTTGTTGAATCGACCCACTATTTTGTTGAATCGACCAACTATTTTGTTGAATCGACCCACTATTTTGTTGAATCGACGCACTATTTTGTTGAATCGAGCCACTATTTTGTTGAATCAACCCACTATTTTGTTGAATCGACCAACTATTTTGTTGAATCGACCCACTATTTTGTTGAATCGACCAACTATTTTGTTTAATCGACCCACTATTTTGTTGAATCGACCCACTATTTTGTTGAATCGACCCACTATTTTGTGGAATCGACCCACTATTTTGTTGAATCGACCCACTATTTTGTTGAATCGACCCACTATTTTGTTGAATCGACCCACTATTTTGTTGAATCGACCCACTATTTTGTTGAATCGACCCACTATTTTGTTGAATCGACCAACTATTTTGTTGAATCGACCCACTATTTTGTTGAATCGACGCACTATTTTGTTGAATCGAGCCACTATTTTGTTGAATCAACCCACTATTTTGTTGAATCGACCAACTATTTTGTTGAATCGACCCACTATTTTGTTGAATCGACCAACTATTTTGTTTAATCGACCCACTATTTTGTTGAATCGACCCACTATTTTGTTGAATCGACCCACTATTTTGTTGAATCGACCCACTATTTTGTTGAATCGACCCACTATTTTGTTGAATCGACGCACTATTTTGTGGAATCGACCCACTATTTTGTTGAATCGACCCACTATTTTGTTGAATCGACCCACTATTTTGTTGAATCGACCCACTATTTTGTTGAATCGACCAACTATTTTGTTGAATCGACCCACTATTTTGTTGAATCGACCCACTATTTTGTTGAATCGACCAACTATTTTGTTGAATCGACCAACTATTTTGTTGAATCGACGCACTATTTTGTTGAATCGACGCACTATTTTGTTGAATCGAGCCACTATTTTGTTGAATCGAGCCACTATTTTGTTGAATCGACCAGCTATTTTGTTGAATCGACCCACTATTTTGTTGAATCGACCAACTATTTTGTTTAATCGACCCACTATTTTGTTGAATCGACCCACTATTTTGTTGAATCGACCCACTATTTTTTTGAATCGACGCACTATTTTGTGGAATCGACCCACTATTTTGTTGAATCGACGCACTATTTTGTCGAATCGAGCCACTATTTTGTTGAATCGACCCACTGTTTTGTGGAATCGACCCACTATTTTGTGGAATTGACCCACTATTTTGTTGAATCGACCCACTATTTTATTGAAGAGACCAACCTGAAAAAATTGTATTATTTTTTTCAAGACACACCTGGTTATAAAATGTACTAAAAAGAAACAGGAAATAAAAGGAGCCATTGGTTTTATATTGGGCTAAATATTATCTACGTTCACATTGCAGATAAAATACTTTTAGATTTAATATTGTTGTAATTATGTTCTCTGAGAACCACTTCTGTAATCAATGCAACTCTTTCTTGAGAACCACTGCTGTAATCAATGCAACTATTTCTTGAGAACCACTGCTGTAATCAATGCAAGTATTTCTTGAGAACCACTGCTGTAATCAATGCAAGTATTTCTTGAGAACCACTGCTGTAATCAATGCAAGTATTTTTTGAGAACCACTGCTGTAATCAATGCAAGTATTTCTTGAGAACCACTGCTGTAATCAATGCAACTATTTCTTGAGAACCACTGCTGTAATCAATGCAAGTATTTCTTGAGAACCACTGCTGTAATCAATGCAAGTATTTCTTGAGAACCACTGCTGTAATCAATGCAAGTATTTTGTGAGAACCACTGCTGTAATCAATGCAACTCTTTCTTGAGAACCACTGCTGTTATCAATGCAAGTATTTCTTGAGAACCACTGCTGTAATCAATGCAAGTATTTCTTGAGAACCACTGCTGTAATCAATGCAAGTATTTCTTGAGAACCACTGCTGTAATCAATGCAAGTATTTTTTGAGAACCACTGCTGTAATCAATGCAAGTATTTCTTGAGAACCACTGCTGTAATCAATGCAACTATTTCTTGAGAACCACTGCTGTTATCAATGCAAGTATTTCTTGAGAACCACTGCTGTAATCAATGCAACTATTTCTTGAGAACCACTGCTGTTATCAATGCAAGTATTTCTTGAGAACCACTGCTGTAATCAATGCAAGTATTTCTTGAGAACCACTGCTGTAATCAATGCAACTATTTCTTGAGAACCACTGCTGTAATCAATGCAAGTATTTCTTGAGAACCACTGCTGTAATCAATGCAAGTATTTCTTGAGAACCACTGCTGTAATCAATGCAAGTATTTTTTGAGAACCACTGCTGTAATCAATGCAACTCTTTCTTGAGAACCACTGCTGTTATCAATGCAAGTATTTCTTGAGAACCACTGCTGTAATCAATGCAAGTATTTCTTGAGAACCACTGCTGTAATCAATGCAAGTATTTCTTGAGAACCACTGCTGTAATCAATGCAAGTATTTTTTGAGAACCACTGCTGTAATCAATGCAAGTATTTCTTGAGAACCACTGCTGTAATCAATGCAACTATTTCTTGAGAACCACTGCTGTTATCAATGCAAGTATTTCTTGAGAACCACTGCTGTAATCAATGCAACTATTTCTTGAGAACCACTGCTGTTATCAATGCAAGTATTTCTTGAGAACCACTGCTGTAATCAATGAAAGTATTTCTTGAGAACCACTGCTGTAGTCAATGCAAGTATTTCTTGAGAACCACTGCTGTAATCAATGCAACTATTTCTTGAGAACCACTGCTGTAATCAATGCAACTATTTCTTGAGAACCACTGCTGTAATCAATGCAACTATTTCTTGAGAACCACTGCTGTAATCAATGCAAGTATTTCTTTTTCGATCATTTTAAGTAATCAGCAGCAGTGCCGGAACCTGAAAGTATTTAATCCATGTCGGTAGTAGGCAAGGTAGGGCTCTAGGGCAGTAGGCAAGGTAGGGCTCTAGGGCAGTAGGCAAGGTAGGGCTCTAGGGCAGTAGGCAAGGTAGGGCTCTAGGGCAGTAGGCAAGGTAGGGCTCTAGGGCAGTAGGCAAGGTAGGGCTCTAGGGCAGTAGGCAAGGTAGGGCTCTAGGGCAGTAGGCAAGGTAGGGCTCTAGGGTAGTAGGCAAGGAAGGGCTCTAGGGCAGTAGGCAAGGTAGCGCTCTGGGACATTAGGTAACCATGTGAATAATGTATATTTACTTTGTATTAACCTAATTTAATCATTTTCAGCTAGGATGCTAACAGTGTATTTGGCTAGCCTAGATTTCTCAAAGATTTAATGTAATCTTTACTTACGATTTTTTTCTGTTAAATCTTGCTTACAACGTTCACCCAAAGTGCTAAATCACAATCATAGAATACAGTGTATATTATTATATCATCGCACAATCATAGAAACTTTAGGTATCATCTTAACCCAATCTATGGTGTAAATTGAAGTCATAATAAAAGACCAAATCTATGATTAAATTGAAGTCATAACAAAAGATCCGATCTATGGTGTAAATTGCAGTCATAATAAAAGGCCCAATCTGTTGTGTAAATTGAAGTCATAATAAAAGACACAATCTATGGTGTAAATTGAAGTCATAATAAAAGACACAATCTATGGTGTTTTAATTTTTGTTCTGCTCTATCCTCCACTGTCCTAGCCTAACGCATATATAATCGATCTCAACGTACGTGATAGAGTAAATAAATACAATCATTTGTAAGAAACACTAGTTATCAAAGGCCCGGTACCCGGACCGGCGAGTAGGCACACAGTTGGAGTTGAAAATGGTGATATATATTTTAGCGCGTTAACAATCAGTCTATATCAGAGGTGTGCGGATCTTGAAATTTAGCGTCCGCGTCCGTCCGCGGATTTCTATCAATGATCCGCGTCCGCGTCCGCAGAATCTTATAACATTGGTCCGCAGTCAGTCCGCGAGTCCGCAACTTAACCATACGAAGCATCCACTGTCAGTCCGCTGATTCGGAAAAGTCTGCGGATCTGCGTCCGCGAGCGGACGCGTCCGCTGTCCGCTCATCTCTGGTCTATATACTTGCAGTGGCCCCAAGGACATGAACAGGTTATTGTAGCCAAAATACATTTGAGAATAGGGACACCTAATAATACATCAAATGAAATTCATATGTTAAATAGTTCCTCCCAAAAAAAAATAATCCTCACTATGGGTAAACATAAACAACAACTCTTAAAATCATATTCCTTCATAATATTTTAATGGACTCCTTTAAAAACAGTTATTCATTTAATGTTTTATGACGTTCAACATGGCGTATTTAAAAAAAAAAGAGAGAGACGTGAGTGAGTGCTTGTGTTAAGCAAAACGCTACATGTTTAACAGGTGGTTTATTTACTGTTTTACATTGTAGCATAGTACAATTAACTAAGAAAAATTGCCGACCCGGCAGTGCAGAACCTAGGGATTTACGGGCCCGGTGGCTTGGCCTCTTTGGGGGCTGCCCCTGCATTTTGGCATGAGATAATTTTTTGACGCTTCTCAAGCTTGGTCCCGAGAAGAAAGAATCGTTGTGTAGCTTTAGCTGACCTTCAATTAAAAACATAGTATTCCATCAATGCAGTTGAGGCCGCAGACGCAGAAAACATTAGGCCTCTTAAAAAAGAAAGACATATCAAAGCTTTCAACATTATAGTTCTGTGAAGCCAATGCCGAACCAAGGGATTTTAGGCATCTTCGGGAGCCACTACATTTTGACATGAGATAATGTACTTAATATTTAGTTTAAAAAATATTTTGGGGGCCCTCCTCAAACTGGGCCCCCTCCATACACCCTCTGTGTGAAGCCCCCATCATAAATGGGTTAGTTTGCATTGTAAACGTTGTGTACGGCGCTACTCAATCTCAACCCTTATTCAATTCATTCATGTGACGTAATAGTCAACAAATGAAAAAAAAGTGACGTAATTTTTTTTAGGAAATAATTGTACATTAGAAATAGACATATTTTAGAAATAATAACAATTTAAACAATATAAATATTACATTATATTTAGGTATCCATAATTTTGGTTTAAAATTGAGATTGTTAAACATAACACAGAATATTAATTGAACGATTTCTGTAAATATTTCTTTTACGATCGCTTCTCATTTAATAACAAATTGAACACCATAGATTTATTACGTTACTGTGAGATATAGATAGGCCTTTGGAACCACTTTTTGTTTAACATTTGTATCGGAGAGTATCACAGAATATTTGGCATGATTTTGTGTTACTTCTCCTAAGATCGTTTCTTGCCCATTGGAAATGATTGAGGCGGTCGAAAACAGTATCACATTGTGATTGCCATTTGGCATTCACGATCTTACCTGCCGTATGTTAGTGTACGGTGTATTGTCACCTCGGCACTAAACATATGGCTGGTCCAATGTCAATTCTGGCAGCCATGTAGGAGACTATTCTTACTCGGCTGGCCAGTTGGTAGCCGGATTATGCATGTTAAGAAGAAAACAGTAAATGTTTCTGCCATCTTTGAATTGTCTATGCCGCCATCTTGGATGAATTGTTTATGCCGCCATGTTGGATGACAGACGGAAGTAGCGATGACAGACGGAAACCGGAACATATGATGTAAAATTTGTATTATAGATAAAACTGCCAAGTCATTCTTAATCTGTTTAGGAAAACTTTTTCCCCCCTCACGTCTTTACGGAGTATTTAAATATCAAGGAAGAATAACATTTGGGGAAATTGAGTTAAAACAAAAAGAAAGAAAATTACCTGCTAGAAAACCTGTACAGTGTAGGTGAAAATTTAATAATTGGGAAATGTGAGTTAGCCAGATGCAGTAATTACATCCACATCAGTAGGTTTTCGTTAACAAATAAATACATATAATTCGATTCTCTGAATTCAGTAATACCTTAGAAAAAGATCGTAATCTATACCTATGAAGAGGTTTTGTCATGGAAGATTTGTATGTTTTCCTCTGTACATATGCATTGATGATATGTTTCTGTATTTCCCAAACAGAGCATAATTAAAACTATAGATGATCCCGAAAGACATGTTTTTCTCCATCTTTCATAAATATGAGATGAAACCATTAGGTCTCCAGCATGGCATCAAAACTTACAAACACACATAAATGTTCTTGTCCAATAACAACACATTTTAAAATCTAATTTTACCAATGTTGCGGCGAAAGGTTTTGACAGCAATAGAAGTAAAATTAAATTTTAGTGCGCATCATTAGTTAAACGTTTGTGCACTCTCTTGTAATGTGTTCGCGAATTGTTTAGATAGAAACACTCATTACAATCGCACCAGAAATATAACTTTTTTAACTTCTTTAAAATTCACACCTACGATAATGTTTAAAGGCTGTGAGATTTAATGAAGTTAATTATACCTTTGGTGAAGACAGAAAGTTCGCTAACATAAAAAATGATTATGAAGTTATGCGTAAGATAGAAGCCAGGGTCACTTTGAGGTAGTGGTGTGTAAGATATTAGCCTGTGTCACTTTAAGGTAGTGGTGTGTAAGATAGTAGCCAGGGTCGCTTTGAGGTAGTGGTGTGTAAGATAGAAGCCAGGGTCACTTTAAGGTAGTGGTGTGTAAGATAGTAGCCAGGGTCTTTTTAAGGTAGTGGTGTGTAAGATATTAGCAAGGGTCGCTTTGAGGTAGTGGTGTGTAAGATAGTAGCCAGGGTCGCTTTGAGGTAGTGGTGTGTAAGATAGAAGCCAGGGTCACTTTAAGGTAGTGGTGTGTAAGATAGTAGCCAGGGTCACTTTAAGGTAGTGGTGTGTAAGATAGAAGCCAGGGTCGCTTTGTGGTGTGTAAGATATTAGCAAGGGTTGCTGCAGATAAAGCTTCGAAACTGGTGAGTGTGTGAGGTCAGAGGTTTCATATGTGCAGAGCATTGAGGGCCCAAGAACATCTTGAGGCAACCCGTGTAGCATCAGATGTAATATCCCCAATGGTTGGTCACAGCATCTGTTCACTGGTGGCGGCGTGTTTAGATTGCGGGACTCTGGTGTTAAACAATCATTCAGTATCCACCTATCTGGTGTTAAACTATCATTCAGTATCCACCTATCTGGTGTAAACTATCATTCAGTATCCACCTATCTGGTGTTAAACTATCATTCAGCATCCACCTATCTGGTGTTAAACTATCATTCAGCATCCACCTATCTGGTGTTAAACTATCATTCAGTATCCACCTATCTGGTGTTAAACTATCATTCAGTATCCATCTGTCTGGTGTTAAACTATCATTCAGTGTCCATCTATCTGGTGTTAAACTATAATTCAGTATCCACCTATCTGGTGTTAAACTATCATTCAGTATCCACCTATCTGGTGTTAAACTATCATTCAGTATCCACCTATCTGGTGTTAAACTATCATTCAGTATCCACCTATCTGGTGTTAAACTATCATTCAGTATCCACCTATCTGGTGTTAAACTATCATTCAGTGTCAACCTATCTGCACCTAGTTCTGGGAGATTAATGACACATATAAGTGGTTGGGGGGAGAGAAGTGTGGTAGATGTCACAGGTGAAGAATTTTACTTCTAAAAGAAAACATTTCTTTTATTTATCTTTTTACCTATAACAAAATTAGAATGTTTTTTTCCATCTATAATTCTATTTTTTATAAAAAAAAAATAAAAAAAAATATATATTGTGAGCTAATTTTAATTGATTACATACAAAAACCTACAAAAGTAAAAATCAAATTTAAACCATTTCCAGATTATAAAATAAAAATTTAAAATGTCAGTTGATTAGAAAAAAAATAATTTTATATTTTTCGCGTAATGATTCCGAATTCCGCTTCAACCATTTTCAATATAACATTAAAACTTAACCGGACAAACCTTCCCCTCCTTCCAACTCTACTCTCCTCCCAACTCTTTCCCTCCTCCCAACTCTCCCCCCCCCCTCCTCCAGCGTTATACAATATGTGAAAAGTTCCCTATAGTCAAACAAAGCTGAGATATTTATAGTGGGCATGAAAATTGTTTATTTCGAATAACTTTCAAAAAGAATGTAGAACACAAGCTTTGCTTCCATATGTAACGTATTTTTAATGTTTAAGTTTGAAGCTTAATTAAAGCCGAACTCACCCAGTAATTAGCAAAGTTTTTTTTTTTAACACTTTGACGTCATCAGTTCTTGACGTTAAAAATTCACTTTGCTGAATCCCAGTTTCCGCTTAATTCTCTTGAACCGAACTTTTTTTTTTTAAACTATCTTTATTATTATTATTTTTTTTGTTTCAGGTGTACACATTCCTTACCTTTAGCCATTAGTCTTCTTCATTCATTACGACCTTGACATTGCGTGATACCTAGCTGGAAGAACTATATCGTTGAAACGTAGGCTACTGAGATAATGAGTTATTCTGACATATTTTCCAGGGCCTTGGTTATCACGGATGAGAAGGTCAGGGTGGCGGGCGTCAGGGGGTGGGGGGGAGGGGGGAGGTAGGGCTGGTGCTATCAAATATATGACATTCAATGCTTACATTATATAGACGGGGTGGGTGAATACAGCATTCATCTGCCAAATTATGTCAGTGAATCAAGTACATGGGTGGATGTCTTTACCTGTCATTTACAATGAGTATTTCATCTCACTTGCTATTGTGGCTAATAAAAAAACAACTGATTTTCTAGATATAGGTAGTGCAGTGTTATTTAACTGATCATAGGATTTACATGTGTCTTCCTAGAATAGTTTAATGTAAGTTTTCAAAAAGCATCTATATCGAAGTTTAATAACAAATAAAATAAATCGATTCTTATTGAAATTTTTGTAATCGTCAACAAACTGAGTCAAAGTTTCTTCTATAATAAGGAAAGATTTTTCTTAGAATTATTGTTGAAAACTAAAAAAAATATATTAATGAAATCAAACAATCAAACAATCAAACAAATCGACAAAACAAATGGAGTATCGCCCCTTGGTCGAACAACAAAACAAAATAATGCAATTAATTAAAATTGTATTTAGAGGAATATAATTGTATTTAATTTTTATTTAAAAAAAAATTATAAAAAGTAAAGTTCCCTTAGCCCTAACGGGCCATCCGGGCAGATAAAGTGTAGAATTCATCTGTTTCTATAACCTCGGCTTATAAAGGGATTGTGTGGTTAGCACAACGCCCAGCAGCCTTTACTTCCCCAACTTAAAGTCAGGTACCCATTGAAAGCTGGGTGGACTTGTGGGACGACTTTGAAACACATTTCACCTGGAAAAATTCCCATGGTTCTCACCGAGGATCGAACCCAGGACTCTCAGGTTGACAGTTGAGTATCTACACCACTCGGCCACCCGCCCCAAAAAAAATATATTCAATTTTAATTATCTATGCTGACTTTAAAAAACAAACAAAAACCAAAGAACCTCAAAATCTTTTCTTCCCCAAACACGTTCGAACTCAACAGAGTATTTAAGTCCACGTTACGTTAAGTTGCTTTTTTTTTGTTCTTGTGCCAATAAGTCAGTCATGTGACTGGTGTTGGTAGCACCCATTCGATCAATAGTGCGATGTCCGTCGGCGGCACCAAGAAAGATATAGTGTAGATAACTGTAGCTGATGGGGTTTTAAACCTGTACCCTACATCAAACGCATCTAGCTCACAACGAAAGCTCTAAATCGTGGGCGAATATATAGGTAAATGATCATTGCACTAACCTTTAGATTTAGCACGCTTTTGGGGAGCGAAACATTTAGCAATAAATGCTGTCATGTCTCTTAAAAAAGTTTGAAATAATTTAAAAAAAAATAAATAAAAATATGAGTGTTTACATATTGAAATGTTTATCACGCCGAAAAAATAAATAAATTCAATATCAAGATTAAAAAATCTCATTATCTCAATTTCATTTATGTCAACAACAGCACCCGCGTATGTATTTGAAAATAACCACACCTAAAAATTCAACATACTAATTAATTAACGACACACATTAGACACGCACTGTGAATTAATTAAAGTTATGATAGTAAATGAAAATACATAGAGTGTTTAAAGGGTACATTTTTCAGTTTTTTTTATCTGGTGTTTCAGGAAAAAATTGATTGCAGCCCCGTAGCGTGAAAATTCTACAGCAGGGGCCAGGCAATCTACAGCAGGGACCAGTCAATAGCAGGGGGGGGCAGGTAATACATTTTACTAAGTAGAGCAAACATGCAGAGGGGGGCCAGACAAAATGCAAGGGAGGGCCGAGCCCCCTGGCCCCTCCCCGCACGCTACGGGCCTGATTGATTGGCCCCAGTCCAGTACTCAATCTAATCTAAGATTTATGTCAATGTTTTACATGACCATGTCTGTATTCAACGTGTCTTGAACTACCCAACTCTTTCAAGGAACATGAATGTAATGCCCATGTATGAACCAGTTCAGACGTACCATACATTTGTGAACGACGAAAATAGACTTCAGCTCTTCAGTCGTGCCAGTGTATAAATCTTTCGTATGAATATGTAAGATGAATTGGATTATCTCCCGCATGATGAAATCTTGGGGGGTGAAAACAGTATTCGGTGGATGAGTTTTTATGTAATACTGCTGAATATGTTATGCACAACATCACATCCACTTCTTTACAAACATTATGGGCAGATTTAACAGAGCTCTCTTGTATGTAATCTTTGCATTACATCTGTGTGTGTTTCCATACATATTGATCTTATGACGTTTTTTAAAAAAAAAAATTTGCTTTTAGAACGTTAACTGTAATTACAAGTCATTATGGTTAGACTATTAAAAGACATGGACAAGTGCAATTCATGTTGTTGGACACCGCATGAAAGATATAACAAAAAAATAAACACAACGTACAAAAGAATAAATGGCTTCTAGACCGTACATTTACTACGTTCATCCGTAAACTACATGGATGCACCGCATATCGTCAATAGATTCAACAATATATATACAGAGTGGGTCAAAAAAAATGAGAACATTGCGTAGACGGTAATATAATTATATCATAGTTTGTTTCGCTGTACGCTTAGAAAAAATTGTTGATAAGTAGAGAGGACTTCAGAGGACACATTGAACAAGATTTCTGATTGGCTAAATACTTTGCAAACAAAATTACATGAAACAATACAATTAATTGCATTATATTTTAAAATAATTCGAATGTTATATGATGTTCTCACTTTTTTTTGGCCCACCATATACATACATACATATACATATTGGGTGAGTTTGAGATTAAAATTCAAGTATTTTATCGAAGTGTTCAGTGAAAATTGAAAGTTATTTTTGTACATGGAATTTTTAAAGAAGACATTTTTTTAAATGTTTTTCTAACGGATAACATAAAAAACAAAAATCTTACATGTATGTCAATGTTTTCCTTTCCCTAAAATCTGTTTTTCTGCTCATCAATCTGTTTGATGACTAGATATATCTATATCTCTGTCTCCTGTATATTTATTATAGTTCTCTCTATCTATCAGTGTGAATCAACATTTTTGTAACACTACTGATTTCAAGTTGGAATATCTCTCTACTTTACAGTTTGTCTACATATATATCTTTCTGTCTTATGTATATAGCTTTCTGCAATCGGTCTGTCGGTTTGTCTATGTATCTTTATGTGTATCTGTCTGTGTTTCTGTTTATTGTCATTTATTAGTTATCTGAAATGATGATAATGCCAAAAAATGAGTCTATTCTTCTGTTATCGTTCAAATGTATACACGTAGCGCGAGTACAGTGCCATGAATGTACTTAAATACTTCAAACACAGTCAAGTGTTAAATGTGTTTAACTAGCCTTTGATTGTACTCAGGCTGATTGTGTACAAAGGCTCAGAGTCGTAGCGAGGGGTGGGCAAGGGGGCATCATGCCGCGGGCGCTACTCACAAAAGGGCGCCTAATGATATATTTTACATATAATATTATATGGTTTTAAGGATGGGGGGGCGCTAAAAAGGTATTTAAAAGGTATTGTTCCCCGGGCGCGAGTTTAGCTAGCTACGGCACTGCAAAGGCTACATGGAATTCTCTGTTTTTCTTTTTATTCCCTTGACACGTAAATAACGTGTCAACAGAGTTAGTGGATATGACATCTCCAAATATATCCTACGTTTGGCCTGCCAACTCACCCACATCAGTGTAAATGTTGCCAAATATTTTTTTTTACAAAAACCGCCACAACAACATACAAAAAAAAAAACAGCCAAATAAAAAACCGCTAATTAAGTATACATTATTCAAAATATTTTTGTTATTACAAAAATAAAATAAAACAGTCACACGTGCATTTTGTTTCGTTACAAATTTCCACTTTTTAAAAAAAAAAAATTAAAGATTGTTTAACAGTGTTACAGAATATAATTTAAATCTAATTAACCAAATATCATTATACTACTTCTGTTTACCTCATTAATCTAATAAAGAGTTTCGTTGGATACAAGTTTATTGTATTAAGTAGCAAAGTTTCGCTTAGCTCTAAAGGACCATTGGGGCAGATGAAGCGAAGACTTCATCGTTTCTGTGTCTTAGGCTTATAGAGAGATTGGGAGGTTAGCACAACGCCCAGCCGTCTTTACTCCCCCAACTTTTGCCAGGTACATATTTATAGCTGAGCGGACTTGAAAGACTTGGACAAACTTTTACCGGGACATGGGAAAAATTCCCTTGGTTTTTACCGAAGATCGAACCTGGGACTCGATCGGTGTTTGATGATCGAAAATAAAAAATAAAAATATATGATTAAAGATTATCAGGAAAAAATAATAGCGTTTATGGTAACATTTTATCGAAATTTTCATTCCTTAAAGTAATGCGGTAATGTTAAAATACGAATCGTAGGCCATTCAAAGTATTCATTAAATATGTACACGTTTTGAAAACAGCCAGCAGTGGTAAATGAGAAATTAAATTTATCTAGAGAGTATTGATGACGCAATTGTTTTTCAGTTACAAAGAGTACCGTATTGTTTCCATTTTTCAAGTTTTGCATAAATTAGTGTAAGCAGATGCTCGGGGTTATTTTTAATGGACAATGTTGATGATTTGATGAAAATGGATTTCCGTGTTTCACAAGAATATCTTCTTTTTTTTTCCACAGATTTTTCCTACAGTTAAGGAATGGTTATCTCCCTTAAGAAATGGTTATCTCCCTTCATTCAAAAGAGTATTAAAGGCTCAACACAAAGTATCACATACTAAATGTTACTGTACATCTTGTAATCAGGCCAGAGAGGGAAAAGGGTTGAGCTAGTGAAACTGTCAAAGTCCTATTATCCTGGAGGTAAATAATGAAAAGCGCAATAACCCCGACTGACTTAAATGTTGTTTACACGGAAATTGACAAGATTTAATGTAAATAGACGTGCACTTCCTTCAATATTGTGAGTACCTTGGGACTACTTTTGTCTGTTTTAGAAGGCAGGTAGAACAGGTTTGATATAAAGAGGTCAATCAGCTTTAACCCTCACGCATATCTGGAAGCATGAGTAGTACTTCTATAGGGCCCACTGTCGGTTGTGTCGATGACAATTTTTGGGGGGGGGGCGGGGCTCTAAAAATACGTTCGCACCCCTATAGAAAATAATTAATAAGCCCGTTTGGGGGAAAGGGGAGGGGGTGTTCTTAAAGACCTAGTGGCAGGGCTTGGGCACAGTATAACGCCAATACTACCTAAGATATAAAATGGCACCATTGGACTCTTTGTGTTCCTGTTGTAGTGTTATGTTCGACGTTATGTTCTCTGTTTAATAAGTCGGCGAATTTCGTTTCATCTCCTTGTATTAGATTCTGACATTTGCAACTCAGTTTTATTACTAACGAAATAAAAAAAGAATTATTCCTAATTTATACTTTTTTCCTCTTTTTTTTCCATAGACTTTCTAAATGCATAAAATTTGCAGGATCAAAAAAAAAAATCCTAGCTTACGTTTTTATTGATGTCGAGCTTGTTTGAAGTAAGACCACAGTGTTAGATATTTAAATCATCCATGTTTTTTATTATCATCATAATATACATTAATTAGCAAATAATCTCCTTAATTGTTATTTGCATCTATTTCATCAAAGCTTTTTATTTCCAACAAAAGCTCAAACCATAGGGAGTTTTATTTATTTTTTTAATTGATCCCATTTAAGTCAATTATAAGGACATTTTATCATGATTCCTAGCATCTATGTTATGTTGTGGACGGAAAAATAGAGTTAGCAGGATTTGAGTTGGATTACAGTAAATGTCTTTAAAAATTACAAAAAAAAGATAATAATTCAAAGTAAAATTGAGACTTTACTTAACCGAATTATAGGCTACAAAAAATGATCACAAAAGCAAAGATCACTCAGGTGATATATTTGCTTCATTTTGTTCACAAATATAACACTGTATAATAAATATATAAATTTATATCATCACCTGCCTGCATCATTACAGAAGTCTTTATTAGGTTTGCAATGAAACATAAAAATCTCTATGATAATGTATTACTTAAACGGCATATTAAACCAGGTGTCTTTTAGTTTGATAACTGGACCATCAAATCTATTGACACCAAGATCTTCAGCTTAATGAGAACTAACTGACATTCAAAGGTGGACATGTTCAGCTTAATGAGAACTAACTTACATTCAAAGGTGGACATGTTCAGCTTAATGAGAACTAACTTACATTCAAAGGTAGACATGTTCAGCTTAATGAGAACTAACTTACATTCAAAGGTGGACATGTTCAGCTTAATGAGAACTAACTTACATTCAAAGGTGGACATGTTCAGCTTAATGAGAACTAACTTACATTCAAAGGTGGACATGTTCAGCTTAATGAGAACTAACTGACATTTAAAGGTGGACATGTTCAGCTTAATGAGAACTAACTTACATTCAAAGGTGGACATGTTCAGCTTAATGAGAACTAACTTACATTCAAAGGTGGACATGTTCAGCTTAATGAGAACTAACTGACATTCAAAGGTGGACATGTTCAGCTTAATGAGAACTAACTGACATTCAAAGGTGGACATGTTCAGCTTAATGAGAACTAACTGACATTCAAAGGTGGACATGTTCAGCTTAATGAGAACTAACTGACATTCAAAGGTGGACATGTTCAGCTTAATGAGAACTAACTGACATTCAAAGGTGGACATGTTCAGCTTAATGAGAACTAACTTACATTCAAAGGTGGACATGTTCAGCTTAATGAGAACTAACTTACATTCAAAGGTGGGCATGTTCAGCTTAATGAGAACTAACTTACATTCAAAGGTGGACATGTTCAGCTTAATGAGAACTAACTTGCATTCAAAGGTGGACATGTTCAGCTTAATGAGAACTAACTTACATTCAAAGGTGGACATGTTCAGCTTAATGAGAACTAACTGACATTCAAAGGTGGACATGTTCAGCTTAATGAGAACTAACTTACATTCAAAGGTGGACATGTTCAGCTTAATGAGAACTAACTTACATTCAAAGGTGGACATGTTCAGCTTAATGAGAACTAACTGACATTCAAAGGTGGACATGTTCAGCTTAATGAGAACTAACTGACATTCAAAGGTGGACATGTTCAGCTTAATGAGAACTAACTGACATTCAAAGGTGGACATGTTCAGCTTAATGAGAACTAACTGACATTCAAAGGTGGACATGTTCAGCTTAATGAGAACTAACTGACATTCAAAGGTGGACATGTTCAGCTTAATGAGAACTAACTTACATTCAAAGGTGGACATGTTCAGCTTAATGAGAACTAACTTACATTCAAAGGTAGACATGTTCAGCTTAATGAGAACTAACTTACATTCAAAGGTGGACATGTTCAGCTTAATGAGAACTAACTGACATTCAAAGGTGGACATGTTCAGCTTAATGAGAACTAACTTACATTCAAAGGTGGACATGTTCAACTTAATGAGAACTAACTTACATTCAAAGGTGGACATGTTCAGCTTAATGAGAACTAACTTACATTCAAAGGTGGACATGTTCATCTTAATGAGAACTAACTTACATTCAAAGGTGGACATGTTCAGCTTAATGAGAACTAACTTACATTCAAAGGTGGACATGTTCAGCTTAATGAGAACTAACTTACATTCAAAGGTTTAAGAAGTGATGTTACCGAAAACTCTGCTGACGGATTGGGAGGTGGGGGATTTTCTCTGTACGGTTTGTTTCTATATGAACTATAAATGTTCTTTTTTCAAACAGAATGTAATCCGAGACTTACTTAACAACATTAAAGTAACTTGAACAAGTTTGAAGCGTCCTGTGATAAGCATCCTACCACAGAAAGCAAATTTCTATTTAAAAATTGTTCTATCATCGACTACAAAAATATCCCCCTTGACATTTGTTTTCCAATATGCTAGTTACTAAATATTCATATACAGTAGCAGTTATATTAAAAAGAAGGACTTCCAGCTTATAGTGTAATGAAACAATCATGAGTCCTGTAACAACTTCGTCAATTTAAATTAATAACATGTTAAAAACTGAATAATAGATTGATAGTGAAAATTTCTGCCTGGCAACAGGAAAATCTTTTTTTTTATTGACTTTGAAGACTGTGTACATATATAACACTATCTAATAATATAATAGCGATTTGGGTTCTGCGTTAAATCGAAAGTAAAGATATAATACAACAGTATTCCAGTTTAAAATACAAACATGAAAAGATCGGATCGGATTAAGGGGATATAACTCTATGCGAATGTTTTGCAGGGTACAGCTAGTATAATAAAATTCACAAACTAACGCAAAATCTAGGATCCGCATTCCGTATAATCTATATTCTGTGACCCCACTATTACTATTCTAACATTTCTCAATCTGGTTGTTTTATTTTGTTTTGTTCTCAATTATCAATATGATTCGTACATTTACAAAATAAATTAAAAACAAAAAACATCTAGATTTTCTTTTCGAAATGATGTAAAAAAATTGATTAAGTGGTGGTATGAGATTGACTTCAGTTTACTTTATGTGTTATCAAATAAATGACTGCAATAAATGAGCAGGATTAATGTATACAGCTTGAAAACCATGTTTTTTTTTATTGAGGTATTCTTCAATTTTAAATCGTAACAATATATCAGCAAATTTTAAAAATTTATTTTCACATGACAGGATCATTATGTGGGTACACTATACATCCCCACATGACAGTATCATTATGTGGGTACACTATACATATTTGCACACACATATATAACCTATTCTACATATATTCACCAATGACATTGTTGATGAATAAATTATTTAAAGTAATAAAAACAACAACAACACCAGCCCCCCCCCCCCAACTACTCACGTCATTGACTATTGAGACGCCATTGAAGATAAAAGTCACTGGCTGGAACGGAATTCGAACTTATGTCATCCACTACTCGGATAGAGCAAAACAATTTCTCCTTCACTGTGTCACCTTTCCACTTGGCTCTTTTAACAAGACAATGAGCTCAAGGGCCAACCACTGCTTTGAGGCCCGTATATAAAAACTAAGTAAAATGAAATATGAATGTTTTGTTATGATAGGGGCTGCTATACCAACGGGGCCCCCGGTGCAATGGTGAGTTCAGGCGTTAAGACGGGTTTGCACTTAATCTTCAAGCTATTCACATTGTTAACTTCAATATTATAATCCGGGTATTAATGTTATTATAAGCAGTTAAGTCTACCTCAGTCAGGCTGGCGACATCATCGATGTTCATCGCAACTTTTTGGTGACTCGGTGACCCTTTGATTGTGACCCCAATCTGCATACGTTCCTGCCAGTCCAGTCATCTACCTATGTCTTCCGCGGTGCCCCATTAGTATAACACAATCAGCATTAGTAGGAATGTATAACAAATAAAAAAAAAATCATCGTCCGGCTTTGAGGGACTCAGTGCTATCTTGGTTGTTTGTCCGGTCTGCATGCCGAGGCGTGACAGCGGGTTCATGGGTCAGCGTGTCCATTCATCTACCAGTGACGTAGCGAGGGGGGCAAGGGGGGCATCATGCACCGGGCGCTACTCACAAAGGGGCGCCAAATGGCATTTTTTACATTAAATATTATATGGTTTTCGAATGGGGGAAGGGCGCTAAAAAGTTAATGCGCTTTGGGCGCGAGTTAAGCTCGCTACGCCACTGTCAACCTACCTTTGCCTCCTCTAGTCTATGGTAAAAATGTAAACATGGGTGCAATAAAAAGAGACACATATTTCATTTGTCCACGGACTATAATAACATAGTCTATCCTCATGTTATCTCCAAGTAGCTGATACAATGTTCAGTATGATAACAACAATAACAACATATAAGATTATTGCGCACAGCTATAATATATTATCACGTGCATGTTGTACTCACTTAGTGGTAGTTCCCGTCCCGACAGATGTTCTAGCACAGAACGAGCAGATCGTAAGGATAAATCCAGTTATTCCCTGTGTCTTCATTGTGAGGTCAAAGTTCAATCAAATTAGCTCTATCACAGAGATAAGGAAATGCTAATAATGAGAAATACTTTCCAAAGGTTCCGGTGATTGTCTCAATAATGAGACATGCAGAATCCTAATATTCTTTTTTGTTCAATTTGTGATATGTCTAGTCTGTAGACAATACTATGGAGCAACAGAAATTAAAAATTCATGAATGAAACAAAAGACAAAATATTATTTTCCTTTCTCGAAGTGATTTGAAAACAGGAAACGTTCAAAATTTGATAATACAAAGAAAAACATTCAAGTGTTTGAAATAAGATTTCTCTCTTCTATCAAAGTTATCTATAACTTAATCGTAAATTAGGCTGCACTTTTAACAATGTCGATTTCTATTAGAACAAATAGTAAATTATAACGACAAAGATATGATTAACAATATGCGATATAACATTTTATTCTTTCTGAGCAGTCTATAAAGTAACGAGTTAAAAGTTCACAGTGTAAACAACAAAAGTCAAATAATTTTTTTTTATTCTAGATATCCTCATGATGTCCATAAAGTAAACGGTTACATTTATCCCCGTTTACCCAATAACCGTCGAATAAGAACATGATAGAAGTATGCTGGTCTTAACTATTAAATGAACATGAAACTCAATGTAAAGACATGTCATCGTCACTGTCTGTCGTAGTATGTCTCAATGTAAAGACATGTCATCAATGAGTCATCATCATTGTCTGTCATAGTATGTCTCAATGTAAAGACATGTCATCGTCATTGTCTGTCGTAGTATGTCTCAATGTAAAGACTTGTCATCATTATTGTCTGTCGTAGTATGTCTCAATGTAAAGACATGTCAGCGTCACTGTCTGTCGTAGTATGTCTCATTGTAAAGACATGTCATCATCATTGTCTGTCGTAGTATGTCTCAATTTAGAGTACATGAAGGTCATTACATAAAGTCTCAAAAAAAGAAACGACACATATGCATATGAAATAGTTCATGTATTTGGACGAAGGTCAACAAAGGTCGGTTGAGACCCTGATCGCAATAAAACTAGAAACAAAAATAATGTGTCTTTTAATTTTAGACTAGCGTCGAAAAGGGGATATAACTCGTGTAAACTAGGGTACTTAAGGGCCCGTCATATGTTAAGGGCCCAGGTGCACCCACCATTAAAGCCGCCATTGTCAATGGGTATCAAATCGTAAAAACTGACCAAGCTCCATGACATTTTACAAATTACTGTTAATACATCAGTCTATTCTTCAAATAATGACCATCTCTATGATATGTTGACATCATTCATACAGGGCGTCAGATGGGAATGTCGGGATTCCTTTATAGACCACATATATTCAATGGAGGTAAGATGTAGTTTAGTTCGCTAATTGTTTGTGAAGTCCCTGTAGGTATGAGATGAATTCTATAAGTGACTATAAACACTTATGAGGCTGTGTATGGTGCCCTTCTTTCATTTCCAAAGAGCAGATAGTGCAAAAACTATTGTGACACCATGGGAGATATAACTGGGACTTTCTCCATGTCCTATAATATTCATTGGTCCTCACAGGAGATCGAGTTCAGGATTGTAAGATCGAATGCTTAGCGCTTTACCGCACGACCATCTGACCACAAACAATTTCTTTAGCCACGGGCTATGGGGTTGTATGGCTAGTACAATCCCCAACCGTCTTTGCTTCCTCAAACAATTTGTCAGGTACTCATATATTTAGCTGAGTGTACTCGGCTCTTATGGTCGGCAGTCGAGCGTTCTACCACTCAGCCACCAAGTCCATGGAGAAGAGGAAAAGTCTTCAAGGAACATAAATCACCATCCTGGAACATCAGCCCTTATCTATGAGAAAGAATCAATTACCGTCAACGAATCACCAGCTGGAAGAGTACATCAAGATAGTCATCTAGGTAAAAAGTATTGTATAACTGTAGGTACTTGTCAGGAGATATCAGCGATGGGATTACGTCATGTTACAGTGACGTCATGTTACAGTGACGGTGATCAAAGATACATAGCATAAAAAAGTCAACATTGATATTAATAAATAACTCTCAGCAGTCACATCATAACCAGCTCTACACTCACAATAGTCACCATTAATACAAACGACATACTTTTAATAAGTGTTTCCCTGCAAGTGAAGTTTATGGCCACAGGTTTTGATAATTACGTATGTGAGAATATATATGATGTTCATTTTAGCTCTTTTTTCTCTTTTCTTTAATTTCTATTTTTTTAAACAGGTTGGAGGGGGGGGGGGTGGGGGGGGAAGGGTACGCGAAAGTCGAATACGTTCCTTAATAGTGAATAGCAAATGTTTGATTACCACTGCTGTAGACAGTCAACACTTATATCAAAACTAAACTCACAATAGCAAATGATACCACAATCCAATACTGCAGCATGTGTACGAATGCTGGTTAACAACATCAAAAACTAAAAAAAACAGAACAGTCATTTTATTAAATATCACCGGGGTCCATTGCTGAGAATATGTTAGTCCCAAGTTATATATTTCATTTAATTAACCACAAAAAGGGTCATAAAAATCCAGATGGATTTGATTCTCAGTCAATTTTTTGTTAATAAGAATTGTGTTGTTGTCGTTATTGTTTTTTTTCGACGACTTATTTCGGTTTTAGTCTTTTGTCAACAATATCTAGCTGACAATTTTTGGTTATCTCAAAGACTGTGTTAGCCCAAGTATTTAAATTACTGTTTTTAGTTGATTTTGAAAGCAAAAACAAAAAAAAGTTGGATTAAACTTTTTTGAATTGACTACAAACTGGTCTCTCACACTCCCTTCTCTTACACTCTATACAAACTGCTCTCTAACACCCCAATCCCTTACACTCAATACAACCTGCTCTCCAACCCCATTCCCTTACACTCAATACAAACTGCTCTCTAACACCCCATTCCCTTACGCTTAATACAAACTGCTCTCTCCCCACCTTTCCCTTATATTCATTACAAACTGCTCTCCAACCCCCTTCCCTAACACTCAATACAAACTGGTCTCTTCTAGCCCCTTCCCTTACACTCAATGATTCATCCACAACAATCACGTGACCTCGCCCTTACCTAAATGAACAATGCACATATTGAGTACAAACCTATAAATAGGACAAACTCTGGTCAGGTGGATCAGTTGAACAACGGAAATGTATTTTTTTTTTTACATTTTCAACATATTTACAGGTATATGTAGTAAACAGTATATGTTTGTATTCCGTAAGCCATTATAGTCCACATAATTAACAATATACGTTTAAGTTACAATGTATGATACACACGTACCTATATACAAATACAGTATGCATGTAATGACATCACAAAATAACCCACAAATCACAGTCATTGCAAAACAATGGTATAAACTACACGCAATTAAACACACAGCTACGCACATACCTACCCTCATTTAGACATCTAGGTTCGTTCTCATGGAAGGCAAACACAGAGCCCCCCCCCCTAATGCCGATGGGCCCCACGGTTGAGACTTTCATTTTGCCATAACTCAATACAAATAAAAAATTTGAAGTTGAACCTCTTCATGAAACAGTACCAATTTTTTTTGCATAACCATTTTGAAGATGTGTTTGCTAAGGTTTAACAGAAAAGGTTTAACAGACCGTTTAACAGAAAAGGTTTAACAGAAATGGTATGGGCGAGTTTTAAATTCTGAGGGGGCCCACACTGCGATCAGTCAGGCTCGACACAAGGAACCAAGAGCGCTGGGTTAAAATGATTTAACATTTAGGGGAGAAAGTCAGAAGGACTCAGGCTGTCAAAGATTATTCGAATTCCAAGATTTGGCAAGTAAAGGACATGTCAGCATTTTCTCCTAGTGCCCCCAAAAGTATCTTTGCCTCCCGCCCACCCTACCAAAAACAAAAAAAAAATAACAGCTTAAGAACAGTTAATTTAGCAACAATTGTAGTCAGACGTACCCACACGATTATAACTTATGACTTATACAGGCTTAAACGAAACAACACAGAAAGACCTCCAAATCTACAGCCATTTCAACTATTAGGTAATATCTGTCATTCAGAGTAAATAAAGAAAAAAAAACACACACACACAAACAAACTTATTATGTTGACATCCCGAGACAACTGTGCAAGCACTTAATCATAATTGTAACAGTACTAGCTACCCACACACCAACCAACAGCAGGAATTAACCAAGGCCGGAGTTAGCAGACGAAGGGCCTAATTGGAACAATTCAGCCAAAAGAAAACAAACCAAAAAAAACTCTAAAGCCCGTAGAGCAGTGGTTCATAAAGTGTGTGTGGGGGGGGGGGGTCGCGGAAGAGCTCAAGTGGGTCGCAGCAAAATTTAAATTTATAATTAAAGGACAGATAATCTATTTAAATAAAACAATTGTAACATTTTCTTTATATGCTGCTAAACAAACTAAAAGTTTGTTACTTTACAAATTAATTGGGATATATATATATATATATATATATATATATATATATATATATATATATATATATATATATATATATATATATATATATATATATATATATATATATATATATATATATATATATATATATATATATATATATATATATATATATATATATATATATATATAGCAAAGTCGATAGTGAACTCGGCTCACATTCAAAGGGTGCAGGGTTCAATCCCTGGTAAAGCCAAAAAATATTGGCCGCTGACTTGCAGAGGAGATGGGAGCCGCTACGTCTATACGCCCCCACCAACGACCACGTCGGTTAAGGGAAATAATATATATATATATGCGTCAACGGCGTTGTTTCGTAGTTATTCCTTGCATATACGTCGCGAAACCAAAAGTGTCGTTATGTTCGATCGCGAAAAGTAAAGTTAGAGAACCCTTGCAATAGAGTGCTTAAGGTCATCTAATGCAATATTTAGTGTTTTTTTTTTTTTGCTAGTGATGGTTGATGTAGATTTCAAAGTGTTTGGTATGAGCTTGAAAAGTCGAAGATACCAACCCTCCACCCCATTTTTGATTAAGGCCCTATTGAGACCAACAGATCCGCGATGGTCTACTGCATTGTTGAAGTGGTCTTCCCTTCATCAGCGTGAGACAAAAAGCCTTCTTTGTGACGTCATCTTTTTCTGTTTATCACGTGCTCAGGCCATCTGGCTGGCAGAGAAAGGTCGACCCCATCAGCTCTGGGCAACACGTTAGTTTGTTTCACTTACAATAGACTCAAGCAGGTTGAACTTCCTCTAGTAGTTACACCTTTCTGTCTCATCGCCCGTCACTCCACCTACCGCACACCCTAACCCCCCCCCCTCTCTCTCTCTCTCTCTCTCTCTCTCTCTCTCTCACATACACGCAAACAAACAAACATACTAACATACATTAGTTTGTAGATCATTCAACGATACTATCATGGGGTAAGGTGTGGATGCAGTGAAGATAAGCTAAATTGGTTTATCCTGTGGGATTTCTTTTTTTTTTTTTCAAGAAAATTAATTTGATTTACTGCAACGTAGACGATAAAAAAAAAAGGTGTATCAATTTAGGCAATTTTTTTTTTTCAATTTGCTAGATGCTCCTTCTGTTCATATGAGAACCACTTGCCTCGCGAAATCTATTGTTACATTTTCTGATTAAAATTTAGTTCTGAGTACACAGGAACATTGGTTGAGGTAAACTTAGCAGCAGATGTCAGGTATTCAGACTTGACTTGTGACTGGCATCGTCATTCCCCAGAGTGATTCTTTTATTTGTGTGTCTTTCTTTTAAACAACGGGTCTAACATTGTCTTCCGCTCTGTGAGCCTCAACTGACATTAGTCCTTGCGCCAACGCCTTAAGGGCCCTAAAACTGCGCCCCCAATCACTCCTCATCTTTAAAGGTTTTAGTTTTTAGCGCGTCACTCGTAGAGAATTTTAATCATCTTGTATTTTATTACGTTTTCCTTATATCGACTATGGTGAGGTTTATTTTGCGACCCGAGAAACACCGAAATGAGACTCTACATTAAATATGACCTTTTTGTTCACTGACTTAGAGTTGGCAATTGACATGGTAAAAAAAAAAAACAAAAAAAAAAACAACAACTCTAAAGCCCGAAGAGCAGTGGTTCTTACAGTGTGTATTGCAACTCACCTGAGGGTTGAGAGCAGCTTATTTGAAATGGGTTACTAAATATTTTATTGTATCTTGGCCTTCCTTTCTTTTACCTAGTCAGAGAAATCAAACGGATTTCTAATTGGGTAGAAATCATAAAGGTATGAGAACAATTATCTAAAGTTTTAAAAAGTCTGAAAGAAAGTCTAAATAAATAAAGGAATGACTTAGTAAGGACATTTGAGTATTTTTTTCAAATCACGTTATTATTTTGTTTTCTCAAAATATAATGTTAGTTTTTTTTCTTTGGGCTTCTGAATAACAAAATGTTTACAGAAACATTCTGAGATGTGTTTTAAATTTTTACATTTTAACAATTGAAACATTCCGAGAACCGCGAAAAGACTTGCCAACTCTTGAACCATGGAATCGATATCACAAGCATACAATCATTTATTTTTGTAAGGTAAATATTTACGGATAAAAAAAAATCTGTGACGTTTATCAACACAATTTTGATTGGCTGTCACAATGACTATAACAAGAACAAACCAAGTGTGACTAGTTCCAATGACATTTGTCAACATGCAGCCACCGGCTCTCCTGATTGGAATGACAATGTTTAATATCGATTATATTTCTGCCATTTAGTTTGATCGTGTGTTCCGAAGATCTTCACGTATTGGAGAGAAGTCAGTATCGTAAATATATCCTTTGACATTAGAATACTTTTGACATAGCGAATTCGATTACTCCTAGAAGGGATCTAAGCCTGAAAAATATAATGATTGAACCATTTTCTTAAAAAAAAATTAATCGATTAGACAACTGAGGCTATTGACCATTAGTTGTAACGATAATTAATCCATATTGATATACAAGTGAAACACTATATTACATATCTGGTGACCAATTAGTTAAATTTGATTTGCTCTCGTGTTGAATGCCATTATTGACGAATAGAGTTTGTCATATTTGGTTTTAACGGCTTCATTAAATGGTTGGCAAAGTCAATGTTTCAGTATCGGGAAAATAAGTTGATTTTACAGTAGTGTAATCATGTACTGGAGAAAAAATAAAAATGATTTTCGAAACTGGCATTATCTATAAAGCAATTATGAAACGGCCATCAAAAGCAAGAACTACTTTAAAGCAGCTATGACAATGTCCACAATAAAGTTACTATGATAATGTCCATCACAAAGTAACTATGACAATGTCCACCACAAATTAAATATGACAATGTATACCACAAAGTAACTATGACAATGTCCATCATAAAATTACGATGACAATGTCCACCACAAATTAAATATGACAATGCCCAACACAAAGTAACTATGACAACGTCCACCATAAAGTAACTATGACAATGTTCACCACAAAGTAACTATGACAATGTCCACTACAAAGTAACTATGACATTGTCCACCATAAAGTAACTATGACAATGTCCACCACAAAGTAACTATGACAATGTCCACCACCAAGTAACTATGACAATAATCACCGTAAAGTAACTATGACAATGTCCACCACCAAGTAACTATGACAATAATCACCATAAAGTAACTATGACAATGCCCACCACCAAGTAACTATGACAATAATCACCATAAAGTAACTATGACAATGTCCACCACCAAGTAACTATGACAATAATCACCATAAAGTAACTATGACAATGTCCACCACCAAGTAACTATGACAATAATCACCATAAAGTAACTATGACACCATAAACCGAATATATTTACGTTTAAAAAAGTTATTTTAACAGTGGTCATTCAATAAGACGTCTATGTATGATGATGGATGTACATATTAAGCTTTCTAACAAAAACTAGCCTTTATATAACAAAAACTAGCCTTTATATAACAAAAACTAGCCTTTATATAACAAAAACTAGCCTTTATATAACAAAAACTAGCCTTTATATAACAAAAACTAGCCTGTATATAACAAAAAAAAAACAGCTCAAGTTATTTTAAAAAAAAACCAGTAGAAATACCCAGATTTCGGTGCTAAGTTTTTTTTCTAGTCCTAGCAACACCTTGGAACATCTGGGTTTATTTATGGTAAGTAACTTGTGTCTAATTAAAGAAACTGGATGCATCTTTGTAAGCATAATGTCAAAGACACTTGTCTGCCAACCAACTCACTGTCTTTATATTTAGAACAAATTGTTACAGGTAAAAGATTTAGCCCAGTTCTCATTGGACAGCAATACCAGCATTGAAATCTTTATATCCTTGGACTTAACCATCAAAAAATTAACCGTGAAAATATAATTTAATATTTGACTTTTAAAACGAGGACCACAATTAATAGTTCGTCAACATTAATTAATATAGAGAACATTATCAATATTTTGTCAAAATACTTTGCATTATTGCTTTTTAGTTCAATGAATCTGATCAACAGATTATAAATGTTTGCTAACCATCAGTCTGTTTGTGAAATATTCATCATATCAAATAAATAAAACAACACGATAAAAACATACATAGTCCTTGTTATCTCTTGATATTTCATCAAGATGGTAACCATTTTGTGTTTCGCGGAACAATTTCAACCCTAACCATAACCCCAAAGTCCTGCATACATAAAGGTCACGAAGACATCACAAATTATAAATCAGCAACATTTTGATAAATTAACACCCCTCTCCCGTTATATAGCAATTCATCCACACTTTGTCTTATTATATAAAAGAGTTACCCCCCCCCCCCCAATTGTAGCAAAATTTTATTTTCATCATGTAATAAATAAGTTAAAATGTGCGTACAAAACACACACACACCAACTAACCCCAAAAATAACCACATAACGAAAAGAAACCATGTTATTATAACCGTCATACATTATATTGTAGACTGATAAAATAATTATTATACGAGCTGATAAGTGATAGACATGAAATGTAGAAGTCACTGATATGAAAGAGCTAAAAGGGGCCGGACTAGGTAACCAAACGAGCTGTCCCTACCCCCTCTCCCCTCCCCGTGAGTCATAGTCTTCTCATTTCTAGACTACAACAGATACATCGTTTTATCTTCCTTGCTAGCAATATAGAACTAAAGGCAAAAAATAAAACATTCACATGGAATGCAACTGTAAACATACATAATATAAGGTAGGCTACGACGTCAGGCACCTGCATACAAATAGCCGACATTTGGATCAAATTGATGTAGTTCTGTCTTAGGGCCATGATATATATATATATATATATATATATATATATATATATATTTCAAACGTGCAGAAAGCGTTTCTGTTTTTTTACAAGGTGCTGTGGGTGTAATTGAGAGGAACAGCTTGTTGTACACCTTGCCTCCAGGTGTCGATCAAGCTATTACTTGGTTACATTGTGTTTACTCTGGAAATGGTAAGGGCTGCGATACGCCTTTGTTGGCACTTGTCGGTGTTACTGTACTGGGCATGGGCAGATATAGTTTACAGTTGAGATAGGGTCTATACTGCAATAGTAAACGAAGGTTTTTTTTTATATTGTCATAGTAAGCGTTGTGTTTTCATTGGCTTGTTCAGCGATTGGTCTATTTTGGTAGAGCGAACGGATGCCTATATCGTCTTCGTCAACGAGAGATGCATTTAGATTGGTATCGTGCGTTGAAAGTTCGACATTGGCACCGCGGGGTGATTCTATAATGTCATAGCTAGAAATAGGTGTCATTGGGGTATATGTTGATAGATCTAGGTAAATGTTTGCATCGGGATAGCCAGTAATATGTTTTTAAAGGCCCGAACAAGAGATATGTCTTTATTGACGAAGCTAGCTGTAAGTCTCGAATGACATTGTATTTTGATTGGTTTATAATAGTATAGTCAGCGATACATCCAATCTAGCATAACCGGTAATAGGCCAGAAATCGAGAAATCGCCAGCAAATATTCAATATCTCTAAGTCACCGTTAGGTCTTTATCGGTATAAACAGTGAAGTGTCTATGTTGAAGTACACATTGATATTTCTATATCTGATAAACATGTGCCCTGGTTGAAAAACAGTTTTACTATTGTAAATAGATTTCTAATTCAAGTAGTTCTCAAAGTATGAGTCGCGACCCAATGATCAATGGAGAACATATTTCAAGTGAGTCTCCAAAATGTTGATAATTACATCATCGGAAATATATGCAAATAGATTTGATTACCCTTTTCTATTTTCTTTTCCCTTTCATTACAGGGAGTCGTAAAATGCCGAACCGTTTCTTAGCGGGACGCAAATCGCTAAAAGTTTGAGAATCACTGTCTTATTGTATTGAACTTTGACCAAGTGCGTAGCATGCAGTCCGTGTGAAGTGAGTCTCCAGAACACGGTCACTCAGAGACCGGGGACACACTGACCGTGACAGCCATCACCATTTCGCCTCACGTCGAGTTGAAACCATTAAAAGAATCTTGGACGGAAAAAAGCAATTTGTCGCCAGCAGCAATTAAGATTTATTAGTTGCAGGAGGACAGTGGAACCTTGGTCCGACCGGATCAATACCATGGACCGTTTTGTCATCTGTTTGTGTTTTTGTGGGAAGTCCTGCACGGTGAATTGGTTACTTAGTTCTCATGCTAGCATAGTGAACGAAATGAACATGAATACTGTTTGTTACTAGCTGTACTCTTCAAAAACCTTTGACCAGAGTTATGTCCCCTTAGGCTTGATCAGTGGGCAAGGTTATTTTTGGGCAGATCCGATTTTTTCCTGATTGTATTTTAAACTGGAATACTGTTGTATTAATTCTTTACTTTCGATTTAACGCAGAGCCCAAATCGCTATTATTTATATAGACTCTTGGATGGCCGAGTGGTGTAGATACTCGACTGTCAACCTGAGAGTCCTGGGTTCGATCCTCGGTGAGAACCATGTGGAATTTTTCCAGGTGAAATGTGTTTCAAAGTCGTCCCACAAGTCCACCTGACTTTAATTTGGGGAAGTAAAGGCGGCTGGGCGTTGTGCTAACCACACAACCCCTTAATATGCCGAGGTTATAGAAACAGATGAATTCTACACTTCATCTGCCCCGATGGCCCGTTAGGGTTAAGGGAACTTTACTTTACTTACTTTACTTGTAGCATATCAGCTACAATTATTCTATACAATTTCAGCGAGTTGCCAGCGAAGTTTCAAAGAGTTGATGGTATTCTTAACTTAATCCAACAATTCTTGTGTGATATGTAATAAAATGTGTAAAGTTGATAAAACGCAGAATAAAAATTATAGTAAAATGCGCATCGTCAAATAAAATAGAATTTTGTACCATTAATTAGGTGCCAAGAAATTAAAAATACTATTGCCGGAGTTTATTTTAGTCATTAATGGAGGACTTTTAAAATATCAATGCGCTTTCTGTATAAATGTCCTCACAAGCTCTCTACCAACTATCCCATCGAGATGTTCCCTTTTATTTTCTGAAGGCTGTGTGCGGTAAAATAGATATAGAATGTGCACACATTTGGAAGGGAATCAAAACATGTGCACGCACGCAGTTAATAGATCAAATTAACGTAACGCGTATGCACTTAGGTGTAATATTTTTGCGCGCAAAGATCTAAGAGCGAAAATTGTTCTCAGCTATTTCATTATTCTGAATTCTTATCCGTTTTTTTTTTTTGCAATTATTTTTTTGTGTGGTGTTTTCAATCAACCAACAATCTTTTTGAAATCAAATTGCTCTCTCTAGTCCAATACTACATACTTTTTTTTTTACTATTAACTAAGTTTCTTTTCGTGAGGCCCTGGAAAATCAAAATATGAAGTGAATTATCATTTGAAAGATTTATAAACCCAATGTTCCGTTCATTCAATGTAAATCGTTAGAAAAATAACAAGGGATGATTACAAATGTTACATTGTTAATTTAATATCGTTCACATAGAATTTGTTCATTAATTTATTGTCGTTAGAAAAATGGTTTTATGTAGAATTACGTTAGATACATTGTTTTATCAGTGGTGTAGCGAGCTTAACTCGCGCCCGGGCATAAATACCTTTTTAGCGCCCCCCTCCCCCCATTCGAAAACCTTATTATATTATACGTAAAATATATCATTCGGCGCCCTTTTGTGAGTAGCGCATGGAGCACGATGCGCCCTTGCTCCCCTCCTCACTACGCCACTGTGTGTTATGTACACTTTGTTTTATAATAATTAGTTTTCATAGAAATAAATAAAACCTGCACTGAAGAAATTTAAAACTGAGAAGACACACAGAAAAAAACAGGACATTAAAGCTAAAATTAAAATCGCGACTAGAATGATGTGTAACATTAGTATGACATCATTGACAATATATCGTGCCATAGCCTTTCGCAAGGACAGGTAAACTAGGTCACTGGCTAGGGCCACCGATGCCAACTACTCTGAATATTACAAAAATTAAAGTCGTTTTTAATTGATAATGAAATTGGATAATGATAATTAACAAACGTTATTGATAGGATCTTCTTTCCTTCAAATTAGGAATGTCGGCGATTGCACTCTGTCCCTGTAAGGATGAGATGAAATCTCTTAGATCCTACAAGCCACTAATGGGACGGTTTTTATGGTGCCCATCTTTCATCCCCACCATAGCCAACCGTGCAATGGAGGCACCACGGGAGATATAGCTGGGACTGAAACATAACCTGAAATATCCATTGGTCGTCACCAGAGATCGAGTCAGAGACCCTCAAGCCAACAGTCAAGCTCTTTACCACTCGGCCATCCCTCGTATATAGCGACTGTACTCGACACATCGATTTTACACAAACGAACAAACAAAATAACTGCTCTTTGTATTTTAATCTAAGACACTGCTTTGTATTTTAATCTAAGACACTGCTTTGTATCTTAATCTAAGACACTGCTTTGTATTTTAATCTAACCCACTGGTTTGCATTTTCATCTAACACATTATTTGTATTTTCATCTAAGACACAGCTTTGCATTTTAATCTAAGACAGTGCATTTTTGTGCAAGTGTGTACATTTAAACTGTTGGCGTATATTTCTGTGTGTTGGAGATTATGCTGTTGAAATGTGTTCATCTGATTTCCTACCCCCCCCCCTACTGAGTTAATGGTGGTTCCTTTCCGTAATCTTATTGCCAGGGGCCATAACTGTCCAAACCGCCAATTAAAATCAAAAGTAATTACACGTCATTGCCACTGTGTATTACTGAGAATTAAATGAATCCAATCCGGGGGAAATTTTTGTTTTAACGTGCCGATATTTGTGAAACTGTTTGAACCGACACACTAACTATTAACATAGTGTTCTCCCTGGTTTGTAGTTCGCCGTCAGTGGTGAAATGTTTACACAGATCTGTTCAGGCAGCAGAGCCGTAGCTAGGTGCCGTGGCGCCCTGTGAGAGTTACATTCTTTGGCACCTTTCTCCCAATATGAAAAGTGCAAATGCATTTAACAGCGCCTCTTTCAGCTTCTCTATATAGTTCAGCGCCCTGTTGTCATTGAAATAAGTTTATGGCGTATAGCCATTACACTATTAACTACTAAGTACTCCTACACACATTTTATTAGCGGTAATTCTATTTAAGACGTAAATCCATTGCACCATTGCACCATTTAATGGTTTCTGTTCATTAAGTGCTTTCCCAAACTAAGTTGCATATTATAGTTTCCTCACTTCATTCTTTCTGCATAACTCCATCACATCCTAAGATGATGAATCAAATTTATATCTCTTGAGCTTTACATTGAGCCCGTAAAACTTTAGGGACAGTTATGTATTTCCTGTACAAAGATAAGGACAGTTACGTATTTCCTGTACAAAGATAAGGACAGTTATGTATTTCCTGTACAAAGATAAGGACAGATATGTATTCCCTGTACAAAGATAAGGACAGTTATGTATTTCCTGTACAAAGATAAGGACAGTTATGTATTTCCTGTGCAAAGATAAGGACAGTTATGTATTTCCTGTACAAAGATAAGGACAGTTAGGTATTTCCTGTACAAAGATAAGGACAGTTATGTATTTCCTGTACAAATATAAGGACAGATATGTTGAGCCATTCCCGAATCTCCGGCGATGATGCGGTGTGGTAGTGTGGTGAGTTACGTAACTTAAGTCGCTGGGGTTTAACCCCCCCCCCACACCCTCCCAACCCTACACCACGTAAACCCGTTCTCATGGTTGAGTGGATGTATTACTCTAGTTGTGTGATTTCATAAAAGTTCGACAGTTACAGTTTAGGTCACTAGTGTGTTCAGTAATTTTAATTTTTCCGTTGTCCAGTTGAAAATGAACAGATAATTAAGTTGAGTGCTAGACAACAACAAAACGAACAACTATTGGAGTAAACAACAAACGAAAGATCACGCGTCTGAGTAGTGTAAACAAAAACATCAAAGAGAAAAAAAAACTTTTATCAGTGTCAGAATATCCTACAACCACTTTCCTTGTTTAGGACTCAGGAATAAAGTGAAATGTTCACAATGAAATGGTCACAATGAAATGGTCACAATGAAATGGTTTTTTTAAAAGAACAGTCTTAATCAGTAGTGACGAACCAAAAATTCAAACCCCGAAAAAAAAACAACTCATTTATAGCAAAGAGCCAAAACTCCAATTAAAATTAAAGGAAGTGATATTTTAGTTGCGTGCCGACTGATGAGGCTCTGCGTACCGACTGTGGCACACGTGCCATTGGTTCGCCACCACTGGTCTTGATCACGAATTCACTAAAAAAGTTTAAATAAACTTTTAATTAATCTGTAACAGCAGAACTTTCTAGTCTGATTTATTAAGACCTTTGTTTGTTAACAAAATAGTGTCAATAATTTTTTTCAAACAATCTTAGGATATACAGTATTAAATGGCGGAGTCAGATCGCTTTTTATATATAGCGGAATGGGCTTTATGTTGAATTAGTTGACTGTGGGGGGTATCGCGGAAGGATTGGCGATTTGTTATTAATATATTTTATGGCATACGCCCTAGTATATTTAGAACTAAACCGTTCATCTTTACATGTACACAGTGCCACCTGGAGTCAGGAGCACCTGGAGTCTTTACCAAACCCTGGGACATTTTTATATCAAGAGACCATTGAACACTTTTTTAAATTTTATTTTACGATGTGTCTGAGAGTGCAGACTGAGAAGCCCTGACCCTATGTGTGGTTCGCGTCATTTTTAGCAACGAATTTGAAAAAAAAAAGTTAAGAAAGACTTGACTTAGTTTCAAGTAAACACTCATATTTTGATCTAATTCCAGCTACAGCCGCCCCCCCGTCCCCCTATCCCAGCATTAGATTATCTAGTCTTGATCTGTGCACGTGTGATATCTATTTCTGATCTAACTTCTAATTCTCGGGGCAAAGACATAACATTAGAATTAGAATAATGAAACGTCTCTTTAAGTAGGCCAAAAGCTCATTCTTATGCCCCAAAGGCAACTGTGCATTGTACAATGCGGCACAACTCAGTAAAACTTTCTGACTCATACCTTTTGTTCTAGACGCCAAGCTTCAAGATCGTGTTACCATATGATAATTAACTGCGTAATAGGTTTTTCTTTTTTCTTTTGTCTTTGTTTAGATAACGTTAGTTTATGATTATTTAGACCTG
Source organism: Bulinus truncatus (assembly GCA_021962125.1). Classification (NCBI taxonomy): domain Eukaryota; kingdom Metazoa; phylum Mollusca; class Gastropoda; family Planorbidae; genus Bulinus; species Bulinus truncatus. The sequence goes on from JAGDYQ010000034.1 coordinate 7,282,701, forward strand.
ATAAGAATAATAAACACTAATTTTCACTCATAAAACTTTGGTTTTAATATTAGGACCTAGGGATATTTTTGAAATGATATATTGTATATTAATAATTAAGTGTAGAATTCTGTAACCACGGCATATGAAGGGATTTCGTGGTTTGCACAACGCCCAGCCACCGTTACTTCCCTTACTTATGTCAGGTACCCATTTAGAGCTGGGGGAATTTAGGGGACTTTACATCAAATATCACGTGGGAATGTTCCATTGGTTCTCACCGAGCATTACCAATACACGTGTGAAAACTGCAAAAAAGAACACTTGAGGAATGGCTCCGATGTGAAAGAAGAGCCAGAATAACCCTAACCCTAACTCTATTCTAAGTATTAAGCGATAGTCTACTGAACACTGCAGCAAGGGTCGATCCCTCTAAACGTCGAAGTAACACGAATACTCATCAAGAGGGATGCTTTCACCAAGATATATTACAGTTTGAATGTTGCCTTCAATGACGGTACAATGAAAACATGATTGGAGAACACATGTGGGGGACTGGTTCGATAAAACAACTTACGGTATGATTGTAAATCTAGAAAGTAAACAAGCTTTTAAGTTTACCATCTTCACTCTTACAGCAATGTAAAACGACTTCAGTTTCCCGTGACATTTTGTTACTGAATAAGAAGCTAAACAGATGATTAAGGTCATTATTTTTACTAATATAAGACATTTTTATAGTTTTTTGACGTCCTGGACATATAAGCATTGTTAATAAGTCATTTTTACTCTAAATCCGACTCTGTTACGTAGTGAATGAGTCTCTGAACGTGATAGTAAGCACTATTTCTATACTTGTTGGTGCTCTGGTTTTCGGCCTGGTCTGCATGCTGTATGTTCAAATCCCATCCTGTGTAATCACTTAGCTATGTCTTCCGCAAATGTTCAACACAACTCCTTTATATGACGTGGCTACAGACACAATTTATCTTCTAAGATGCCCCCCCCCCCCCCAATGCCCTCCCTCTAGGACTAAAGGAAACTTTTTTTACTTGACCATCTTAAGAGTTTAGAGCCAAAGTAACATAACTCGTCTGGCTTGAAACGCGTCATATTAATATATGTCTGATAACAAGTTAGCCGGATGCAATGGATACTGATAACAACGAATCCGATAATCGAGAGTATAAGGCACGCATTTAAAAAACAAGAAGGAAGTGGAGAGGTTTAATAGTAGATGAGTAGATACTTTAACTAACATTGTGCACTGCAGGTATAGTGCAACTGTTTCAAATAAGATCGTCAGGTTCGACCTCACACCTGTACGCAGTCAACCTGTTGTTTTGATCTTTATTTTTCTACGCATTCATTCATTTGTACGGAAGTAACATCGCACATTCAAATAACAGACAGACAATCAATACAAGTCAACAGACAGACAATCAATACAAGTCAACAGACAGACAATCAATACGAGTCGACAGACAATCAATACAAGTCAACAGACAGACAATCAATACAAGTCGACAGACAGACAATCAATACAAGTCAACAGACAGACAAATCAATACAAGTCAACAGACAGACAATCAATACAAGTCAACAGACAGACAATCAATAAAAGTCGATTACAGAGATAGATGTTGTTTTGTGCAGGAGCAGACATTGTAGGTGAGCAGCATTAAACGCACTAATGAAAGTTGAAGATCCAAATGCAACATTTTTAAATGGGTAGAAAACAACAAATACGAATAGAATACTGATCAACATGCTTGTTTTTTTTTATTGTGTAGGTAAGTTGCATGAAGAAATTAGATGTCTATGTATTGTAACAGATCGCCTACATGCATGTTTTATTTTGTGTAGGTAAGTTGCTTGAAGAAATTAGATGTCAATGTATTGTAACAGATCGCCTACATGCATGTTTTTCTTTATTGTGTAGGTAAGTTGCTTGAAGAAATTAGATGTCTATGTATTGTAACAGATCGCCTACATGCATGTTTTATTTTGTGTAGGTAAGTTGCTTGAAGAAATTAGATGTCTATGTATTGTAACAGATCGCCTACATGCATGTTTTTCTTTATTGTGTAGGTAAGTTGCTTGAAGAAATTAGATGTCTATGTATTGTAACAGATCGCCTACATGCATGTTTTATTTTGTGTAGGTAAGTTGCTTGAAGAAATTAGATGTCTATGTATTGTAACAGATCGCCTACATGTATGTTTTATTTTGTGTAGGTAAGTTGCTTGAAGAAATTAGATGTCTATGTATTGTAACAGATCGCCTACATGCATGTTTTTCTTTATTGTGTAGGTAAGTTGCTTGAAGAAATTAGATGTCTATGTATTGTAACAGATCGCCTACATGCATGTTTTTCTTTATTGTGTAGGTAAGTTGCTTGAAGAAATTAGATGTCTATGTATTGTAACAGATCGCCTACATGCATGTTTTTCTTTATTGTGTAGGTAAGTTGCTTGAAGAAATTAGATGTCTATGTATTGTAACAGATCGCCTACATGCATGTTTTATTTTGTGTAGGTAAGTTGCTTGAAGAAATTAGATGTCTATGTATTGTAACAGATCGCCTACATGCATGTTTTTCTTTATTGTGTAGGTAAGTTGCTTGAAGAAATTAGATGTCTATGTATTGTAACAGATCGCCTACATGCATGTTTTATTTTGTGTAGGTAAGTTGCTTGAAGAAATTAGATGTCTATGTATTGTATCAGATCGCCTACATGTATGTTTTATTTTGTGTAGGTAAGTTGCTTGAAGAAATTAGATGTATATGTAATGTATCAGATCGCCAAGGTGAATACATATAAAAATGTCTTAAATTGGGAGATGCAGATCAAACTAATCCATTAGCTGGAGGGTAAAAACTGAGTCAATACACAATAATAATAGGGTAACATTCACCCAATGCATTCAGTATGTAGCTATTAACTGTTTGAATGCAGCAGTTTATTTTAAATAGCCTCATGCTTCAATAGATAGAAAAATACCGAAATATATTTGAATAATAAAAAAAAATATTGAAAAATGTTAACCGTCATATATATAAGACTGTCATACATATAGCAATATAGTGGGATGGATGGCCGATAGGTGTACATACTCGTCTGTCATCCTGAGAGTCCTGGTGTTATTTGGTGCAAAGTCGTACCACAGGTCCACCCAGCTTTAAATTGGTTAGGGAAGTAAAGGCGGCTGGGCGTTGTGCTAACCACACAATCCCTTCATATTCCGAGGTTATAGAAACAGATGAATTCTACACTTCATCTGCCCCGATGGACCTTGAGAGCTAAGGAAACTTTTTTTTTTATATATAGCAATACAAACTTCAGTCAATGAAATTACCATTAGTGCAACTTCTTATTCAAGAATTATTTTAAGACAAGGGTTCAAAAATGAAAAATAAAAAAAAAAAATTCAACCCGGCCATCAAGTGAGACATTTGGGCACACTAACTATTAAAACAGACTTACATATACTGAAATAATAATATTACAGATACTATTTATAACCACAATGTGGACGCTATTCGTAAGATGTTAATCTTTCAAAGGTTGGCATTTGTTGTAGCACAATCGTGGATCAATCTGGGGACACCTAGACACAAATGGTGTCACTTGGAGCGAGTAGAAAGTATAGAAATATCAACTCATTATCTTTACCACCATCCACCCATCCTTTCTGCTATAAGTATATCAACACAGTCACTAAAGTTTACTGACATCAGTATTTCCAACATTATATCCACACAATCTTTGGCGTTGTTATAGAGGGCGCGGGGTCCGCAGTGCAGGAGGGGGGGGGGCCCGGGACTTAAGAATAATTTATTGTTTTAAGTGGCCACTCACGAGCACCCCTACCCCCGCAATCCCCAACCAGTCAGTGACGTCAATACATCCATTTATCGAAGTTACACCATACCCGTTTTACTATCTGTATATCAGTCTGTCTGTCTGTATGCATGACAGGTCTTTCTCAAATGTTTATATATTTACACAAACAATTTCCTCTCTTCATCAAACTGTTTGTAGCTAAATAAAAAGGAAACAAATAAAAAAAAAGCAAACAACAAAAAACTTCCATATCAAACTTTGTTAAATGAAACGAAACATCAAAGCCTCACATGCAAACTGTAATTACCAATCTGCACATCCATGGTTTTAAAAATACTTTAAACATAAACAAGAAAAAAGGAAAGTCATTACATTTCCTTTAGCTAATATCATTACATTTCCTTTAGCTAATAATACAAACATGTAACACATGAGAATTTTTCTACCAGAGAATGGCCCAGTCGGTCATATCATAATTAATCTCTTACATCCTGAATGAGGTGTGTTTTTTTTTTAAATAGTTGAACACAGCAATCCGACGAACAGGTTTATCACATACACGAATAACTAATGTATCACATACACGAATAACTAATGTATCGCATACACAAAGAACTAATATATCACACATACACAAAGAACTAATAGATCTCATACATGAGAAAGTGGATTACTATAGGACCAGCTGGAACTGACGTAAACATTTAGCACCGTGGTACGAAATCTTCAATACTGGAGGAACAGACAGAAAATGGAAGACGTTATGTGTGACGTCACTCACCCCACTCCAGCGCCGCAGGTCCGCGAGTGACGTAGTCATCTGGTACTGAGGGGGTGGAGGTGGTGGGGTACTGGCCGCTTCATCTTTACGGTGAGTGGAAAGATGGAGAGATGAGAGAAGATATTGGTGAAGCTGATATTTGGGAATGAAGGAACTCATCTGAAAAGTGTTTATACTTGTGGGGGTGGTAGTTTATTGGTGTTATATGTTTTTATGATTTGTTTGTTTGGTTGGTTACTTTAATCAATAGACCAATCTGCTTTTATCTATCTATCTATCTATCTATCTATCTATCTATCTATCTATCTATCTATCTATCTATCTATCTATCTATCTATCTATCTATCTATCTATCTATCTATCTATCTATCTATCTATCCATCCATCCATCCATCCATCCATCCATCCATCCATCCATCCATCCATCCATCCATCCATCCATCCATCCATCTATCTATCTATCTATCTATCTATCTATCTATCTATCTATCTATCTATCTATCTATCTATCTATCTATTATTACGTCTGCATGTCTGTCTGTCTTTCTGTCCGTCCGCTCGTCTGTCCGTCTGTCTATTTGTCTACTTGTCTATCTGTGTGTCTGCCTGAATATCTATCTGTTTGTAGTTCTAATTTATGTTATGTTTTTTTTAATTTCATGTGTTCTTGGTTTGTATACACTGTCTATTCAATAAAAGTAACATACGAGCTTATATCTTCTATACATCTGTATTTTGATAAGAATGTCAATGACGTTTGACCCCCACGCAGGAAATTAACGTTTGCTGACAGCTTTATTATATAAATACTCACTATCCCTATATAATTACTATTCTGACGTTTCTCACAGTCTAGTTACCTACCTATGCTATGCTTTCATGCATTTGCAGGTAAGGTTATAATGGTATCCCATTAGTTATTTCAAGAAACTAACATTTACTAGTCTTTTGGTCTCCCTGCAGCCAGCTAGCTAGTCTTTCTGCCGGCCTACCTATATGTCCTAATGTTAAACATAAAAGTAGATAAAAGTTTAAGAAAATAAAAACTTGTGAACATATCCTGCGTTTATAAATTATCTCGAAAACATTGCAAAAAGAAAATAATCTGCATTTTCTAATATTGAACCTGAGCTAAAAAATAATATCAACAACACAAGTTCACGCTTTGATAATTTTTTTTGTGCGTAAAGAACTAATTTAAAAACATTAATGAAGAGATTTTTTTAAAGAAAACGGCAAAAAAAAAAATATAACGTGTACCATTATAAAAATCAAGGGGAGAGTATGCAGCTCATAGGGAGGAAAACCCGCTGGTAGACATTGAGAGTTATCGCGATTTAATTATCTCTGCTAGTGCCGGGAACACTTTTGAACCAAGTTGAAGTCTAGCTGTACTCAAAACTGTTAGCTAGACAGGCTAGGTCAAGGGTTGATTACAGCATAGGAAGAGGGAGGGGCGGGGGGGAGGGGCCAGAATGATGGGTTTATACGGGTCTTCAAATTGAAACAGTGAACACATTCTGCTAGTTTATTTTATTCTAGTTAGTTTTGCAACCATCGTGCCCGCAAAACAATCGCCTCAAACTAAAACAGAATTTTGAGTTACGTGGTTGTTGAGGTAAACTTTGGTAACGTCATTAAACTGTAGATGGTGAGAAATTAAGACAGATGTTTGGATGGCATTGTCGTTGAGGTAAACCTAGATGACTTCATTTAAACTGTAGATGGTGTCAGCCATCGGCGTAATTAAGAATGGGCGTTATGGGCGTGGGGGTCCGCCCCGGGCGGCACTTATTTAGCCAACAGCAAAGGGGCGACATTTTTACCCCTTTAAGTATTTATATGCGCATCGCTAGTTAAAGAGACCAATACCAAAAGATACAAAAAATGAATGCCAGTAACAAGAACAGATGATTCTTTTGGCTATTCCATAACAACAATAATAAAAAATATCTTTTTAGCGCTCCACCCCCCCCCCCATTAAAAAAAAACATATAATATTATATGTAAAATATACTCGAGGACCATTTGGCGCCCTTTGTGAGTAGCGCCCGGGGCATGATTCCCCCCCCTCGCTACGCCACTTATACTACGTCATCACCCAATGTGATATAGCTTTTGTTTTATTTATTATCACTAGTAAACATAGGCCCGCTACCTGAACCGGCTTGTAAGCACCCAGTTGGAGTGGAAAATGGTGATATATAATTGAGCTAGTTAACATTAAGTCTATATACAAAATATAGCTTATCTATGTACTCAAAGTGGCCCCAAAGGACTAGAACAGAATATTATAGCCAAAATACATTTAAGTATAGGGACACTTAATAAACCATTAAATAAAGTTCATACTCTATATAGTTCATCCCAAAGAAAATAATCCTCATTATGGGTACATAATATTAATAAAATGAACCACCGATAATTAGTTTTTGAATCTAACATTCAACTATACATAATTTACACACACAACACACAATCATTGATAAATTTTAATTCGTTCATAATATTTTAAAGGACTTTTTTCCAAACAGCTCTTCATTTCATGTTTTATGATGTTCAAATGACGTATTAACAAAAATAGCGACGTGAGTGAATGCCTGACAGTTTAGCGATTCGCTACATGTATAGTTGAAAGTATATTTATTGTTATACACATTGTTGTATAGTACAATATATCGTATCGAGATTAACTGAAAATGTTGCCAACACACTGCACTGTTTATTACAAACAATACAATTGAACTTTTAACATTCCCTTTACCTTTATTATTATACTTTACAAGACCAATCGTTTTGAATAACAACAGAAAGCAATACTTTATTATAATGTGAGGCGGGCACGCCGAGATGGGGGGCAGAGGGTCATTGCCAGGGGCCCGCATCTGTAAGAGGGCCCGGCCGCTCCGACCATGTCAATTTTTTCACGACTTATTGTTTATTAAGAGGCCCGCAATGATGTCCTGCCCTGGGGCCCTTGTTGGCTCTCGGCGGCACTGATGTGAGGTAAAGTATAATGTATCAAAGTACATAATAGAAATAGATATAATCATTGCGTAGCTTCCATCTGCCCTTCAATTAAAAAATTAAAAATATTCCATCAATCCAGAGGCAGTAATTATCAATTGAGGCCGCATAAGCTGAAGAAAATTTTAGGCCTCTTAAAAATGAAAGAAATATCAAAGCTTTAAACATTATAGTTCTACGAAACCCCCTCATAAATGGGTTAGTCCTGATTGTGTACGGCACTACTCAGACTCCACCTTTGTACAATTCATTCATGTGTCGTAGAATAAAAAAAAAAACAATTGGGACGTAGTTTGAAATGTTGGCGGTAAAGGGAGCAAATTGTACATTATTTGCAAGATAAATACACAATTTTATAGAAATAATAATAAAAAAAAAACTGAACACCATAAATACTACATTAACTTGAGTTATACATGCGATTTTGCTAGCAAATTCGTTACCCATGCACGCAATAGATAGGTAACATTAACCCATTTCGTTCATGGGGATTTATGGTAGTGCGCTGCCGTGCTCAAAATATTACTCGAGAGCCCTGGCTTCTATCACTGGTTAAAACTTCGGGTCTTCCGTAATTCTTCTTGTGGGATAGACGACAGACGACTTGTAAACAAAGGCCCTGTACAAGGACCGGCTTGTAGGCACGGAGTTAAAGTTAAAAAATGCAGATATATATTTGAGCGCGTTATCAATAAGTCTGTAAACAAAAACAAGCAATTAAGCCTGTTTTATTCTGGACACAGGACGTGTTAGCGCATTTTCATGTTATGTATCAGAACGTATGCTATCTTTCAGTAAATATTTGTAAATTTTGGAAATGTTTATAAATTCAATTGTGTAATGCATATATCTGTAAAAAAAATAAATTATAAAGACGTTTCTTTATATTTGAAAAAAAATTATTGTCTCTTAAATCTAACTACAAGTGGTTTGTGGTTATTGAAATAGGACTCATAATTGAAAACATTCGAAATTATAGTCATTTAATCGTCCGAAAACTCCGTCAATTGTTGCATAGCTCTGATACTTTCAATTAAACTCAGAACACAAGCTTACTATTTCATTTGATGAGTTTCTTAATAAATCTTGGTGAAACTACGTGCTGCAGTATTTCGCACCAAATGAACGGGTTATTGAACGTACAAGGTGTATATATAATATATAAGCCCCTTAGGGCCCTGAATCCCGGCCCTCAGAAAGCCTATCGCGAAATGAACTTTTGATGTACACATGGCAGGCCAAGACCTACAAAATGATATATACATCATGGGTCTAGGACTTATAGTTGCTGAGATATAGCGCTCCTTTATTAATATAGCTTATATAGTAAAAACGGTACTAAGGCCCCTTTTACGGCCCTGAGAGGTCAGATCGCGAAATGAAAAAAAGTAATTTCTTGGCAGGCCAAGACCTACAAAATGATATATACATCATGGGTCTAGGACTTATGGTTGTTGAGATCTAGGGTGATGACGGACAGACAAAACGGGGACAATAGAGCTGTTTTTTTTTTAGAAAATGCTCTAAAAAATATGTATCTATGTATTCAATGTGGCCCAAAAGGATATGAACAGATTATTGTAGCCAAAATACCTTCAAGTCTAGGGGACACTTAACAGTACATCAAATAAAGTTCATATTCTATATAGTTCATCCCAAAGAAAATAATTCACTTTTATGGGTACACAATCTTAACAAAATGAACCCCCGTTAATTAAACTTTTGAATTTAACATCCAACTATACATAATTTATACACAAAATACAATTTGTATGTTTTATCATGTGCAACATGAGGTATTTAAAAAAAAAGAGACGTGAGTGAATGCATGCAAGGCGATTCGCTACCTGTTCAGCAGATGATATTTACTGTTCTAAACAATGTGTTATACAATATATTGTACAGAGAATTAACTAAGAAAATTTTACCAAACCGGTGCATTTTTTTATTACAAAAAATATAACTAAGATCTTTAACATTCCTTTTCACCTTTATTGTACTTTACAGACTTATCGTTTTGAATAACAACAGAATGCACTATTTGATTGATTTAATGTGTGGTAAAGTATAATACATCAAAGTACATAATAGAAAAAGATAGAATCGTTGTGTAGCTTCATTTGGCATTTCAATTAAAAAAAATAAAATATTCCATCTATCCATAGGCAGTCATGTATCAGTTGAGGCCGCAGACGCAGAAGAAAATTTCAGGCCTCTTAAAAAAGAAATATCAAAGCTTTAAACATTATAGTTCCGTAAAGCCCCCATAATAAATGGGCTAGTTTGTATTGGGGACTACATTGTATACGGCGCTACTCAGATCCATCCTTATATAATTAATTTTTGTGACGTAATATTGAAAAAATGAAAAAAAAAACAAAAAACAATTGGACGTAGTTTGAGATGTTGGCGTTAAAGGGAGCTAATTGTACTTTATTTGCAAGATAGTGACATAATTTTTATAGAAATAAATAACAGACTGAGCACCATAAATATTACATAATCTTAAGATATATATATATATATATATATATATATATGAATATATAGATGGTATACCTTAATCATCACTGTTCCATTAGCAAAAAATTAAGAAATTTTAACAAATTTCTGATAGCTGCGTAATAAAAGTTCGTAAGAGGAAACGTTTGGTAGTGGGCAGCAGTTCACAGCAATCATCCATGAGTCCTCGTGATCAATCTATGTCTAGACACGGGAATTTCTCAGGGCCAAGTGATAGTACCTTCACGTCTACCCTTGGTGCTCTTTCGCGGCCACTGCTTAACGACTTTGGTGGATATGAATGAAAGGGGGATTGTAAGTATCGCTAAGAATCATTTCAATGTGTACGACATGGCCAACTTCAACTCTTGCAGTATAGAACACATGAATACAGTATATGTATTTGTTGCCGACATCTTGCGTGACAGATGAATGACAGACCAGTGTCTGATTCTTTGTATTATAGACACAGCTAACTTTTAACTATTCCTTGAGTGCAGGGGAAATGATGGGGGGGGGGGGGTGTAATAATATTTTCAATAACGGTTCTTTTTGGTTATGTTATCAATATTTGTCTGATCGAAGTATTACCAAACTTAGCGTATAAAGATTAAAATACTTACTGCCACAAACAATTATTTGTTCATACAGAAAGAATAAGTTAAAAGAACGATGATCTAAGCCGTCCAACGTAAACGTGGGGTCCAAGGTCATTGTAAACTTGGGGTGCAGGTTCAATATAAACTTGGAGTCCAAGGTCATTGTAAACTTGGGGTCCTAGTTCATTATAAATTTGGAGTCCAAGATCATTGTAAACTTGGGGTCCAAGGTCATTATAAACTTGGGGTCCAAGTTCATTATAAATTTGGAGTCCAAGGTCATTGTAAACTTGGGGTCCAAGTTCATTATAAATTTGGGGCCCAAGGTCATTGTAAACTTGGGGTCCAAGTTCATTATAAACTTGGAGTCCAAGGTCATTGTAAACTTGGGGTGCAAGTTCAATATAAACTTGGAGTCCAAGGTCATTGTAAACTTGGGGTGCAAGTTCAATATAAACTTGGAGTCCAAGGTCATTGTAAACTTGGGGTCCTAGTTCATTATAAATTTGGAGCCCAAGGTCATTGGAAACTTGGGGTGCAGGTTCAATATAAACTTGGAGTCCAAGGTCATTGTAAACTTGGGGTGCAAGTTCAATATAAACTTGGAGTCCAAGGTCATTGTAAACTTGGGGTTCAAGTTCAATATAAACTTGGAGTCCAAGGTCATTGTAAACTTGGGGTCGAAGTTCAATATAAACTTGGATTCCAAGGTCATTGTAAACTTGGGGTCCAAGACCAACGTAGACTTGGGGTCCGAGAAAAAAACTTTTTTTTAAAGGCTTTGTGTTTTCAATGAAAGTCCACAATACTGTAATTTTAGTATGAATAATGGTCAATAATGGTCAATAATGGTAAACAATGGTCAATAGATTGAAAATGTACAGTTCAAAGACAATTAGTTATTTTATTTAACAACCTGAGCCTGTACTCTGAGCCAATTTTCAGCCCGGGACCCATGACGAGTTATCACTATAGGTCTGTTAGAATGGAAAATTCCCAGTGAACGCCTGCTAGCATGGGAAATTCACAGTGAACTCCTGTTAGAATGGAAAATTCACAGTGAACGCCTGCTAGAATGGGAAATCCACAGTGAACGCCTGCTAGAAAGGAAAATCCACAGTGAACGCCTGCTAGAATGGAAATTTCACAGTGAACGCCTGCTAGAATGGGAAATTCGCAGTGAACGCCTGCTAGAATGGGAAATTCGCAGTGTAGCTCTTCAAGAATGTAAAATTTATTCATAGCAAGGATCCTAGAATTAATGAAAAAGTTTCTGAACTGCAAAGTGGTTAATAAAATTAATTTCATTGGTTGGGTTTGGGTAAAATAATGCACGGCGGAAAGGGGGTCATGATTTGTTTTCTTTATAGAAAAAAAAAACAACGGTTTATGAGAGTTAACTCTGGATTTTCCTTTACAAACATCATATAAAAAGGATTACCTCTCTTGTCTATACCAAGTAATTTAATCAAAGATTTTTTTATTACTTGGGTGGATTTTTTGTCATTGTACTAATGTATCTGAATCTAGACAATTAAAATAAAACCAATCAATTTTAGGGGTTGGGGGGGGGGGGAATTCCGCCCTTTCATGATATTGTCCATTTTCCTATATAAAGGTATGATTTTTCTCGGTAAAACGATTTTGTCCTATTTCATCTTTTCAGACTTTAATAATAATAGTCTTTTAGTTTTTTACTTATCTTCAGTGGATTATATTTTCCAGTAAATTGACAAATGATCACAATGATGTTTTTCAGGCGACCATTTTAAAATTACATCCTCACAATGTAGCTAGACTATTAGTTAACCATCACTCACTCACTCATTATGTTGAAAAATATTTCATTTTGAGATAGATGCACTTATGCATAAATTAAATACATATTTCACAATTGAACAAAGTAATTACATATCCGGTGCTCTTTATTTAAAAGTACAATATCGAATTATGTATTTAAATACAACATTATTATAGCAATGAAGACATTTTGTATCCTATACTTTAGATGGACTTACGCTGTAACCACTGGATAGCACATTGTGATAGTACTGCTATAATAATGTTACAGTATTTCGACATTTCAAAGCATTATGCAAACTCTTGTAAGATTGTTACAGTATTTCGACATTTCAAAGCATTAAGTAAACTCTTATAAGAATGTTACAGTATTTCGACATTTCAAAGCATCAAGTACACTCTTATAAGAATGTTATTGTATTTCGACATTTCAAAGCATCAAGTAAACTCTTATAAGAATGTTACGGTATTTCGACATTTCAAAGCATTAAGTAAACTCATGTAAGATTGTTACAGTATTTCGACATTTCAAAGCATTAAGTAAACTCTTGTAAGATTGTTACAGTATTTCGACATTTCAAAGCATTAAGTAAACTCTTGTAAGATTGTTACAGTATTTCGACATTTCAAAGCATTAAGTAAACTCTTGTAAGATTGCTACAGTATTTCGACATTTCAAAGCATTAAGTAAACTCTTTTAAGATTGTTACAGTATTTCGATAATTTCGTACATGATGAGAATTATGTTGTCTACTCCATGTCATTATATTTTTTCCTTTCGTTCTTGTGAAATACAAAGTAAAACATTTCCTGGAAAGTATTTCTGTACTTGGAACTGACAATATAATAAATCACCATGGTGGAGCTTGAGTTGATGGTCTCCAGTAGCCAGGACACTGACCACACGACTCCGTATAACAGGACGTATCTCCCGTTAATGTTAAGATCCGGCACTACCGACACTGCTAGCAGACCACACGCCTGAGGCAGATAGCAAATGATGACCAGGACGGCCAACAGACAAGTGGCTTTGAAAATGACCTTGTCGCGTCTCAAGAACAATTCGGAATTTCTAGAACTGGAATTGGTCACGGAAAGACGCCATTTTAATTTTCGTTGAAGTTCGAAAACTAAAACGATGGTGGACAGGATAAGGACCCCGAAAGATGAAACCATGGTCACTGTGTTGATGGAGCCACTTATAATTACAACCTGAGAGATGTCAGGGCCGTACCCAAGCCCAAGTACAGATCTGTTTCGTCCTGGGTCATTTTTCCAGGTGAGAAACATAGCTCTCAGATAAACGTGCGGGAAATAATTGAGTATTCCCGCCGTGTAAATGATCAGGATACAGACTAGAGTACGTTTCGGTGTTAGGATGTGCTTGATTTTGAGAGGCGCTACGATACACAAACATCTCTCGACTGTGATAAAAACAGTGATTCCAAATGCTGTCTTAGAGAAGAATGCTTTAGGAAAAGCTAGAAATAAAAACACAAAAAGCAAGAAATTAATAAATATGTAAAAAAAAATTAGCTATAAAAGAATGAATTTAGGATTAAAATGATTTTCAATTTTTTATATATTTGTGGACTATTTTATTCAAAAAATGTATTATTTTATTACTAGCTGTACTCTGCAAAACCTTTGCATAGAGTTATATCCCCTTATGCTTGATCGCTAGGCTAGGTTATTTTTTGGTTTCGGGCAGATCCGATTTTTTTCATGGTTCTATTTTAAACTGGAATAGTGTTGTATTAATTCTTTACTTTCGATTTAACGCACACTGGAAATGAGTATTATTATATATGATTTGCAATATCAATCATGCATAGAATGTTTTATTAGTATAGAGGCCATACGATATTTTTGACCAATTTAACACATTACCAGATGTTAGATTCAGAAACTCATACGGTATGTAAGCAGGGTCAACCAACTGGAGGAAGAGAGGATTTGATCCCAGGCCGTACCAGAATACTGTCAACAGACAACCCAGATCAGATGCTGCCAGACTCAAGAAACTGATGTTGATAGATTCATTCAAACCGTGCCTGTGGATATGAATTTAATATTTAACAACAAAATGTAATTAAATTTCAGAATTATATTTCACTTCAAATTCAAGAATATTATTGGACTTTTGATTTTGATCTTTATTATTTGAAAACATTTATATCATTGCATTGAATACTATTTGTAACTAAAAACAAAATGAATGAACATAAAATGCAAAAAAAAAATATATGATATAATAATAAAAAAAATGTATTAAACTGTAATTTGATATATGGAATACATGGATGTGATATTGTAAGAAAGAAGATACGTGTAGTATATTGAACATTATATAGATTGTTATCAACTTTTTTTATGTAGCACACATTCTTTTTATTTGCTTTAAGATTACTGCTTTTTTTTTTTTTGTTTTCTGTTTTTCTTTGTCTGTTAATTTCTGAAATGTGTCTAGTCTGAATATCAGCTTAGATTAGAAATTCAATAGAAAGGATGACATTATTTTGAATTTCTAACATACATTTATAAAAAAATAATGCGAGCTAGCATTGGTCATTTATTGGACAAAAGGAAATATTAATAGCATCACAGACTAAGTGATACAAAAATGATCTACTTGTGGAAACGCACTTGTTAGGGGACCAAACGTGACCATTATATTAGGGTATAAGGAACATGACATATATAAATTTTATTTTTTTTTCAGAATTTTTTTTTTAGGATTAGGGTTAGGGGTAGGGATAGGGTTAGGGTTAGGGATAGGGTTAGGGTGTGGAGCAATATTATCTACGGCTGGTACCCGGGTAAAAAAATACAGAGACCACACGTTTGGTCCCGTAACAAGTGCCTTGTGGAAAATATTAGTTAATTCCACCGCCAACAAAAATAAAATTAAATAAAAAAAGATAACAATTAAAGTCAAACGAAATTATTTCAGTTCGAATAATAAAATGTTATTGCGTTTTTATGATCAGTACTGTGTTTTAACTGTCGAACTTTTCTTGTTTAACAAATAACTATGTCGAGTAATATTTTCTTTTTCAGATGTAGGGGCCACAGAAAGTAATATGGGGCCCCGGTACACACATTTCAACACACGTGTATTACGGCTCATTCATTGTTGATTCCTTACAATCGTAGCTGACATTTGTACATCTAGATAACTTTGTCCGTCTGTAAAGAAAACAACAACAACAACAACAACAAATCGTCATGATAGTAGTAAAACAAAACAACAACTGAGAGCAACTTTATCAATGGGCCCGCTGCAGTAAACACGGCTGTACCATTCCGCAAAAATGTATGTAGGTACATCTCACCTCGCAGTAGTTTCGTTTGTAGGTACAGACTAGTAAAGAGATGGGGTCCACCCCTTTCCAGTCATTTTTCATTAGGTACTAGGTACAGAGCTGATACCCCCTACCCCCACCCATCCCCAGTCATCATTTCTTCTGTAGGTACAGAGCTGGAGTCTACCCCAAGTCAATTCGTCTGTATGTACAGAGCTGGAGTCTACTCCAAGTCAATTCGTCCGTATGTACAGAGCTGGAGTCTACTCCAAGTCAATTCGTCCGTATATACAGAGCTGGAGTCTACCCCAAGTCAATTCGTCCGTATATACAGAGCTGGAGTCTACTCCAAGTCAATTCGTCCGTATGTACAGAGCTGGAGTCTACTCCAAGTCAATTCGTCCGTATGCACAGAGCTAAAGTCTACCCCAAGTCAATTCGTCCGTATGTACAGAGCTGGAGTCTACCCCAAGTCAATTCGTCCGTATATACAGAGCTGGAGTCTACTCCAAGTCAATTCGTCCGTATGTACAGAGCTGGAGTCTACTCCAAGTCAATTCGTCCGTATATACAGAGCTGGAGTCTACCCCAAGTCAATTCGTCCGTATGTACAGAGCTAAAGTCTACCCCAAGTCAATTCGTCCGTATGTACAGAGCTAAAGTCTACCCCAAGTCAATTCGTCCGTATATACAGAGCTGGAGTCTACCCCAAGTCAATTCGTCCGTATGTACAGAGCTGGAGTCTACCCCAAGTCAATTCGTCCGTATGTACAGAGCTGGAGTCTACCCCAAGTCAATTCGTCCGTATATACAGAGCTGGAGTCCACTCCACACCCTCCTTTTCAGTAATTTCGTCGGTAAGTACAAAGCTGGCTTTCATGACATTATTAGCTAGATATGATCAAAGGCGGATCTGACGGTGGGAGCACCAGGCTACACAATTTAATGGTAATCTATAAAGGCCGATATACGCTGGTAATTTAATTCACCCCCGTCTAATTCTTTTTCACAAGGGGCCCACCTTTTTCTCCACCGTCCAGGGCCAAACCTATCCTCACCTGCTTCTAGAAAATAATTTAATTTACCTGCAATCTATGGACATGCCATTGCCAGTAAGTAACTCTTGTTAAGCAACGAACCTAAGCAAAACGCTGTAGTGTGAAAAACATCTTTGTACAAACTTTTTTGTTTATAGAGCAAGGTTCGTATAATATCTTTTAAAAGTTATAAACTATTTAAAATATTTCAACATTTTTTTTTCAAAATACAATTTAATTTAAATATTTATGGAATCACACATTTTTCTGAGCAACAATGAATATTCAACACATTCTACATTTTAAATGAAATATTTACGTCAATTATCAAAACTTTTATAAGAATATCGTTTCATTTTACCTGACGTAGATAATTATATTAATGACGTTGGTTGCCATGCCAACGACTGACACTAGAGGTCCTAGGTAGACATAGTTTGCAATGCTAATATTGTTAGTATCCTCGAATGAAATCAACGGATCAAATACAACTTCATGGCTGTTATTCATTGTTCGTTGTGGGGTAACCTATATGCAGCTATTGAACAATACCAACAACAGTGCAAGACTAAATCTAGCCATTAAATTAAACAAAATCTCAATAAATAATTATAACTCTTTCAGTACATTTATCTTTTTTTCAGAAGACTTATCATGACTTATTAAAACAAAAAATGAGTGAAACAAGACTTATTTAAAAAAAATTGTCCCCATTTGTACAATAATTTTGTCAAATTATTCTTTTCAATTATATCTAAGATAAATATCGGGTAACACTTTAAAGGGACATAATATACATATTTGTAGAAGGGAAAAGAGATTAAACTAATATTGACCCATGTTTAAATTCTATGCTGGAACGAGTTCATGTGTTAATTATACATACATAAGTAGGCTATCGAACTGTATGACACTACCATTAGGTCTCTCAATGATGTTTTTTTTTTTATTTGTGACTTTTAATGGTAGTTTTAAATAGCTCTTCTGGTTCATAGGGAAATGTAGCTCATTAGACCATTATAATTATATTCATTATTTTTTGACATAAAAATTACGTTATTAAAATGAGTTTTGTAAAATTTTCAAATCGAAATACCCGTAATTACAGCTGATATCTTGAAAAGTAAAAAAAACATGTTTGATACATTTAAACGAAATCCTGATTCAAATCTGGTAAAATGATGGAACCAATTATTACCAGTTTGGGTCATTTAGTCATTTTTTTCTTCTTGCCTTTAATATTTATGAATAAGATACACATTAGTAAGCAGAAAAAATTATTTTGATAAAAAACCAACTAACTTCTGAGTACTTTACCATTGGTGAGAGCCATCTATGTGTGTGACTGTGTTCGTGTGTTTTTAATCTACTTATTAGATCAAGGGTGGGAAATATTTTAGTAGTGCCAACTGACATTAAATCTACAATGTCAGATGGGCCAATTTTAAGAATCATCCCTTATTCCGTCTTTGATAAAATGTCTCAATAAACATGGTTTAATTTAAAATCACTCTAATATATTCCTGCTGATTGAAGTCAGAGAATCGTGTCTCCAACTGGGTCTTTACATTATTATTTAGTGCTTACACAAGCAAAGAAATACTGCCTACCAAAAACAAACAAAGACATACTGCCTACCAAAAATAGATTTTTTAATTGTTAATGTTTTTTAAATTGGAAGTAAGGTATAGTTACACACTTCTCATTAATTATAATTGTACTCTGTGGTCAGCTTGTATGAAGGTATGTAAATTAAGTTCCTTCGTCTTCATAATCATTAGAAAAGGTAACAATAAACTTTTGTTGAAATAAGTATGAATGGTAAAGTTTTATTATCAAATTAGCAACTGATTTGGTTCGTATTTTAAAATGTAATGTTCATGTGCAATATAGTGTGAATGTGAAATACAAAGACAAATGAAGGTTATTATCTTTAATTCATATTTTCATACGTTGTAAATTGTAACTGAAGAAGACAAAATATATATGCAGCCCGCCGATAACAATCAAGTTTTCAATGTGGCCCCCCGTAGAAAAAGTTTGCCCACCCATGTTATAAACAATTAACCGGTTTCGACTTCTTTTCTTAACCTTTGATCTTCCACAAACAAGTATTTTATGCGCTAAATGTTTAGCTGGAGGAGGGGTGGGGGGAGGCCTTCCATCTCCACTGTATCAACCAATCGCAGCTGATGTTACACTATAGCAGTGGTCGGGGAACCGGGGTAAATTACCCCAAATGGGGTAAAAATGAAATTTTGGCGGGTTAAAATCATGATGATAAATTATTATTTTTGTTACTTTTTAGTGAATTTTATACAAATAAATATAACCAGTGATATCTTTGTTTTAATTTAATATGTTTAATAAGACCATATACTTAAAAAAACGCTCGCCTGAGGTGAAGAGAACAAGTTAAAAAAATGATGTACTAATTTTTAATTGAATTAAAAAAAATTAAACAACTAAAAAAATCATTTAAAAAAATTAATTTGTGAATAAAAAATATAAGTGGAGAAAATACCTGATACATATGTGGAATCTCTTACATTGTGTTTGTTAGTTTTTTACATTTGTACATTTCCTGGTTTTATTAAAGAGAATAATAAAAAAAATAGTACATTGCCGTAGCTAAACGTCTTACTTGACTTCATACGGTACTTTGTTAAATTTGTGTTAAATTAAAAAAACCTCAAGCTCTTTGATGAAGAAACCAAACTGCCGTGAAAAGACACACGCTTTTATTTAACTGCTGGTTAATGGAAGTAATTTTAATCAAGGGAATACATTTTAGAAGAATTTCTTATTAAAATATCAATAAATATATTTTATAAACACATTTAAATGTAATTTTTTATTGCCTACATCAAAAGAAAAAAAAATATTTGCTTCTCATTACGTGTAATTATTCATGTTATCTTGCTCCTTACAAAGAGATTTTATACTATCATACTTGGCGCATGGAAGTCAATAAACCTAAAACTATGAATTTAAAAAGCTTAAGGTTAAGATTTTTCCCGGAATACAGTTCCCTTCGCCAATAAATAGAGCTTGTTACTATGACGAACAGCCCTAGGCCAAGATACTAACCACACCATGATTTGCTTAGGCATCGCAAGTGGTTAAAGACAAAGAAATAACTTTGCATTCTACATTAATCATTAGAATAAACTCAAGAAACTGTATCTATGTAAACAGCAGTATCTGCTTAGGAAGGAAACTGCGGTTTACGCAGCCGCACAAGGCGCCGAAAGAGCTCTGTTGAATGATTTTACTTTTCTTTCAGATTGTGCGGAGGGCGATAAAAACTCGCACAAGAAGCCACAAAAGCTAGCTACGAGTCTGGCAAACAGTATACTAAATAAATATTGTCACCCTCATTCTAAAAGTAGCTGTTCTGATACAAGAGAATATGATATAAATGTGTCAACCTAAGAGGTCGGTATTAAAGGAAACATAAACATCAACAAAGTTGCTGTGTTCTTTTTATAGCCACCGAATTCTATAAATAAATTACTTATATTATTTTTATTATTAGCGCAGGATGATTAATTAACAAAGTGGTTTATATTATAACTTATTATTTTGCAAATAGAACTGATCGTCTTCATTGCCCACAACATGACACATTCACACCATGAAATATTCATTCATAATATTTCCATAAAACGAAATATCCACAACGTGACAGATCCACAACATCACCGGAGTTCTAGTAAGAATTTTATTGTATTTGGCTAATGTCATTAGAATCATCTTGTCTGTAATGTCCTAAGTCATTAGAATCATCTTGTCTGTAATGTCCTAAGTCATTAGAATCATCTTGTCTGTAATTTCCTAAGTCATTAGAATCATCTTGTCTATAAGTTTTCATTCGTTTTGTTTTTATTTTCTTGTGATACACACAGTGAAATATTTCCTGGAATGTACTTCTGTACTTGGAACTGATTAAATAATAAACCACCATCGTGGAACTGGAGTTGATGGTCTCCAGTATCCAGGACACTGACCAAACAAATCCGTACACCAGGACGTAGCCTCCATTACTGTTTTAGTCAGGTATGACGGACACTGCCAGCAAACTGCCAGCGTGAGGGAGATAGCAAACGATGAGCAGGACCGCCAACAGACTGATGGCTTTAAATATGACCTTGTCACGTCTCAAGATCAATTCGGAATTTCTAGAACCGGAGTTAGCCACTGACAGACGCCATTTTGATTTTCGTCGAAGTTCAACTATTAAAACACTGGTCGACAGGATTAAAACCCCAAAGGGTACAAGCATGATGACTGTATTGATGGATCCACTGAGTCTTGCAACCTGGGCAAAGTCAGGGCCGTATCCGAGCCCCAGTACAGACCTGTTTCGATGTGTGTCATTTTTCAACGTAATAAACAAAGTACGTAAGTAAACGTGCGGAAAATTGATCAAAACACCCGCCGTGTAGATGACCAGGATACTGACCAGAGTACGTTTTGGTGTTAGGATGTGCTTAATTTGGAGAGGAGCTACAATACACAAACATTTTTCGACCGTAATGAAGACGGTGATCCAAAATGCCATCTTAGAAAAGAACGCCCTGGTGTAAGCTGGAATAGAACAAAAGAACCGAGATATCAAGTACATAGAACAAACATAGCTGGAATAGAACAAAAGAACCGAGATATCAAGTACATAGAACAAATATAGCTGGAATAGAACAAAAGAACCGAGATATCAAGTACATAGAACAAACATAGCTGGAATAGAACAAAAGAACCGAGATATCAAGTACATAGAACAAACATAGCTGGAATAGAACAAAAGAACCGAGATATCAAGTACATAGAACAAATATAGCTGGAATAGAACAAAAGAACCAAGATATCAAGTACATAAACAAACATAGCTGGAATAGAACAAAAGAACCAAGATATCAAGTACATATACAAACATAGCTGGAATAGAACAAAAGAACCAAGATATCAAGTACATAGAACAAACATAGCTGGAATAGAACAAAAGAACCAAGATATCAAGTACTTAAACATTCATACGATAAAATCTGCCTTTTATTTAGCTTTATAATATAATTGCAGACATATACAAAGACAACATGTCAATTAATGATGGTTTTAGTTTGTAGCAAACGGAGAATATCTAATAAAACTTAGTTTTATGCAAGATTGTGTTAACTCTTTATTTTTTATTTTTGGTCTTAATTGAAGACTGAATGAGTAATAATTTCAATTTGACTTTTTACATTCTGGGAAATTTTTTGCTTTATTCTATTTCTTGACAACGACTACCTTTTTGTGTAGGTTTTGTGTGAACTAAGAGAACTAATTGGTGTAAGTTTTAAAGTCATCCTTACTGGTAAATAAAGAATAACTGTGACCATAGTGTCATTCATTCAGGAACTTAAATAACAATTGTCCCAACAGTGTCAGTTCGAGCACTGCCAATCCCAGCCAATGCTCATTATAGATAATCACTTTTTTTTTAATAATGAAGATGTAAACAAATCAGTGATAGGTTGTTAAACTTTTAGAATGAAATATACGACAAATGGGACGGATGGCCGAGTGGTGTAGATACTCGACTGTCGATCTGAGAGTCCTGAGTTCGAACCTCGGTGGGACTTCCAGGTTAAATTTGGAGCAAATTCGTCCCACAAGTCCACCCAGCTTTAACTGGGTACCTGACTTTAAGTTGGGGGAGTAAAGGCGGCTGGGCGTTGTGCTAACCACACAATCCCTTCATATGCCGAGGTTTATGAAACAGATGACTTCTACACTTCATCTGCTCCGATGAGTCCTCTTAAGGGTAACTTTACTTTTTATACGAAAATTTCCCTAAAGATATAAAAAGACTTAATACTAATTGCAGTTAATAAACAAGTTCACACTACCAGCTGTTAGATTCAGAAACTCAAATGACATGTAGGGAGAGTCAATCAACCAGAGAAATAGCGGATTTGCTCCTAGGCCTCCCCAGAATGCTGACACTACACAACCTAGGTCAGATACTGCCAAGATCAAGAAACTGATGTTGATTGATTCATTCAAGCCGTGTCTGCAACGATTTAATTACAATGTTTCAGTACAAATATATATGTGAAAGATACATAAAGTTAACATTTTCAACAAATATTTGATCAACATTTAATTTTACTTAAAAGTCAACCTGCCTCTCTGCCGGCCTCTCTCCCGGCCTCTCTCCCTGCCTCTCTGCCTGCCTCTCTCCCGGCCTCTATCCCTGCCTCTCTTCCTTCTCGCTCCCTGCCTCTCTGCCTGCCTCTCTCCCAGCCTCTCTCCCGGCCTCTCTCCCTGTCTCTCTTCCTGTCTCTCTCCCTGCCTCTCTCCCTGCCTCTCTCCCTGCCTCTCTATCTGCCTCTCTCCCTGTCTCTCTCCCTGCCTCTCTCCCTGTCTCTCTCTCTCTGTCTCTCTCCCGGCCTCTCTCCCTCTCTCCCTGCCTCTCTCCCTTTACCTTTCTGCCTATACACATAGTAAACACTTTATCATTAACATAAGGAATGGTCTATTGCTAGTATTTGTGATCTGGGCGAAATAACAAGAGTCTAATAAAAGAAATGTCAGTAATTGAATTTCACGTGTTAGATGAAGTCAACATATCTCAACAAACAGATACTATCAAATGAAATACGTTGTATACGTTAATACATTCGGAATGGTCAGACACACGGACACAATGTGAAACACATACACACATTGTTACAGAAAATATATGTGATGTGAATAATGCAGGAAATTGTGAATGAATGTGTTTTATAAATGTAGGTATGATTAGGAATTTCCCAGTTGAACGTAAAGCCATATCTCGAAAATTTAAGCCAAACAATAATATTGTACAAATGGGGCACTGTGATCTCCATAGGTTAGGTCAATTTAGACCGGAGCCATGGACATTTAGACCGTTTATGTTCTTTCTCTGACCGTTAGTAATGTAGGGCGTGACAGAATGTGGAGTTCGTTCATAGCATGTCTTTTAAAATTAGTTTATAACTTCCGTTCAAAAAATGTATATTTTCAAAACAAACAAAAAAAAAAAAAAAAAAAAACAAATTAAAACTTATAATAGTTGACAGCGAAAAGAAAAGAATCCTATAAGGGGTTCCCCTTAGCAGTTGGTGGTCCTAGGCATCCATCTTGTTTGCCTGTCCTTTAATAAAGGCCCTGGTGGATAGATACAAGTTTTAAGACAACGGTAATTATTTTAAATATGATTTTAGTTTACGTATGTGTGTGTGTGTATAGTTATCACCACGTGAACAACGGATCCTATTACCTGACGTAGATGATGATATTGATAACATTGGTTGCCATGCCAACGACTGACACTAGAGGTGCAAGGTAGACGTAGTTGTGATAATAATGGCGGCATTTTCAAAAGGAATCAAGTGACCGACTACGTCTTTCCCGCTGACATCCACCGTGTCGTTCATTCTCTCATATGACGTCATCTGCCCAGTTTGTTTATACCCTGACAGCACTGATACAAGTGGCAGAGATTGATTAAAAAAAAAAAATTAAATAATATTTAAAATATTTACAACATTTATTCTTTTAATACACCAGTAAAAATGAACACGTACAGAATTTTGAACGAATAAGAAATGAAACAATCATTTGAATGTTTATTATCTGTACACACACTCTCTGAATATATACAGACTTGTTTAAAAAAAATAATGATCTAATATTGACATAAACAAACCTGCTTTGTTTCAAATAGCTCACTTTTTATTTGGACGGTACCAAGCAAATAAACTGACACTGTTGTATTTCCTAGTCTGTGCTTTGATGTCTAATGATCTTGTGTTGACACAATAAATGTGACACGTCACTCACAATACAGTGTGACTGGGAAAGGTTTATTTAGAGAATACATTATTTACTTCTTTTTTAACTCGCCTTAATGTCTATATTTATTTAATTGGAAATTATTACAATATAATGCTGAATTGATTTAAATTAGTATCCAAACTTGTAGCCTGATCAGACCATATGATGACTTACATATTTGTGCCAATTTGTACACTTAAAGCCAAACTAGTTAATTTTTTTTTCCTTCAGCTAATTTACGAAATGAAAAAAAAATGTGCTAAAAAAAATGTGCATGCATAAATACACTATTAAAGACAGAACATTGCTATTAACTGAATTTTTAAAATTAATCGTGTACTTATTATGTACTTATGTATGTACTTACGTTATAAACTACTAATTAGCTACTAGTTCATCGTTAAAACTATTTTAAGATGTCAGATTCAGTACTTACTACAGCAGGAATAAGTTCAAAGCAGATGTTGATGATGATAATATTCAAGAAATGTCTAGAAATTAATAGTTTGTAATCATTATGCTTAGTTGTGTAGTCTTTTACGTCTTGTGTTATAAACTGTTTACAAGTAGGCTAGTAGAAGATTGGCAGTATGGTGAGAAATTACAACGTGACTAGAGTAAAACTTCAGTATCAATGTTTCAATAAGCCTTACTTAAATAGGGCTGAAACAGAGATAGATATATTACGTTCAGCGGACCAGGCACGACCCATTGGGCTGTTTGACCATTCCGCGCATTTATTTTAAGTACATTTATTTTATATCACCTCATCTAAACACTCTTTCCTTCTGCCCTTGGTCTAGCCCTTCTGTCTAATCTACGCTCTTGGTCTAGCCCTTCTGTCTAATCTACGCTCTTGGTCTAGCCCTTCTGTTTAATCTACGCTCTTGGTCTAACCCTTCTGTCTAATCTACGCCATTGGTCTAGCCCTTCTGTCTAATCTACGCTCTTGGTCTAACCCTTCTGTCTAATCTACGCCATTGGTCTAACCCTTCTGTCTAATCTACGCCATTGGTCTAGCCCTTCTGTCTAATCTACGCCATCGGTCTAACCCTTCTGTCTAATCTACGCCATTGGTCTAGCCCTTCTGTCTAATCTACGCTCTTGGTCTAACCCTTCTGTCTAATCTACGCCATTGGTCTAGCCCTTCTATCTAATCTACGCTCTTGGTCAACCCTTCTGTCTAATCTACGCTCTTGGTCTAACCCTTCTTTCTAATCTACGCCATTGGTCTAACCCTTCTGTCTAATCTACGCTCTTGGTCAACCCTTCTGTCTAATCTACGCTCTTGGTCTAACCCTTCTGTCTAATCTACGCTCTTGGTCTAGCCCTTCTGTCTAATCTACGCTCTTGGTCTAACCCTTCTGTCTAATCTACACTCTTGGTCTAGCCCTTCTGTCTAATATACGCTCTTGGTCTAACCCTTCTGTCTAATCTACGTTCTTGGTCTAACCCTTTTGTCTAATCTACGCTCTTGGTCTAACCCTTCTTTCTAATCTACACTCTTGGTCTAGCCCTTCTGTCTAATCTACACTCTTGGTCTAACCCTTCTGTCTAATCTACGCTCTTGGTCTAACCCTTCTGTCTAATCTACGCCATTGGTCTAGCCCTTCTGTCTAATCTACGCTCTTGGTCTAACCCTTCTGTCTAATCTACGCTCTTGGTCTAACCCTTCTGTCTAATCTACGCTCTTGGTCTAACCCTTCTGTCTAATCTACGCTCTTGGTCTAAACCTTCTGTCTAATCTACGCTTTGGTCTAACACTTCTGTCTAATCTACACTCTTGGTCTAACCCTTCTGTCTAATCTACGCTCTTGGTCTAACCCTTCTGTCTAATCTACGCTCTTAGTCTAACCCTTCTGTCTAATCTACGCTCTTGGTCTAACCCTTCTGTCTAATCTACGCTCTTGGTCTAACCCTTCTGTCTAATCTACGCTCTTGGTCTAACACTTCTGTCTAATCTACACTCTTGGTCTAGCCCTTCTGTCTAATCTACACTCTTGGTCTAACCCTTCTGTCTAATTTACGCTCTTGGTCTAACCCTTCTGTCTAATCTACGCCATTGGTCTAGCCCTTCTGTCTAATCTACGCTCTTGGTCTAACCCTTCTGTCTAATCTACGCTCTTGGTCTAACCCTTCTGTCTAATCTACGCTCTTGGTCTAACCCTTCTGTCTAATCTACGCTCTTGGTCTAACCCTTCTGTCTAATCTACGCTTTGGTTTAAGACTTCTGTCTAATCTACGCTCTTGGTCTAACCCTTCTGTCTAATCTACGCTTTGGTCTAACACTTCTGTCTAATCTACATTCTTGGTTTAACCCTTCTGTCTAATCTACACTCTTAGTCTAACCCTTCTGTCTAATCTACGCTATTGGTCTAACCCTTATGTCTAATCTACACTCTTGGTCCGGCAGATCTATACAATTTAAGAATTTAAAGTGGTTCGTGAATCAGAAGGTTTATCCCACTCTAGACCTAAATAAAGATGTTGAATAAGAGAACATTTCATGTGGGCTGTGTGGTAAAACAAACAAGTACCAGCCGGTGCCAATTTATGTGCTGTCCGCAAATGCTGGACAATGAGAGAAATAAATGCCAACTACAAAATGAAATGTACCGGACATCTAAAGTATTTATGTGCTAAAGAAATTTGACATTCAATTCCAGAGAAACGGCCTCAAAAAATTTCTTGATATAAATGAAAATAAGAGCCATCTTGTTGATATTTTATGTTAATAGAGGATTGGATTCACAATTTTCTTTTCTACTTTTGGCTCTCAGTAAGATTTAACATTATTAGAATAATATGAAAAAAAGAGTTTTCAAAAAAAAAAAAAAATCCATTGCATTACTGTCTTATCCCTGTTTACCTCCCCTTGATTGATTTGTTGTATTATTTCCCTTTGGTTATATGCTAGTGTGCTGGTTGATGTGACCTGTGCTTTGTTAAGGTCAAGCATGTTTTGGTAAAGGGTATGACCGGTAGAGTGTTAGTGATTGGTCAAGGATCACATGTCATTGTGAAAAGGGTAGGCTTTGTAAAGGCAGCCGATGATAGTTTTTTTTTCTATGGTATGGTTGGAGCACAATAGTCACACAGGTCAGTCACAATAGTCACACAGGTCAGTCACAATAGTCACACAGGACAGTTAGTCAACTTGTTTTTTTATGAGTCGCACGTGGTAGTCTCAAGAGGCAATCTCAAGGGAGGGATGAGATGAATAACGAGGATTTTATGAGTGAAAGTTTAAAGATGGTGCTGATATTGATTATATCTTGATGATTTTATAATGCAAATATCATGTATTCGATTTCATTCGTTATTAACCAGAAGTATATAGGATACTACAATTGCAAACATTAGCGTGGAATTTTCCTTTTTTTTGTAGTATAGAGACATTAGAAATAGTTAGCTCAAAAATGTAATGAATGACTTAAAAAAAAACAACATCGGTAACA
>JAGDYQ010000034.1:7311381-7352110 GCA_021962125.1 Bulinus truncatus
GTGTGTGTGTGTGTTGAGGGGTGAGATGTTTTCACTCCCGTATATCAAATGATTTCGCCAGTAGTTTTAACAGTATTTCAAAGAGAGAAAAGACATTGATGGTGTGTGTGTGTGTGTGTGTTGAGGGGGTGATGTTTTCACTCCGTATATCAAATGACGCCAGTAGTTTTAACAGTATTTCAAAGAGAGAGAAAAAGACATTGATAGTGTCTGTGTGTGTGTGTTAAGGGGAGTGATGTTTTCATCCGTATATCAAATGACGCCAGTAGTTTTAACAGTATTTCAAAGAAAGAAAAGACATTGATAGTGGATGTGTGTGTGTTGAGGGGTGATGTTTTCCCTCCGTATATCAAATGACTCCAGTAGTTTTAACAAAGAAAAGACATTGATACGTGTGTGTGTGTGTTGAGGTGTGATGTTTTCACTCCGTATATCAAATGACGCCAGTAGTTTTAACAGTCTTCAAAGAGAAAAAGACATTGATAGTGATGTGTATTGTGTGTGTTGAGGGGTGATGTTTTCACTCCGTATATCAAATGACATGATTAGTTTTAACAGTATTTCAAAGAGAAAAAGACATTGATAGTGTTTGTGTGTATGTGTTGAGTGGTGATGTTTTCACTCCGTATATCAAATGACGCCAGCAGTTTTAACAGCATTTCAAGAAGAGAAAAGACATTGATAAATAATGTGTGTGTGTGTTTAAGGAGATGTTTTCCCTCCGTATATCAAATGACGCCAGTAGTTTTAAAAAATATATTGTGTGTGTGTGTTTAGGGTTTAATTAATTAATTTTAAAAAAAAAAATTGAGTGTGTTGGGGGGAAAAAAAAAAAAAAAGGAAATTTAACAGTATTTCAGAGAGAAAAGACATTGATAGTGTGTGTGTGTGTTGAGGGGTGATGTTTTCACTCCGTATATCAAATGACGCCAGTAGTTTTAACAGTATTTCAAAGAGAGAAAAGACATTGATAGTGTGTGTGTGTGTGTGTGTTGAGGGGTGATGTTTTCACTCCGTATATCAAATGACGCCAGTAGTTTTAACAGTATTTCAAAGAGAGAAAAGACATTGATAGTGTGTGTGTGTGTGTGTTGAGGGGTGATGTTTTCACTCCGTATATCAAATGACGCCAGTAGTTTTAACAGTATTTCAAAGAGAGAAAAGACATTGATAGTGTGTGTGTGTGTGTGTGTGTGTTGAGGGGTGATGTTTTCACTCCGTATATCAAATGACGCCAGTAGTTTTAACAGTATTTCAAAGAGAGAAAAGACATTGATATATGTGTGTGTGTGTGTGTTGAGGGGTGATGTTTTCACTCCGTATATCAAATGACGCCAGTAGTTTTAACAGTATTTCAAAGAGAGAAAAGACATTGATAGTGTGTGTGTGTGTGTTGAGGGGTGATGTTTTCACTCCGTATATCAAATGACGCCAGTAGTTTTAACAGTATTTCAAAGAGAGAAAAGACATTGATAGTGTGTGTGTGTGTGTTGAGGGGTGATGTTTTCACTCCGTATATCAAATGACGCCAGTAGTTTTAACAGTATTTCAAAGAGAGAAAAGACATTGATAGTGTTTGTGTGTATGTGTGTTGAGTGGTGATGTTTTCACTCCGTATATCAAATGACGCCAGCAGTTTTAACAGTATTTCAAATAGAGAAAAGACATTGATAAATTGTGTGTGTGTGTGTTTAGAGGAGTGATGTTTTCACTCCGTATATCAAATGACGCCAGTAGTTTTAACAGTATTTCAAAGAGAGAAAAGACATTGATAGGTGTGTGTGTGTGTGTGTTGAGGGGTGATGTTTTCACTCCGTATATCAAATGACGCCAGTAGTTTTAACAGTATTTCAAAGAGAGAAAAGACATTGATAGTGTGTGTGTGTGTGTGTTGAGGGGTGATGTTTTCACTCCGTATATCAAATGACGCCAGTAGTTTTAACAGTATTTCAAAGAGAGAAAAGACATTGATAGTGTGTGTGTGTGTGTGTTGAGGGGTGATGTTTTCACTCCGTATATCAAATGACGCCAGTAGTTTTAACAGTATTTCAAAGAGAGAAAAGACATTGATAGTGTGTGTGTGTGTGTGTGTTGAGGGGTGATGTTTTCACTCCGTATATCAAATGACGCCAGTAGTTTTAACAGTATTTCAAAGAGAGAAAAGACATTGATAGTGTGTGTGTGTGTGTGTTGAGGGGTGATGTTTTCACTCCGTATATCAAATGACGCCAGTAGTTTTAACAGTATTTCAAAGAGAGAAAAGACATTGATAGTGTGTGTGTGTGTGTGTTGAGGGGTGATGTTTTCACTCCGTATATCAATTGACGCCAGTAGTTTTAACAGTATTTCAAAGAGAGAAAAGACATTGATAGTGTTTGTGTGTGTGTGTGTTGAGTGGTGATGTTTTCACTCCGTATATCAAATGACGCCAGTAGTTTTAACAGTATTTCAAAGAGAGAAAAGACATTGATAGTGTGTGTGTGTGTGTGTTGAGGGGTGATGTTTTCACTCCGTATATCAAATGACGCCAGTAGTTTTAACAGTATTTCAAAGAGAGAAAAGACATTGATAGTGTGTGTGTGTGTGTTGTTGAGGGGTGATGTTTTCACTCCGTATATCAAATGACGCCAGTAGTTTTAACAGTATTTCAAAGAGAGAAAAGACATTGATAGTGTGTGTGTGTGTGTGTTGAGGGGTGATGTTTTCACTCCGTATATCAAATGACGCCAGTAGTTTTAACAGTATTTCAAAGAGAGAAAAGACATTGATAGTGTGTGTGTGTGTGTGTGTGTTGAGGGGTGATGTTTTCACTCCGTATATCAAATGACGCCAGTAGTTTTAACAGTATTTCAAAGAGAGAAAAGACATTGATAGTGTGTGTGTGTGTGTTGAGGGGTGATGTTTTCACTCCGTATATCAAATGACGCCAGTAGTTTTAACAGAGAAAAGACATTGAAAGTGTGTGTGTGTGTGTTGAGGTGTGATGTTTTCACTCCGTATATCAAATGACGCCAGTAGTTTTAACAGTATTTCAAAGAGAGAAAAGACATTGATAGTGTATGTGTGTGTGTTGATGGGTGATGTTTTCACTCCGTATATCAAATGACGCCAGTAGTTTTAACAGAGAAAAGACATTGATAGTGTGTGTGTGTGTTGAGGGGTGATGTTTTCACTCCGTATATCAAATGACGCCAGTAGTTTTAACAGTATTTCAAAGAGAGAAAAGACATTGATAGTGTGTGTGTGTGTGTGTTGAGGGGTGATGTTTTCACTCCGTATATCAAATGACGCCAGTAGTTTTAACAGTATTTCATAGAGAGAAAAGACATTGATAGTGTTTGTGTGTATGTGTGTTGAGTGGTGATGTTTTCACTCCGTATATCAAATGACGCCAGTAGTTTTAACAGTATTTCAAAGAGAGAAAAGACATTGATAGTGTCTGTGTGTGTGTGTTGGGGGGTGATGTTTTCACTCCGTATATCAAATGACGCCAGTAGTTTTAACAGTATTTCAAAGAGAGAAAAGACATTGATAGTGTGTGTGTGTGTTGAGGGGTGATGTTTTCACTCCGTATATCAAATGACGCCAGTAGTTTTAACAGAGAAAAGACATTGATAGTGTGTGTGTGTGTGTTGAGGTGTGATGTTTTCACTCCGTATATCAAATGACGCCAGTAGTTTTAACAGTATTTCAAAGAGAGAAAAGACATTGATAGTGTATGTGTGTGTGTTGATGGGTGATGTTTTCACTCCGTATATCAAATGACGCCAGTAGTTTTAACAGAGAAAAGACATTGATAGTGTGTGTGTGTGTGTTGAGGTGTGATGTTTTCACTCCGTATATCAAATGACGCCAGTAGTTTTAACAGTCTTCAAAGAGAGAAAAGACATTGATAGTGTGTGTGTGTGTGTGTGTTGAGGGGTGATGTTTTCACTCCGTATATCAAATGACGCCAGTAGTTTTAACAGTATTTCAAAGAGAGAAAAGACATTGATAGTGTTTGTGTGTATGTGTGTTGAGTGGTGATGTTTTCACTCCGTATATCAAATGACGCCAGCAGTTTTAACAGTATTTCAAAGAGAGAAAAGACATTGATAATGTGTGTGTGTGTGTGTTGAGGGGTGATGTTTTCACTCCGTATATCAAATGACGCCAGTAGTTTTAACAGTATTTCAAAGAGAGAAAAGACATTGATAGTGTGTGTGTGTGTGTTGAGGGGTGATGTTTTCACTCCGTATATCAAATGACGCCAGTAGTTTTAACAGTATTTCAAAGAGAGAAAAGACATTGATAGTGTGTGTGTGTGTGTGTTGAGGGGTGATGTTTTCACTCCGTATATCAAATGACGCCAGTAGTTTTAACAGTATTTCAAAGAGAGAAAAGACATTGATAGTGTGTGTGTGTGTGTGTTGAGGGGTGATGTTTTCACTCCGTATATCAAATGACGCCAGTAGTTTTAACAGTATTTCAAAGAGAGAAAAGACATTGATGATGTGTGTGTGTGTGTGTTGAGGGGTGATGTTTTCACTCCGTATATCAAATGACGCCAGTAGTTTTAACAGTATTTCAAAGAGAGAAAAGACATTGATAGTGTGTGTGTGTGTGTTGAGGGGTGATGTTTTCACTCCGTATATCAAATGACGCCAGTAGTTTTAACAGTATTTCAAAGAGAGAAAAGACATTGATAGTGTGTGTGTGTGTGTGTTGAGGGGTGATGTTTTCACTCCGTATATCAAATGACGCCAGTAGTTTTAACAGTATTTCAAGAGAGAAAAGACATTGATAGTGTGTGTGTGTGTGTGTTGGGGGTGATGTTTTCACTCCGTATATCAAATGACGCCAGTAGTTTTAACAGTATTTCAAAGAGAGAAAAGACATTGATAGTGTGTGTGTGTGTGTTGAGGTGTGATGTTTTCACTCCGTATATCAAATGACGCCAGTAGTTTTAACAGTATTTCAAAGAGAGAAAAGACATTGATAGTGTTTGTGTGTGTGTGTGTTGAGGGGTGATGTTTTCACTCCGTATATCAAATGACGCCAGTAGTTTTAACAGTATTTCAAAGAGAGAAAAGACATTGATAGTGTGTGTGTGTGTGTGTTGAGGGGTGATGTTTTCACTCCGTATATCAAATGACGCCAGTAGTTTTAACAGTATTTCAAAAAGAGAGAAAAGACATTGATAGTGTGTGTGTGTGTGTGTTGAGGTGTGATGTTTTCACTCCGTATATCAAATGACGCCAGTAGTTTTAACAGTATTTCAAAGAGAGAAAAGACATTGATAGTGTATGTGTGTGTGTTGATGGGGTGATGTTTTCACTCCGTATATCAAATGACTCCAGTAGTTTTAACAGAGAAAAGACATTGATAGTGTGTGTGTGTGTGTTGAGGTGTGATGTTTTCACTCCGTATATCAAATGACGCCAGTAGTTTTAACAGTCTTCAAAGAGAGAAAAAGACATTGATAGTGTGTGTGTGTGTGTGTGTTGAGGGGTGATGTTTTCACTCCGTATATCAAATGACGCCAGTAGTTTTAACAGTATTTCAAAGAGAGAAAAGACATTGATAGTGTTTGTGTGTATGTGTGTTGAGTGGTGATGTTTTCACTCCGTATATCAAATGACGCCAGCAGTTTTAACAGTATTTCAAAGAGAGAAAAGACATTGATAGTGTGTGTGTGTGTGTGTTGAGGGGTGATGTTTTCACTCCGTATATCAAATGACGCCAGTAGTTTTAACAGTATTTCAAAGAGAGAAAAGACATTGATAGTGTGTGTGTGTGTGTGTTGAGGGGTGATGTTTTCACTCCGTATATCAAATGACGCCAGTAGTTTTAACAGTATTTCAAAGAGAGAAAAGACATTGATAGTGTGTGTGTGTGTGTGTTGAGGGGTGATGTTTTCACTCCGTATATCAAATGACGCCAGTAGTTTTAACAGTATTTCAAAGAGAGAAAAAGACATTGATAGTGTGTGTGTGTGTGTGTTGAGGGGTGATGTTTTCACTCCGTATATCAAATGACGCCAGTAGTTTTAACAGTATTTCAAAGAGAGAAAAGACATTGATAGTGTGTGTGTGTGTGTTGAGGGGTGATGTTTTCACTCCGTATATCAAATGACGCCAGTAGTTTTAACAGTATTTCAAAGAGAGAAAAGACATTGATAGTGTGTGTGTGTGTGTTGAGGGGTGATGTTTTCACTCCGTATATCAAATGACGCCAGTAGTTTTAACAGTATTTCAAAGAGAGAAAAGACATTGATAGTGTGTGTGTGTGTGTTGAGGGGTGATGTTTTCACTCCGTATATCAAATGACGCCAGTAGTTTTAACAGTATTTCAAAGAGAGAAAAGACATTGATAGTGTGTGTGTGTGTGTGTTGAGGGGTGATGTTTTCACTCCGTATATCAAATGACGCCAGTAGTTTTAACAGTATTTCAAAGAGAGAAAAGACATTGATAGTGTGTGTGTGTGTGTGTTGAGGGGTGATGTTTTCACTCCGTATATCAAATGACGCCAGTAGTTTTAACAGTATTTCAAAGAGAGAAAAGACATTGATAGTGTTTGTGTGTATGTGTGTTGAGGGGTGATGTTTTCACTCCGTATATCAAATGACGCCAGTAGTTTTAACAGAGAAAAGACATTGATAGTGTGTGTGTGTGTGTGTTGAGGTGTGATGTTTTCACTCCGTATATCAAATGACGCCAGTAGTTTTAACAGTATTTCAAAGAGAGAAAAGACATTGATAGTGTATGTGTGTGTGTTGATGGTCGATGTTTTCACTCCGTATATCAAATGACTCCATTAGTTTTAACAGAGAAAAGACATTGATAGTGTGTGTGTGTGTGTTGAGGTGTGATGTTTTCACTCCGTATATCAAATGACGCCAGTAGTTTTAACAGTCTTCAAAGAGAGAAAAGACATTGATAGTGTGTGTGTGTGTGTGTGTTGAGGGGTGATGTTTTCACTCCGTATATCAAATGACGCCAGTAGTTTTAACAGTATTTCAAAGAGAGAAAAGACATTGATAGTGTTTGTGTGTATGTGTGTTGAGTGGTGATGTTTTCACTCCGTATATCAAATGACGCCAGCAGTTTTAACAGTATTTCAAAGAGAGAAAAGACATTGATAAATTGTGTGTGTGTGTGTTTAGGGGAGATGTTTTCACTCCGTATATCAAATGACGCCAGTAGTTTTAACAGTATTTCAAAGAGAGAAAAGACATTGATAGTGTGTGTGTGTGTGTTGAGGGGTGATGTTTTCACTCCGTATATCAAATGACGCCAGTAGTTTTAACAGTATTTCAAAGAGAGAAAAGACATTGATAGTGTGTGTGTGTGTGTGTGTTGAGGGGTGATGTTTTCACTCCGTATATCAAATGACGCCAGTAGTTTTAACAGTATTTCAAAGAGAGAAAAGACATTGATAGTGTCTGTGTGTGTGTGTTGGGGGGTGATGTTTTCACTCCGTATATCAAATGACGCCAGTAGTTTTAACAGTATTTCAAAGAGAGAAAAGACATTGATAGTGTGTGTGTGTGTTGAGGGGTGATGTTTTCACTCCGTATATCAAATGACGCCAGTAGTTTTAACAGTATTTCAAAGAGAGAAAAGACATTGATAGTGTGTGTGTGTGTGTTGAGGGGTGATGTTTTCACTCCGTATATCAAATGACGCCAGTAGTTTTAACAGTATTTCAAAGAGAGAAAAGACATTGATAGTGTGTGTGTGTGTGTGTTGAGGGGTGATGTTTTCACTCCGTATATCAAATGACGCCAGTAGTTTTAACAGTATTTCAAAGAGAGAAAAGACATTGATATTTTGTGTGTGTGTGTGTTGAGGGGTGATGTTTTCACTCCGTATATCAAATGACGCCAGTAGTTTTAACAGTATTTCAAAGAGAGAAAAGACATTGATAGTGTTTGTGTGTATGTGTGTTGAGGGGTGATGTTTTCACTCCGTATATCAAATGACGCCAGTAGTTTTAACAGAGAAAAGACATTGATAGTGTGTGTGTGTGTGTGTTGAGGTGTGATGTTTTCACTCCGTATATCAAATGACGCCTGTAGTTTTAACAGTATTTCAAAGAGAGAAAAGACATTGATAGTGTATGTGTGTGTGTTGATGGTCGATGTTTTCACTCCGTATATCAAATGACTCCATTAGTTTTAACAGAGAAAAGACATTGATAGTGTGTGTGTGTGTGTTGAGGTGTGATGTTTTCACTCCGTATATCAAATGACGCCAGTAGTTTTAACAGTCTTCAAAGAGAGAAAAGACATTGATAGTGTGTGTGTGTGTGTGTGTTGAGGGGTGATGTTTTCACTCCGTATATCAAATGACGCCAGTAGTTTTAACAGTATTTCAAAGAGAGAAAAGACATTGATAGTGTTTGTGTGTATGTGTGTTGAGTGGTGATGTTTTCACTCCGTATATCAAATGACGCCAGCAGTTTTAACAGTATTTCAAAGAGAGAAAAGACATTGATAAATTGTGTGTGTGTGTGTTTAGGGGAGATGTTTTCACTCCGTATATCAAATGACGCCAGTAGTTTTAACAGTATTTCAAAGAGAGAAAAGACATTGATAGTGTGTGTGTGTGTTGAGGGGTGATGTTTTCACTCCGTATATCAAATGACGCCAGTAGTTTTAACAGTATTTCAAAGAGAGAAAAGACATTGATAGTGTGTGTGTGTGTGTGTTGAGGGGTGATGTTTTCACTCCGTATATCAAATGACGCCAGTAGTTTTAACAGTATTTCAAAGAGAGAAAAGACATTGATAGTGTGTGTGTGTGTGTGTTGAGGGGTGATGTTTTCACTCCGTATATCAAATGACGCCAGTAGTTTTAACAGTATTTCAAAGAGAAAAGACATTGATAGTGTGTGTGTGTGTGTTGAGGGGTGATGTTTTCACTCCGTATATCAAATGACGCCAGTAGTTTTAACAGTATTTCAAAGAGAGAAAAGACATTGATAGTGTGTGTGTGTGTGTGTGTTGAGGGGTGATGTTTTCACTCCGTATATCAAATGACGCCAGTAGTTTTAACAGTATTTCAAAGAGAGAAAAGACATTGATAGTGTGTGTGTGTGTGTGTTGAGGGGTGATGTTTTCACTCCGTATATCAAATGACGCCAGTAGTTTTAACAGTATTTCAAAGAGAGAAAAGACATTGATAGTGTGTGTGTGTGTGTTGAGGGGTGATGTTTTCACTCCGTATATCAAATGACGCCAGTAGTTTTAACAGTATTTCAAAGAGAGAAAAGACATTGATAGTGTGTGTGTGTGTGTGTTGAGGGGTGATGTTTTCACTCCGTATATCAAATGACGCCAGTAGTTTTAACAGTATTTCAAAGAGAGAAAAGACATTGATAGTGTGTGTGTGTGTGTGTGTTGAGGGGTGATGTTTTCACTCCGTATATCAAATGACGCCAGTAGTTTTAACAGAGAAAAGACATTGATAGTGTGTGTGTGTGTGTGTGTTGAGGTGTGATGTTTTCACTCCGTATATCAAATGACGCCAGTAGTTTTAACAGTATTTCAAAGAGAGAAAAGACATTGATAGTGTATGTGTGTGTGTTGATGGGTGATGTTTTCACTCCGTATATCAAATGACTCCAGTAGTTTTAACAGAGAAAAGACATTGATAGTGTGTGTGTGTGTGTTGAGGTGTGATGTTTTCACTCCGTATATCAAATGACGCCAGTAGTTTTAACAGTCTTCAAAGAGAGAAAAGACATTGATAGTGTGTGTGTGTGTGTGTGTTGAGGGGGTGATGTTTTCACTCCGTATATCAATTGACGCCAGTAGTTTTAACAGTATTTCAAAGAGAGAAAAGACATTGATAGTGTTTGTGTGTGTGTGTGTTGAGTGGTGATGTTTTCACTCCGTATATCAAATGACGCCAGCAGTTTTAACAGTATTTCAAAGAGAGAAAAGACATTGATAAATTGTGTGTGTGTGTGTTTAGGGGAGATGTTTTCACTCCGTATATCAAATGACGCCAGTAGTTTTAACAGTATTTCAAAGAGAGAAAAGACATTGATAGTGTGTGTGTGTGTGTTGAGGGGTGATGTTTTCACTCCGTATATCAAATGACGCCAGTAGTTTTAACAGTATTTCAAAAGAGAGAAAAGACATTGATAGTGTGTGTGTGTGTGTGTTGAGGGGTGATGTTTTCACTCCGTATATCAAATGACGCCAGTAGTTTTAACAGTATTTCAAAGAGAGAAAAGACATTGATAGTGTGTGTGTGTGTGTGTGTTGAGGGGTGATGTTTTCACTCCGTATATCAAATGACGCCAGTAGTTTTAACAGTATTTCAAAGAGAGAAAAGACATTGATAGTGTGTGTGTGTGTGTTGAGGGGTGATGTTTTCACTCCGTATATCAAATGACGCCAGTAGTTTTAACAGTATTTCAAAGAGAGAAAAGACATTGATACTGTGTGTGTGTGTGTGTGTTGAGGGGTGATGTTTTCACTCCGTATATCAAATGACGCCAGTAGTTTTAACAGTATTTCAAAGAGAGAAAAGACATTGATAGTGTGTGTGTGTGTGTGTTGAGGGGTGATGTTTTCACTCCGTATATCAAATGACGCCAGTAGTTTTAACAGAGAAAAGACATTGATAGTGTGTGTGTGTGTGTGTTGAGGTGTGATGTTTTCACTCCGTATATCAAATGACGCCAGTAGTTTTAACAGTATTTCAAAGAGAGAAAAGACATTGATAGTGTGTGTGTGTGTGTGTTGAGGGGTGATGTTTTCACTCCGTATATCAAATGACGCCAGTAGTTTTAACAGTATTTCAAAGAGAGAAAAGACATTGATAGTGTGTGTGTGTGTGTGTTGAGGGGTGATGTTTTCACTCCGTATATCAAATGACGCCAGTAGTTTTAACAGTATTTCAAAGAGAGAAAAGACATTGATAGTGTGTGTGTGTGTGTGTTGAGGGGTGATGTTTTCACTCCGTATATCAAATGACGCCAGTAGTTTTAACAGTATTTCAAAGAGAGAAAAGACATTGATAGTGTGTGTGTGTGTGTTGAGGGGTGATGTTTTCACTCCGTATATCAAATGACGCCAGTAGTTTTAACAGTATTTCAAAGAGAGAAAAGACATTGATAGTGTGTGTGTGTGTGTGTTGAGGGGTGATGTTTTCACTCCGTATATCAAATGACGCCAGTAGTTTTAACAGTATTTCAAAGAGAGAAAAGACATTGATATAGTGTGTGTGTGTGTGTTGAGGGGTGATGTTTTCACTCCGTATATCAAATGACGCCAGTAGTTTTAACAGTATTTCAAAGAGAGAAAAGACATTGATATTGTGTGTGTGTGTGTGTTGAGGGGTGATGTTTTCACTCCGTATATCAAATGACGCCAGTAGTTTTAACAGTATTTCAAAGAGAGAAAAGACATTGATAGGGTGTGTGTGTGTGTTGAGGGTGATGTTTTCACTCCGTATATCAAATGACGCCAGTAGTTTTAACAGTATTTCAAAGAGAGAAAAGACATTGATAGTGTGTGTGTGTGTGTGTTGAGGGGTGATGTTTTCACTCCGTATATCAAATGACGCCAGTAGTTTTAACAGTATTTCAAAGAGAGAAAAGACATTGATAGTGTGTGTGTGTGTGTGTTGAGGGGTGATGTTTTCACTCCGTATATCAAATGACGCCAGTAGTTTTAACAGTATTTCAAAGAGAGAAAAGACATTGATAGTGTGTGTGTGTGTGTGTGTTGAGGGGTGATGTTTTCACTCCGTATATCAAATGACGCCAGTAGTTTTAACAGTATTTCAAAGAGAGAAAAGACATTGATAGTTTGTGTGTGTGTGTTGAGGGGTGATGTTTTCACTCCGTATATCAAATGACGCCAGTAGTTTTAACAGTATTTCAAAAGAGAGAAAAGACATTGATATGTGTGTGTGTGTGTGTGTTGAGGGTGTGATGTTTTCACTCCGTATATCAAATGACGCCAGTAAGTTTTAACAGTATTTCAAAGAGAGAAAAGACATTGATAGTGTGTGTGTGTGTTGATGGGTGATGTTTTCACTCCGTATATCAAATGACGCCAGTAGTTTTAACAGTATTTCAAAGAGAGAAAAGACATTGATAGTGTGTGTGTGTGTGTTGAGGTGTGATGTTTTCACTCCGTATATCAAATGACGCCAGTAGTTTTAACAGTATTTCAAAGAGAGAAAAGACATTGATAGTGTGTGTGTGTGTGTTGAGGGGTGATGTTTTCACTCCGTATATCAAATGACGCCAGTAGTTTTAACAGTATTTCAAGAGAGAAAAGACATTGATAGTGTTTGTGTGTGTGTGTGTTGAGTGGTGATGTTTTCACTCCGTATATCAAATGACGCCAGCAGTTTTAACAGTATTTCAAAGAGAGAAAAGACATTGATAGTGTGTGTGTGTGTGTGTTGAGGGGTGATGTTTTCACTCCGTATATCAAATGACGCCAGTAGTTTTAACAGTATTTCAAAGAGAGAAAAGACATTGATAGTGTGTGTGTGTGTGTGTTGAGGGGTGATGTTTTCACTCCGTATATCAAATGACGCCAGTAGTTTTAACAGTATTTCAAAGAGAGAAAAAGACATTGATAGTGTGTGTGTGTGTGTGTTGAGGGGTGATGTTTTCACTCCGTATATCAAATGACGCCAGTAGTTTTAACAGTATTTCAAAGAGAGAAAAGACATTGATAGTGTGTGTGTGTGTGTTGAGGGGTGATGTTTTCACTCCGTATATCAAATGACGCCAGTAGTTTTAACAGTATTTCAAAGAGAGAAAAGACATTGATAGTGTGTGTGTGTGTGTGTGTTGAGGGGTGATGTTTTCACTCCGTATATCAAATGACGCCAGTAGTTTTAACAGTATTTCAAAGAGAGAAAAGACATTGATAGTGTGTGTGTGTGTGTGTGTTGAGGGGTGATGTTTTCACTCCGTATATCAAATGACGCCAGTAGTTTTAACAGTATTTCAAAGAGAGAAAAGACATTGATAGTGTGTGTGTGTGTGTTGAGGGGTGATGTTTTCACTCCGTATATCAAATGACTCCAGTAGTTTTAACAGAGAAAAGACATTGATAGTGTGTGTGTGTGTGTTGAGGTGTGATGTTTTCACTCCGTATATCAAATGACGCCAGTAGTTTTAACAGTATTTCAAAGAGAGAAAAGACATTGATAGTGTGTGTGTGTGTGTTGAGGGGTGATGTTTTCACTCCGTATATCAAATGACGCCAGTAGTTTTAACAGTATTTCAAAGAGAGAAAAGACATTGATAGTGTTTGTGTGTATGTGTGTTGAGTGGTGATGTTTTCACTCCGTATATCAAATGACGCCAGTAGTTTTAACAGTATTTCAAAGAGAGAAAAGACATTGATAAATTGTGTGTGTGTGTGTTTAGGGGAGATGTTTTCACTCCGTATATCAAATGACGCCAGTAGTTTTAACAGTATTTCAAAGAGAGAAAAGACATTGATAGTGTGTGTGTGTGTGTTGAGGGGTGATGTTTTCACTCCGTATATCAAATGACGCCAGTAGTTTTAACAGTATTTCAAAGAGAGAAAAGACATTGATAGTGTGTGTGTGTGTGTGTTGAGGGGTGATGTTTTCACTCCGTATATCAAATGACGCCAGTAGTTTTAACAGTATTTCAAAGAGAGAAAAGACATTGATAGTGTGTGTGTGTGTGTGTTGAGGGGTGATGTTTTCACTCCGTATATCAAATGACGCCAGTAGTTTTAACAGTATTTCAAAGAGAGAAAAGACATTGATAGTGTGTGTGTGTGTGTTGAGGGGTGATGTTTTCACTCCGTATATCAAATGACGCCAGTAGTTTTAACAGTATTTCAAAGAGAGAAAAGACATTGATAGTGTGTGTGTGTGTGTGTGTTGAGGGGTGATGTTTTCACTCCGTATATCAAATGACGCCAGTAGTTTTAACAGTATTTCAAAGAGAGAAAAGACATTGATAGTGTGTGTGTGTGTGTTGAGGGGTGATGTTTTCACTCCGTATATCAAATGACGCCAGTAGTTTTAACAGTATTTCAAAGAGAGAAAAGACATTGATAGTGTGTGTGTGTGTGTGTGTTGAGGGGTGATGTTTTCACTCCGTATATCAAATGACGCCAGTAGTTTTAACAGTATTTCAAAGAGAGAAAAGACATTGATAGTGTGTGTGTGTGTGTGTTGAGGGGTGATGTTTTCACTCCGTATATCAAATGACGCCAGTAGTTTTAACAGTATTTCAAAGAGAGAAAAGACATTGATAGTGTGTGTGTGTGTGTTGAGGGGTGATGTTTTCACTCCGTATATCAAATGACGCCAGTAGTTTTAACAGTATTTCAAAGAGAGAAAAGACATTGATAGTGTGTGTGTGTGTGTGTGTGTTGAGGGGTGATGTTTTCACTCCGTATATCAAATGACGCCAGTAGTTTTAACAGTATTTGAAAGAGAGAAAAGACATTGATAGTGTGTGTGTGTGTGTGTTGAAGGGGGTGATGTTTTCACTCCGTATATCAAAATGACGCCAGTAGATTTAACAGTATTTCAAAGAGAGAAAAGACATTGATAGTGTGTGTGTGTGTGTATTGAGGGGTGATGTTTTCACTCTTGTTTATTAAATGACGCCAGTAGTTTTAACAGTATTTCAAAGAGAGAAAAGACATTGATAGTGTGTGTGTGTGTGTGTGTTGAGGGGTGATGTTTTCACTCCGTATATCAAATGACGCCAGTAGTTTTAACAGTATTTCAAAGAGAGAAAAGACATTGATAGTGTGTGTGTGTGTGTGTTGAGGGGTGATGTTTTCACTCCGTATATCAAATGACGCCAGTAGTTTTAACAGTATTTCAAAGAGAGAAAAGACATTGATAGTGTGTGTGTGTGTGTGTTGAGGGGTGATGTTTTCACTCCGTATATCAAATGACGCCAGTAGTTTTAACAGTATTTCAAAGAGAGAAAAGACATTGATAGTGTGTGTGTGTGTGTGTTGAGGGTGATGTTTTCACTCCGTATATCAAATGACGCCAGTAGTTTTAACAGTATTTCAAAGAGAGAAAAGACATTGATAGTGTGTGTGTGTGTGTTGAGGGGTGATGTTTTCACTCCGTATATCAAATGACGCCAGTAGTTTTAACAGTATTTCAAAGAGAAAAAGACATTGATAGTGTGTGTGTGTGTGTGTGTGTTGAGGGGTGATGTTTTCACTCCGTATATCAAATGACGCCAGTAGTTTTAACAGTATTTCAAAGAGAGAAAAGACATTGATAGTGTGTGTGTGTGTGTGTGTGTTGAGGGGTGATGTTTTCACTCCGTATATCAAATGACGCCAGTAGTTTTAACAGTATTTCAAAGAGAGAAAAGACATTGATAGTGTGTGTGTGTGTGTGTTGAGGGGTGATGTTTTCACTCCGTATATCAAATGACGCCAGTAGTTTTAACAGTATTTCAAAGAGAGAAAAGACATTGATAGTGTGTGTGTGTGTGTTGAGGGGTGATGTTTTCACTCCGTATATCAAATGACGCCAGTAGTTTTAACAGTATTTCAAAGAGAGAAAAGACATTGATAGTGTGTGTGTGTGTTGAGGGGTGATGTTTTCACTCCGTATATCAAATGACGCCAGTAGTTTTAACAGTATTTCAAAGAGAGAAAAGACATTGATAGTGTGTGTGTGTGTGTGTTGAGGGGTGATGTTTTCACTCCGTATATCAAATGACGCCAGTAGTTTTAACAGTATTTCAAAGAGAGAAAAGACATTGATAGTGTGTGTGTGTGTGTGTGTTGAGGGGTGATGTTTTCACTCCGTATATCAA
Organism: Bulinus truncatus; assembly: GCA_021962125.1. NCBI lineage: Eukaryota > Metazoa > Mollusca > Gastropoda > Planorbidae > Bulinus > Bulinus truncatus. The sequence continues at coordinate 7,327,183 of JAGDYQ010000034.1, forward strand.
ATGACGCCAGTAGTTTTAACAGTATTTCAAAGAGAGAAAAGACATTGATAGTGTGTGTGTGTGTGTGTGTTGAGGGGTGATGTTTTCACTCCGTATATCAAATGACGCCTAGTAGTTTTAACAGTATTTCAAAGAGAGAAAAGACATTGATAGTATGTGTGTGTGTGTGTGTGTTGAGGGGTGATGTTTTCACTCCGTATATCAAATGACGCCAGTAGTTTTAACAGTATTTCAAAGAGAGAAAAGACATTGATAGTGTGTGTGTGTGTGTTGAGGGGTGATGTTTTCACTCCATATATCAAATGACGCCAGTAGATTTAACAGTATTTCAAAGAGAGAAAAGACATTGATAGTGTGTGTGTGTGTGTGTTGAGGGTGATGTTTTCACTCCGTATATCAAATGACGCCAGTAGTTTTAACAGTATTTCAAAGAGAGAAAAGACATTGATATTTGGTGTGTGTGTGTGTGTGTTGAGGGGTGATGTTTTCACTCCGTATATCAAATGACGCCAGTAGTTTTAACAGTATTTCAAAGAGAGAAAAGACATTGATAGTGTGTGTGTGTGTGTGTGTTGAGGGGTGATGTTTTCACTCCGTATATCAAATGACGCCAGTAGTTTTAACAGTATTTCAAAGAGAGAAAAGACATTGATAGTGTGTGTGTGTGTGTGTTGAGGGGTGATGTTTTCACTCCGTATATCAAATGACGCCAGTAGTTTTAACAGTATTTCAAAGAGAGAAAAGACATTGATAGTGTGTGTGTGTGTGTGTTGAGGGGTGATGTTTTCCTCCGTATATCAAATGACGCCAGTAGTTTTAACAGTATTTCAAAGAGAGAAAAGACATTGATAGTGTGTGTGTGTGTGTGTTGAGGGGTGATGTTTTCACTCCGTATATCAAATGACGCCAGTAGTTTTAACAGTATTTCAAAGAGAGAAAAGACATTGATAGTGTGTGTGTGTGTGTGTGTTGAGGGGTGATGTTTTCACTCCGTATATCAAATGACGCCAGTAGTTTTAACAGTATTTCAAAGAGAGAAAAGACATTGATATTGATAGTGTGTGTGTGTGTGTTGAGGGGTGATGTTTTCACTCCGTATATCAAATGACTCCAGTAGTTTTAACAGAGAAAAGACATTGATAGTGTGTGTGTGTGTGTGTGTGTTGAGGGGTGATGTTTTCACTCCGTATATCAAATGACGCCAGTAGTTTTAACAGTATTTCAAAAGAGAGAAAAGACATTGATAGTGTGTGTGTGTGTGTGTGTTGAGGGGTGATGTTTTCACTCCGTATATCAAATGACGCCAGTAGTTTTAACAGTATTTCAAAGAGAGAAAAGACATTGATAGTGTTTGTGTGTATGTGTGTTGAGTGGTGATGTTTTCACTCCGTATATCAAATGACGCCAGTAGTTTTAACAGTATTTCAAAGAGAGAAAAGACATTGATAAATTGTGTGTGTGTGTGTTGAGGGGAGATGTTTTCACTCCGTATATCAAATGACGCCAGTAGTTTTAACAGTATTTCAAAGAGAGAAAAGACATTGATAGTGTGTGTGTGTGTGTTGAGGGGTGATGTTTTCACTCCGTATATCAAATGACGCCAGTAGTTTTAACAGTATTTCAAAGAGAGAAAAGACATTGATAGTGTGTGTGTGTGTGTGTTGAGGGGTGATGTTTTCACTCCGTATATCAAATGACGCCAGTAGTTTTAACAGTATTTCAAAGAGAGAAAAGACATTGATAGTGTGTGTGTGTGTGTGTTGAGGGGTGATGTTTTCACTCCGTATATCAAATGACGCCAGTAGTTTTAACAGTATTTCAAAGAGAGAAAAGACATTGATAGTGTGTGTGTGTGTGTGTTGAGGGGTGATGTTTTCACTCCGTATATCAAATGACGCCAGTAGTTTTAACAGTATTTCAAAGAGAGAAAAGACATTGATAGGTGTGTGTGTGTGTGTTGAGGGGTGATGTTTTCACTCCGTATATCAAATGACGCCAGTAGTTTTAACAGTATTTCAAAGAAAAAGACATTGATAGTGTGTGTGTGTGTGTGTTGAGGGGTGATGTTTTCACTCCGTATATCAAATGACGCCAGTAGTTTTAACAGTATTTCAAAGAGAGAAAAGACATTGATAGTGTGTGTGTGTGTGTTGAGGGGTGATGTTTTCACTCCGTATATCAAATGACGCCAGTAGTTTTAACAGTATTTCAAAGAGAGAAAAGACATTGATAGTGTGTGTGTGTGTGTGTTGAGGGGTGATGTTTTCACTCCGTATATCAAATGACGCCAGTAGTTTTAACAGTATTTCAAAGAGAGAAAAGACATTGATAGTGTGTGTGTGTGTGTGTTGAGGGGTGATGTTTTCACTCCGTATATCAAATGACGCCAGTAGTTTTAACAGTATTTCAAAGAGAGAAAAGACATTGATAGTGTGTGTGTGTGTGTTGAGGGGTGATGTTTTCACTCCGTATATCAAATGACGCCAGTAGTTTTAACAGTATTTCAAGAGAGAAAAGACATTGATAGTGTGTGTGTGTGTGTGTTGAGGGGTGATGTTTTCACTCCGTATATCAAATGACGCCAGTAGTTTTAACAGTATTTCAAAGAGAGAAAAGACATTGATAGTGTGTGTGTGTGTGTGTTGAGGGGTGATGTTTTCACTCCGTATATCAAATGACGCCAGTAGTTTTAACAGTATTTCAAAGAGAGAAAAGACATTGATAGTGTGTGTGTGTGTGTGTGTTGAGGGGTGATGTTTTCACTCCGTATATCAAATGACGCCAGTAGTTTTAACAGTATTTCAAAGAGAGAAAAGACATTGATAGTGTGTGTGTGTGTGTGTGTTGAGGGGTGATGTTTTCACTCCGTATATCAAATGACGCCAGTAGTTTTAACAGTATTTCAAAGAGAGAAAAGACATTGAGTGTGTGTGTGTGTGTTGAGGGGTGATGTTTTCACTCCGTATATCAAATGACGCCAGTAGTTTTAACAGTATTTCAAAGAGAGAAAAGACATTGATAGTGTGTGTGTGTGTGTGTGTGTTGAGGGGTGATGTTTTCACTCCGTATATCAAATGACGCCAGTAGTTTTAACAGTATTTCAAAGAGAGAAAAGACATTATAGTGTGTGTGTGTGTGTGTTGTGTTGGGGTGATGTTTCACTCCGTATATCAAATGACGCCAGTAGTTTTAACAGTATTTCAAAGAGAGAAAAGACATTGATAGTGTGTGTGTGTGTGTGTTGAGGGGTGATGTTTTCACTCCGTATATCAAATGACGCCAGTAGTTTTAACAGTATTTCAAAGAGAGAAAAGACATTGATAGTGTGTGTGTGTGTGTGTTGAGGGGTGATGTTTTCACTCCGTATATCAAATGACGCCAGTAGTTTTAACAGTATTTCAAAGAGAGAAAAGACATTGATAGTGTGTGTGTGTGTGTGTTGAGGGGTGATGTTTTTTCACTCCGTATATCAAATGACGCCAGTAGTTTTAACAGTATTTCAAAGAGAGAAAAGACATTGATAGTGTGTGTGTGTGTGTGTTGAGGGGTGATGTTTTCACTCAGTATATCAAATGACGCCAGTAGTTTTAACAGTATTTCAAAGAGAGAAAAGACATTGATAGTGTGTGTGTGTGTGTGTTGAGGGGTGATGTTTTCACTCCGTATATCAAATGACGCCAGTAGTTTTAACAGTATTTCAAAGAGAGAAAAGACATTGATAGTGTGTGTGTGTGTGTGTGTTGAGGGGTGATGTTTTCACTCCGTATATCAAATGACGCCAGTAGTTTTAACAGTATTTCAAAGAGAGAAAAGACATTGATAGTGTGTGTGTGTGTGTGTGTTGAGGGGTGATGTTTTCACTCCGTATATCAAATGACGCCAGTAGTTTTAACAGTATTTCAAAGAGAGAAAAGACATTGATAGTGTGTGTGTGTGTGTGTTGAGGGGTGATGTTTTCACTCCGTATATCAAATGACGCCAGTAGTTTTAACAGTATTTCAAAGAGAGAAAAGACATTGATAGTGTGTGTGTGTGTGTGTTGAGGGGTGATGTTTTCACTCCGTATATCAAATGACGCCAGTAGTTTTAACAGTATTTCAAAGAGAGAAAAGACATTGATAGTGTGTGTGTGTGTGTGTTGAGGGGTGATGTTTTCACTCCGTATATCAAATGACGCCAGTAGTTTTAACAGTATTTCAAAGAGAGAAAAGACATTGATAGTGTGTGTGTGTGTGTGTTGAGGGGTGATGTTTTCACTCCGTATATCAAATGACGCCAGTAGTTTTAACAGTATTTCAAAGAGAGAAAAGACATTGATAGTGTGTGTGTGTGTGTGTTGAGGGGTGATGTTTTCACTCCGTATATCAAATGACGCCAGTAGTTTTAACAGTATTTCAAAGAGAGAAAAGACATTGATAGTGTGTGTGTGTGTGTGTTGAGGGGTGATGTTTTCACTCCGTATATCAAATGACGCCAGTAGTTTTAACAGTATTTCAAAGAGAGAAAAGACATTGATAGTGTGTGTGTGTGTGTGTTGAGGGGTGATGTTTTCACTCCGTATATCAAATGACGCCAGTAGTTTTAACAGTATTTCAAAGAGAGAAAAGACATTGATAGTGTGTGTGTGTGTGTGTTGAGGGGTGATGTTTTCACTCCGTATATCAAATGACGCCAGTAGTTTTAACAGTATTTCAAAGAGAGAAAAGACATTGATAGTGTGTGTGTGTGTGTGTGTTGAGGGGTGATGTTTTCACTCCGTATATCAAATGACGCCAGTAGTTTTAACAGTATTTCAAAGAGAGAAAAGACATTGATAGTGTGTGTGTGTGTGTGTTGAGGGGTGATGTTTTCACTCCGTATATCAAATGACGCCAGTAGTTTTAACAGTATTTCAAAGAGAGAAAAGACATTGATAGTGTGTGTGTGTGTGTTGAGGGGTGATGTTTTCACTCTGTATATCAAATGACGCCAGTAGTTTTAACAGTATTTCAAAGGAGAAAAGACATTGATAGTGTGTGTGTGTGTGTGTGTTGAGGGGTGATGTTTTCACTCCGTATATCAAATGACGCCAGTAGTTTTAACAGTATTTCAAAGAGAGAAAAGACATTGATAGTGTGTGTGTGTGTGTGTTGAGGGGTGATGTTTTCACTCCGTATATCAAATGACGCCAGTAGTTTTAACAGTATTTCAAAGAGAGAAAAGACATTGATATGTGTGTGTGTGTGTGTGTTGAGGGGTGATGTTTTCACTCTGTATATCAAATGACGCCAGTAGTTTTAACAGTATTTCAAAGAGAGAAAAGACATTGATAGTGTGTGTGTGTGTGTTGAGGGGTGATGTTTTCACTCCGTATATCAAATGACGCCAGTAGTTTTAACAGTATTTCAAAGAGAGAAAAGACATTGATAGTGTGTGTGTGTGTGTGTTGAGGGGTGATGTTTTCACTCCGTATATCAAATGACGCCAGTAGTTTTAACAGTATTTCAAGAGAGAAAAGACATTGATAGTGTGTGTGTGTGTGTGTGTGTTGAGGGGTGATGTTTTCACTCCGTATATCAAATGACGCCAGTAGTTTTAACAGTATTTCAAAGAGAGAAAAGACATTGATAGTGTGTGTGTGTGTGTTGAGGGGTGATGTTTTCACTCCGTATATCAAATGACGCCAGTAGTTTTAACAGTATTTCAAAGAGAGAAAGACATTGATAGTGTGTGTGTGTGTGTTGTGTTGAGGGGTGATGTTTTCACTCCGTATATCAAATGACGCCAGTAGTTTTAACAGTATTTCAAAGAGAGAAAAGACATTGATAGTGTGTGTGTGTGTGTGTTGAGGGGTGATGTTTTCACTCCGTATATCAAATGACGCCAGTAGTTTTAACAGTATTTCAAAGAGAGAAAAGACATTGATAGTGTGTGTGTGTGTGTGTTGAGGGGTGATGTTTTCACTCCGTATATCAAATGACGCCAGTAGTTTTAACAGTATTTCAAAGAGAGAAAAGACATTGATAGTGTGTGTGTGTGTGTGTTGAGGGGTGATGTTTTCACTCCGTATATCAAATGACGCCAGTAGTTTTAACAGTATTTCAAAGAGAGAAAAGACATTGATAGTGTGTGTGTGTGTGTGTTGAGGGGTGATGTTTTCACTCCGTATATCAAATGACGCCAGTAGTTTTAACAGTATTTCAAAGAGAGAAAAGACATTGATAGTGTGTGTGTGTGTGTGTGTTGAGGGGTGATGTTTTCACTCCGTATATCAAATGACGCCAGTAGTTTTAACAGTATTTCAAAGAGAGAAAAGACATTGATAGTGTGTGTGTGTGTGTGTTGAGGGGTGATGTTTTCACTCCGTATATCAAATGACGCCAGTAGTTTTAACAGTATTTCAAAGAGAGAAAAGACATTGATAGTGTGTGTGTGTGTGTGTTGAGGGGTGATGTTTTCACTCCGTATATCAAATGACGCCAGTAGTTTTAACAGTATTTCAAAGAGAGAAAAGACATTGATAGTGTGTGTGTGTGTGTGTGTTGAGGGGTGATGTTTTCACTCCGTATATCAAATGACGCCAGTAGTTTTAACAGTATTTCAAAGAGAGAAAAGACATTGATAGTGTGTGTGTGTGTGTGTTGAGGGGTGATGTTTTCACTCCGTATATCAAATGACGCCAGTAGTTTTAACAGTATTTCAAAGAGAGAAAAGACATTGATATGTGTGTGTGTGTGTGTGTTGAGGGGTGATGTTTTCACTCCGTATATCAAATGACGCCAGTAGTTTTAACAGTATTTCAAAGAGAGAAAAGACATTGATAGTGTGTGTGTGTGTGTGTTGAGGGTGATGTTTTCACTCCGTATATCAAATGACGCCAGTAGTTTTAACAGTATTTCAAAGAGAGAAAAGACATTGATAGTGTGTGTGTGTGTGTGTGTTGAGGGGTGATGTTTTCACTCCGTATATCAAATGACGCCAGTAGTTTTAACAGTATTTCAAAGAGAGAAAAGACATTGATAGTGTGTGTGTGTGTGTGTTGAGGGGTGATGTTTTCACTCCGTATATCAAATGACGCCAGTAGTTTTAACAGTATTTCAAAGAGAGAAAAGACATTGATAGTGTGTGTGTGTGTGTGTTGAGGGGTGATGTTTTCACTCCGTATATCAAATGACGCCAGTAGTTTTAACAGTATTTCAAAGAGAGAAAAGACATTGATAGTGTGTGTGTGTGTGTTGAGGGGTGATGTTTTCACTCCGTATATCAAATGACGCCAGTAGTTTTAACAGTATTTCAAAGAGAGAAAAGACATTGATAGTGTGTGTGTGTGTGTGTGTTGAGGGGTGATGTTTTCACTCCGTATATCAAATGACGCCAGTAGTTTTAACAGTATTTCAAAGAGAGAAAAGACATTGATAGTGTGTGTGTGTGTGTGTGTTGAGGGGTGATGTTTTCACTCCGTATATCAAATGACGCCAGTAGTTTTAACAGTATTTCAAAGAGAGAAAAGACATTGATAGTGTGTGTGTGTGTGTTGAGGGGTGATGTTTTCACTCCGTATATCAAAATGACGCCTGTAGATTTAACAGTATTTCAAAGAGAGAAAAGACATTGATAGTGTGTGTGTGTATTGAGGGGTGATGTTTTGACTCTGTTTATTAAATGACGCCAGTAGTTTTAACAGTATTTCAAAGAGAGAAAAGACATTGATAGTGTGTGTGTGTGTGTGTTGAGGGGTGATGTTTTCACTCCGTATATCAAATGACGCCAGTAGTTTTAACAGTATTTCAAAGAGAGAAAAGACATTGATAGTGTGTGTGTGTGTGTGTGTTGAGGGGTGATGTTTTCACTCCGTATATCAAATGACGCCAGTAGTTTTAACAGTATTTCAAAGAGAGAAAAGACATTGATAAATGTGTGTGTGTGTGTGTTGAGGGGTGATGTTTTCAACTCCGTATATCAAATGACGCCTGTAGTTTTAACAGTATTTCAAAGAGAGAAAAGACATTGATAGTGTGTGTGTGTGTGTGTGTGTTGAGGGGTGATGTTTTCACTCCGTATATCAAATGACGCCAGTAGTTTTAACAGTATTTCAAAGAGAGAAAAGACATTGATAGTGTGTGTGTGTGTGTGTGTGTTGAGGGGTGATGTTTTCACTCCGTATATCAAATGACGCCAGTAGTTTTAACAGTATTTCAAAGAGAGAAAAGACATTGATAGTGTGTGTGTGTGTGTGTTGAGGGGTGATGTTTTCACTCCGTATATCAAATGACGCCAGTAGTTTTAACAGTATTTCAAAGAGAGAAAAGACATTGATAGTGTGTGTGTGTGTGTGTTGAGGGGTGATGTTTTCACTCCGTATATCAAATGACGCCAGTAGTTTTAACAGTATTTCAAAGAGAGAAAAGACATTGATAGTGTGTGTGTGTGTGTGTTGAGGGGTGATGTTTTCACTCCGTATATCAAATGACGCCAGTAGTTTTAACAGTATTTCAAAGAGAGAAAAAGACATTGATAGTGTGTGTGTGTGTGTGTGTTGAGGGGTGATGTTTTCACTCCGTATATCAAATGACGCCAGTAGTTTTAACAGTATTTCAAAGAGAGAAAAGACATTGATAGTGTGTGTGTGTGTGTGTTGAGGGGTGATGTTTTCACTCCGTATATCAAATGACGCCAGTAGTTTTAACAGTATTTCAAAGAGAGAAAAGACATTTATAGTGTGTGTGTGTGTGTGTTGAGGGGTGATGTTTTCACTCCGTATATCAAAATGACGCCTGTAGATTTAACAGTATTTCAAAGAGAGAAAAGACATTGATAGTGTGTGTGTGTGTGTTGAGGGGTGATGTTTTCACTCCGTATATCAAATGACGCCAGTAGTTTTAACAGTATTTCAAAGAGAGAAAAGACATTGATAGTGTGTGTGTGTGTGTGTTGAGGGGTGATGTTTTCACTCCGTATATCAAATGACGCCAGTAGTTTTAACAGTATTTCAAAGAGAGAAAAGACATTGATAGTGTGTGTGTGTGTGTTGAGGGGTGATGTTTTCACTCCGTATATCAAATGACGCCAGTAGTTTTAACAGTATTTCAAAGAGAGAAAAGACATTGATAGTGTGTGTGTGTGTGTGTTGAGGGGTGATGTTTTCACTCCGTATATCAAATGACGCCAGTAGTTTTAACAGTATTTCAAAGAGAGAAAAGACATTGATAGTGTGTGTGTGTGTGTGTTGAGGGGTGATGTTTTCACTCCGTATATCAAATGACGCCAGTAGTTTTAACAGTATTTCAAAGAGAGAAAAGACATTGATAGTGTGTGTGTGTGTGTGTTGAGGGGTGATGTTTTCACTCCGTATATCAAATGACGCCAGTAGTTTTAACAGTATTTCAAAGAGAGAAAAGACATTGATAGTGTGTGTGTGTGTGTGTTGAGGGGTGATGTTTTCACTCCGTATATCAAATGACGCCAGTAGTTTTAACAGTATTTCAAAGAGAGAAAAGACATTGATAGTGTGTGTGTGTGTGTGTTGAGGGGTGATGTTTTTCACTCCGTATATCAAATGACGCCAGTAGTTTTAACAGTATTTCAAGAGAGAAAAGACATTGATAGTGTGTGTGTGTGTGTGTTGAGGGGTGATGTTTTCACTCCGTATATCAAATGACGCCAGTAGTTTTAACAGTATTTCAAAGAGAGAAAAGACATTGATAGTGTGTGTGTGTGTGTTGAGGGGTGATGTTTTCACTCCGTATATCAAATGACGCCAGTAGTTTTAACAGTATTTCAAAGAGAGAAAAGACATTGATAGTGTGTGTGTGTGTGTGTGTTGAGGGGTGATGTTTTCACTCTGTATATCAAATGACGCCAGTAGTTTTAACAGTATTTCAAAGAGAGAAAAGACATTGATAGTGTGTGTGTGTGTGTGTTGAGGGGTGATGTTTTCACTCCGTATATCAAATGACGCCAGTAGTTTTAACAGTATTTCAAAGAGAGAAAAGACATTGATAGTGTGTGTGTGTGTGTGTTGAGGGGTGATGTTTTCATTCCGTATATCAAATGACGCCAGTAGTTTTAACAGTATTTCAAAGAGAGAAAAGACATTGATAGTGTGTGTGTGTGTGTGTGTTGAGGGGTGATGTTTTCACTCCGTATATCAAATGACGCCAGTAGTTTTAACAGTATTTCAAAGAGAGAAAAGACATTGATAGTGTGTGTGTGTGTGTGTTGAGGGGTGATGTTTTCACTCCGTATATCAAATGACGCCAGTAGTTTTAACAGTATTTCAAAGAGAAAAGACATTGATAGTGTGTGTGTGTGTGTGTTGAGGGGTGATGTTTTCACTCCGTATATCAAATGACGCCAGTAGTTTTAACAGTATTTCAAAGAGAGAAAAGACATTGATAGTGTGTGTGTGTGTGTGTTGAGGGGTGATGTTTTCACTCCGTATATCAAATGACGCCAGTAGTTTTAACAGTATTTCAAAGAGAGAAAAGACATTGATAGTGTGTGTGTGTGTGTTGAGGGGTGATGTTTTCACTCCGTATATCAAATGACGCCAGTAGTTTTAACAGTATTTCAAAGAGAGAAAAGACATTGATAGTGTGTGTGTGTGTGTGTTGAGGGGTGATGTTTTCACTCCGTATATCAAATGACGCCAGTAGTTTTAACAGTATTTCAAAGAGAGAAAAGACATTGATAGTGTGTGTGTGTGTGTGTTGAGGGGTGATGTTTTCACTCCGTATATCAAATGACGCCAGTAGTTTTAACAGTATTTCAAAGAGAGAAAAGACATTGATAGTGTGTGTGTGTGTGTGTTGAGGGGTGATGTTTTCACTCCGTATATCAAATGACGCCAGTAGTTTTAACAGTATTTCAAAGAGAGAAAAGACATTGATAGTGTGTGTGTGTGTTGTTGAGGGGTGATGTTTTCACTCCGTATATCAAATGACGCCAGTAGTTTTAACAGTATTTCAAAGAGAGAAAAGACATTGATAGTGTGTGTGTGTGTGTGTGTTGAGTGGTGATGTTTTCACTCCGTATATCAAATGACGCCAGTAGTTTTAACAGTATTTCAAAGAGAGAAAAGACATTGATAGTGTGTGTGTGTGTGTGTGTTGAGGGGTGATGTTTTCACTCCGTATATCAAATGACGCCAGTAGTTTTAACAGTATTTCAAAGAGAGAAAAGACATTGATAGTGTGTGTGTGTGTTGAGGGGTGATGTTTTCACTCCGGTATATCAAATGACGCCAGTAGTTTTAACAGTATTTCAAAGAGAGAAAAAGACATTGATAGTGTGTGTGTGTGTGTGTTGAGGGGTGATGTTTTCACTCCGTATATCAAATGACGCCAGTAGTTTTAACAGTATTTCAAAGAGAGAAAAGACATTGATATGTGTGTGTGTGTGTGTTGAGGGGTGATGTTTTCACTCCGTATATCAAATGACGCCAGTAGTTTTAACAGTATTTCAAAGAGAGAAAAGACATTGATAGTGTGTGTGTGTGTGTGTTGAGGGGGTGATGTTTTCCTCCGTATATCAAATGACGCCAGTAGTTTTAACAGTATTTCAAAGAGAGAAAAGACATTGATAGTCTGTGTGTGTGTGTGTTTGTGTTGAGGGGTGATGTTTTCACTCCGTATATCAAATGACGCCAGTAGTTTTAACAGTATTTCAAAGAGAAGAAAAGACATTGATAGTGTGTGTGTGTGTGTGTGTTGAGGGGTGATGTTTTCACTCCGTATATCAAATGACGCCAGTAGTTTTAACAGTATTTCAAAGAGAGAAAAGACATTGATAGTGTGTGTGTGTGTGTGTTGAGGGGTGATGTTTTCACTCCGTATATCAAATGACGCCAGTAGTTTTAACAGTATTTCAAAGAGAGAAAAGACATTGATAGTGTGTGTGTGTGTGTGTGTGTTGAGGGGTGATGTTTTCACTCCGTATATCAAATGACGCCAGTAGTTTTAACAGTATTTCAAAGAGAGAAAAGACATTGATAGTGTGTGTGTGTGTGTTGAGGGGTGATGTTTTCACTCCGTATATCAAATGACTCCAGTAGTTTTAACAGAGAAAAGACATTGATAGTGTGTGTGTGTGTGTGTTGAGGGGTGATGTTTTCACTCCGTATATCAAATGACGCCAGTAGTTTTAACAGTATTTCAAAGAGAGAAAAGACATTGATAGTGTGTGTGTGTGTGTGTTGAGGGGTGATGTTTTCACTCCGTATATCAAATGACGCCAGTAGTTTTAACAGTATTTCAAAGAGAGAAAAGACATTGATAGTGTGTGTGTGTGTGTGTGTGTTGAGTGGTGATGTTTTCACTCCGTATATCAAATGACGCCAGTAGTTTTAACAGTATTTCAAAGAGAGAAAAGACATTGATAGTGTGTGTGTGTGTGTGTGTTGAGGGGTGATGTTTTCACTCCGTATATCAAATGACGCCAGTAGTTTTAACAGTATTTCAAAGAGAGAAAAGACATTGATAGTGTGTGTGTGTGTGTGTTGAGGGGTGATGTTTTCACTCCGTATATCAAATGACGCCAGTAGTTTTAACAGTATTTCAAAGAGAGAAAAGACATTGATAGTGTGTGTGTGTGTGTGTTGAGGGGTGATGTTTTCACTCCGTATATCAAATGACGCCAGTAGTTTTAACAGTATTTCAAAGAGAGAAAAGACATTGATAGTGTGTGTGTGTGTGTGTGTGTTGAGGGGTGATGTTTTCACTCCGTATATCAAATGACGCCAGTAGTTTTAACAGTATTTCAAAAAGAGAAAAGACATTGATGGTATGTGTGTGTGTGTGTTGAGGTAGTGATGTTTTACTCCGTATATCAAATGACGCCAGTAGTTTTAACAGTATTTCAAAGAGAGAAAAGACATTGATAGTGTGTGTGTGTGTGTGTTGAGGGGTGATGTTTTCACTCCGTATATCAAATGACGCCAGTAGTTTTAACAGTATTTCAAAGAGAGAAAAGACATTGATAGTGTGTGTGTGTGTGTGTTGAGGGGTGATGTTTTCACTCCGTATATCAAATGACGCCAGTAGTTTTAACAGTATTTCAAAGAGAGAAAAGACATTGATAGTGTGTGTGTGTGTGTTGAGGGGTGATGTTTTCACTCCGTATATCAAATGACGCCAGTAGTTTTAACAGTATTTCAAAGAGAGAAAAGACATTGATAGTGTGTGTGTGTGTGTGTTGAGGGGTGATGTTTTCACTCCTGTATATCACAAATGACGCCAGTAGTTTTAACAGTATTTCAAAGAGAGAAAAGACATTGATAGTGTGTGTGTGTGTTGAGGGTGATGTTTTCACTCCGTATATCAAATGACGCCAGTAGTTTTAACAGTATTTCAAAGAGAGAAAAGACATTGATAGTGTGTGTGTGTGTGTGTTGAGGGGTGATGTTTTCACTCCGTATATCAAATGACGCCAGTAGTTTTAACAGTATTTCAAAGAGAGAAAAGACATTGATAGAGTGTGTGTGTGTGTGTTGAGGGGTGATGTTTTCACTCCGTATATCAAATGACGCCAGTAGTTTTAACAGTATTTCAAAGAGAGAAAAGACATTGATAGTGTGTGTGTGTGTGTGTTGAGGGGTGATGTTTTCACTCCGTATATCAAATGACGCCAGTAGTTTTAACAGTATTTCAAAGAGAGAAAAGACATTGATAGTGTGTGTGTGTGTGTGTTGAGTTAAGGTGATGTTTTCACTCCGTATATCAAATGACGCCAGTAGTTTTAACAGGTATTTCAAAGAGAGAAAAGACATTGATAGTGTGTGTGTGTGTGTTGAGGGGTGATGTTTTCACTCCGTATATCAAATGACGCCAGTAGTTTTAACAGTATTTCAAAGAGAGAAAAGACATTGATAGTGTGTGTGTGTGTGTGTTGAGGGGTGATGTTTTCACTCCGTATATCAAATGACGCCAGTAGTTTTAACAGTATTTCAAAGAGAGAAAAGACATTGATAGTGTGTGTGTGTGTGTGTTGAGGGGTGATGTTTTCACTCCGTATATCAAATGACGCCAGTAGTTTTAACAGTATTTCAAAGAGAGAAAAGACATTGATAGTGTGTGTGTGTGTGTGTTGAGGGGTGATGTTTTCACTCCGTATATCAAATGACGCCAGTAGTTTTAACAGTATTTCAAAGAGAGAAAAGACATTGATAGTGTGTGTGTGTGTGTTGAGGGGTGATGTTTTCACTCCGTATATCAAATGACGCCAGTAGTTTTTAACAGTATTTCAAAGAGAGAAAAGACATTTATAGTGTGTGTGTGTGTGTGTGTTGAGGGGTGATGTTTTCTACTCCGTATATCAAATGACGCCAGTAGTTTTAACAGTATTTCAAAGAGAGAAAAGACATTGATAGTGTGTGTGTGTGTGTTGAGGGGTGATGTTTTCACTCCGTATATCAAATGACGCCAGTAGTTTTAACAGTATTTCAAAGAGAGAAAAGACATTGATAGTGTGTGTGTGTGTGTGTGTTGAGGGGTGATGTTTTCACTCCGTATATCAAATGACGCCAGTAGTTTTAACAGTATTTCAAGAGAGAAAAGACATTGATAGTGTGTGTGTGTGTGTGTGTTGAGGGGTGATGTTTTCACTCCGTATATCAAATGACGCCAGTAGTTTTAACAGTATTTCAAAGAGAGAAAAGACATTGATAGTGTGTGTGTGTGTGTGTTGAGGGGTGATGTTTTCACTCCGTATATCAAATGACGCCAGTAGTTTTAACAGTATTTCAAAGAGAGAAAAGACATTGATAGTGTGTGTGTGTGTGTGTTGAGGGGTGATGTTTTCACTCCGTATATCAAATGACGCCAGTAGTTTTAACAGTATTTCAAAGAGAGAAAAGACATTGATAGTGTGTGTGTGTGTGTGTTGAGGGGTGATGTTTTCACTCCGTATATCAAATGACGCCAGTAGTTTTAACAGTATTTCAAAGAGAGAAAAGACATTGATAGTGTGTGTGTGTGTGTTGAGGGGTGATGTTTTCACTCCGTATATCAAATGACGCCAGTAGTTTTAACAGTATTTCAAAGAGAGAAAAGACATTGATAGTGTGTGTGTGTGTGTGTGTGTGTGTGTGTGTGTGTTGAGGGGTGATGTTTTCACTCCGTATATCAAATGACGCCAGTAGTTTTAACAGTATTTCAAAGAGAGAAAAGACATTGATAGTGTGTGTGTGTGTGTGTTGAGGGGTGATGTTTTCACTCCGTATATCAAATGACGCCAGTAGTTTTAACAGTATTTCAAAGAGAGAAAAGACATTGATAGTGTGTGTGTGTGTGTGTTGAGGGGTGATGTTTTCACTCCGTATATCAAATGACGCCAGTAGTTTTAACAGTATTTCAAAGAGAGAAAAGACATTGATAGTGTGTGTGTGTGTTGAGGGGTGATGTTTTCACTCCGTATATCAAATGACGCCAGTAGTTTTAACAGTATTTCAAAGATAGAAAAGACATTGATAGTGTGTGTGTGTGTGTGTGTTGAGTGGTGATGTTTTCACTCCGTATATCAAATGACGCCAGTAGTTTTAACAGAGAAAAGACATTGACAGTGTGTGTGTGTGTGTGTTGAGGTGTGATGTTTTCACTCCGTATATCAAATGACGCCAGTAGTTTTAACAGTATTTCAAAGAGAGAAAAGACATTGATAGTGTATGTGTGTGTGTTGATGGGTGATGTTTTCACTCCGTATATCAAATGACTCCAGTAGTTTTAACAGAGAAAAGACATTGATAGTGTGTGTGTGTGTGTTGAGGTGTGATGTTTTCACTCCGTATATCAAATGACGCCAGTAGTTTTAACAGTCTTCAAAGAGAGAAAAGACATTGATAGTGTGTGTGTGTGTGTTGAGGGGTGATGTTTTCACTCCGTATATCAAATGACGCCAGTAGTTTTAACAGTATTTCAAAGAGAGAAAAGACATTGATAGTGTTTGTGTGTATGTGTGTTGAGTGGTGATGTTTTCACTCCGTATATCAAATGACGCCAGCAGTTTTAACAGTATTTCAAAGAGAGAAAAGACATTGATAAATTGTGTGTGTGTGTGTTTAGGGGAGATGTTTTCACTCCGTATATCAAATGACGCCAGTAGTTTTAACAGTATTTCAAAGAGAGAAAAGACATTGATAGTGTGTGTGTGTGTTGAGGGGTGATGTTTTCACTCCGTATATCAAATGACGCCAGTAGTTTTAACAGTATTTCAAAGAGAGAAAAGACATTGATAGTGTGTGTGTGTGTGTGTTGAGGGGTGATGTTTTCACTCCGTATATCAAATGACGCCAGTAGTTTTAACAGTATTTCAAAGAGAGAAAAGACATTGATAGTGTGTGTGTGTGTGTGTTGAGGGGTGATGTTTTCACTCCGTATATCAAATGACGCCAGTAGTTTTAACAGTATTTCAAAGAGAGAAAAGACATTGATAGTGTGTGTGTGTGTGTGTTGAGGGGTGATGTTTTCACTCCGTATATCAAATGACGCCAGTAGTTTTAACAGTATTTCAAAGAGAGAAAAGACATTGATAGTGTGTGTGTGTGTTGAGGGGTGATGTTTTCACTCCGTATATCAAATGATGCCAGTAGTTTTAACAGTATTTCAAACAGAGAAAAGACATTGATAGTGTGTGTGTGTGTGTTGAGTGGTGATGTTTTCACTCCGTATATCAAATGACGCCAGTAGTTTTAACAGTATTTCAAAGAGAGAAAAGACATTGATAGTGTGTGTGTGTGTGTGTTGAGGGGTGATGTTTTCACTCCGTATATCAAATGACGCCAGTAGTTTTAACAGTATTTCAAAGAGAGAAAAGACATTGATAGTGTGTGTGTGTGTGTTGAGGGGTGATGTTTTCACTCCGTATATCAAAATGACGCCTGTAGATTTAACAGTATTTCAAAGAGAGAAAAGACATTGATAGTGTGTGTGTGTGTATTGAGGGGTGATGTTTTGACTCTGTTTATCAAATGACGCCAGTAGTTTTAACAGTATTTCAAAGAGAGAAAAGACATTGATAGTGTGTGTGTGTGTGTGTTGAGGGGTGATGTTTTCACTCCGTATATCAAATGACGCCAGTAGTTTTAACAGTATTTCAAAGAGAGAAAAGACATTGATAGTGTGTGTGTGTGTGTGTTGAGGGGTGATGTTTTCACTCCGTATATCAAATGACGCCAGTAGTTTTAACAGTATTTCAAAGAGAGAAAAGACATTGATAGTGTGTGTGTGTGTGTGTTGAGGGGTGATGTTTTCACTCCGTATATCAAATGACGCCAGTAGTTTTAACAGTATTTCAAAGAGAGAAAAGACATTGATAGTGTGTGTGTGTGTTGAGGGGTGATGTTTTCACTCCGTATATCAAATGACGCCAGTAGTTTTAACAGTATTTCAAAGAGAGAAAAGACATTGATAGTGTGTGTGTGTGTGTTGAGGGGTGATGTTTTCACTCCGTATATCAAATGACGCCAGTAGTTTTAACAGTATTTCAAAGAGAGAAAAGACATTGATAGTGTGTGTGTGTGTGTGTGTTGAGGGGTGATGTTTTCACTCCGTATATCAAATGACGCCAGTAGTTTTAACAGTATTTCAAAGAGAGAAAAGACATTGATAGTGTGTGTGTGTGTGTGTGTGTTTGTGTTGAGGGGTGATGTTTTCACTCCGTATATCAAATGACGCCAGCAGTTTTAACAGTATTTCAAAGAGAGAAAAGACATTGATAAATTGTGTGTGTGTGTGTTGAGGTGTGATGTTTTCACTCCGTATATCAAATGACGCCAGTAGTTTTAACAGAGAAAAGACATTGATAGTGTGTGTGTGTGTGTGTTGAGGTGTGATGTTTTCACTCCGTATATCAAATGACGCCAGTAGTTTTAACAGTATTTCAAAGAGAGAAAAGACATTGATAGTGTATGTGTGTGTTGATGGGTGATGTTTTCACTCCGTATATCAAATGACTCCAGTAGTTTTAACAGAGAAAAGACATTGATAGTGTGTGTGTGTGTGTTGAGGTGTGATGTTTTCACTCCGTATATCAAATGACGCCAGTAGTTTTAACAGTATTTCAAAGAGAGAAAAGACATTGATAGTGTGTGTGTGTGTGTGTGTTGAGGGGTGATGTTTTCACTCCGTATATCAAATGACGCCAGTAGTTTTAACAGTATTTCAAAGAGAGAAAAGACATTGATAGTGTTTGTGTGTATGTGTGTTGAGTGGTGATGTTTTCACTCCGTATATCAAATGACGCCAGCAGTTTAAACAGTATTTCAAAGAGAGAAAAGACATTGATAAATTGTGTGTGTGTGTGTTTAGGGGAGATGTTTTCACTCCGTATATCAAATGACGCCAGTAGTTTTAACAGTATTTCAAAGAGAGAAAAGACATTGATAGTGTGTGTGTGTGTGTTGAGGGGTGATGTTTTCACTCCGTATATCAAATGACGCCAGTAGTTTTAACAGTATTTCAAAGAGAGAAAAGACATTGATAGTGTGTGTGTGTGTGTGTTGAGGGGTGATGTTTTCACTCCGTATATCAAATGACGCCAGTAGTTTTAACAGTATTTCAAAGAGAGAAAAGACATTGATAGTGTGTGTGTGTGTGTTGAGGGGTGATGTTTTCACTCCGTATATCAAATGACGCCAGTAGTTTTAACAGTATTTCAAAGAGAGAAAAGACATTGATAGTGTGTGTGTGTGTGTGTTGAGGGGTGATGTTTTCACTCCGTATATCAAATGACGCCAGTAGTTTTAACAGTATTTCAAAGAGAGAAAAGACATTGATAGTGTGTGTGTGTGTGTGTTGAGGGGTGATGTTTTCACTCCGTATATCAAATGACGCCAGTAGTTTTAACAGTATTTCAAAGAGAGAAAAGACATTGATAGTGTCTGTGTGTGTGTGTTGAGGGGTGATGTTTTCACTCCGTATATCAAATGACGCCAGTAGTTTTAACAGTATTTCAAAGAGAGAAAAGACATTGATAGTGTGTGTGTGTGTTGAGGGGTGATGTTTTCACTCCGTATATCAAATGACGCCAGTAGTTTTAACAGTATTTCAAAGATAGAAAAGACATTGATAGTGTGTGTGTGTGTGTGTGTGTTGAGTGGTGATGTTTTCACTCCGTATATCAAATGACGCCAGTAGTTTTAACAGAGAAAAGACATTGATAGTGTGTGTGTGTGTGTGTTGAGGTGTGATGTTTTCACTCCATATATCAAATGACGCCAGTAGTTTTAACAGTATTTCAAAGAGAGAAAAGACATTGATAGTGTATGTGTGTGTGTTGATGGGTGATGTTTTCACTCCGTATATCAAATGACTCCAGTAGTTTTAACAGAGAAAAGACATTGATAGTGTGTGTGTGTGTGTTGAGGTGTGATGTTTTCACTCCGTATATCAAATGACGCCAGTAGTTTTAACAGTCTTCAAAGAGAGAAAAGACATTGATAGTGTGTGTGTGTGTGTGTTGAGTGGTGATGTTTTCACTCCGTATATCAAATGACGCCAGTAGTTTTAACAGTATTTCAAAGAGAGAAAAGACATTGATAGTGTTTGTGTGTATGTGTGTTGAGTGGTGATGTTTTCACTCCGTATATCAAATGACGCCAGCAGTTTTAACAGTATTTCAAAGAGAGAAAAGACATTGATAAATTGTGTGTGTGTGTGTTTAGGGGAGATGTTTTCACTCCGTATATCAAATGACGCCAGTAGTTTTAACAGTATTTCAAAGAGAGAAAAGACATTTATAGTGTGTGTGTGTGTTGAGGGGTGATGTTTTCACTCCGTATATCAAATGACGCCAGTAGTTTTAACAGTATTTCAAAGAGAGAAAAGACATTGATAGTGTGTGTGTGTGTGTGTTGAGGGTTGATGTTTTCACTCCGTATATCAAATGACGCCAGTAGTTTGAACAGTATTTCAAAGAGAGAAAAGACATTGATAGTGTGTGTGTGTGTGTGTTGAGGGGTGATGTTTTCACTCCGTATATCAAATGACGCCAGTAGTTTTAACAGTATTTCAAAGAGAGAAAAGACATTGATAGTGTCTGTGTGTGTGTGTTGAGGGGTGATGTTTTCACTCCGTATATCAAATGACGCCAGTAGTTTTAACAGTATTTCAAAGAGAGAAAAGACATTGATAGTGTGTGTGTGTGTTGAGGGGTGATGTTTTCACTCCGTATATCAAATGACGCCAGTAGTTTTAACAGTATTTCAAAGAGAGAAAAGACATTGATAGTGTGTGTGTGTGTGTGTTGAGTGGTGATGTTTTCACTCCGTATATCAAATGACGCCAGTAGTTTTAACAGTATTTCAAAGAGAGAAAAGACATTTATAGTGTGTGTGTGTGTGTGTGTTGAGGGGTGATGTTTTCACTCCGTATATCAAATGACGCCAGTAGTTTTAACAGTATTTGAAAGAGAGAAAAGACATTGATAGTGTGTGTGTGTGTGTTGAGGGGTGATGTTTTCACTCCGTATATCAAAATGACGCCTGTAGATTTAACAGTATTTCAAAGAGAGAAAAGACATTGATAGTGTGTGTGTGTATTGAGGGGTGATGTTTTGACTCTGTTTATTAAATGACGCCAGTAGTTTTAACAGTATTTCAAAGAGAGAAAAGACATTGATAGTGTGTGTGTGTGTGTGTTGAGGGGTGATGTTTTCACTCCGTATATCAAATGACGCCAGTAGTTTTAACAGTATTTCAAAGAGAGAAAAGACATTGATAGTGTGTGTGTGTGTGTGTTGAGGGGTGATGTTTTCACTCCGTATATCAAATGACGCCAGTAGTTTTAACAGTATTTCAAAGAGAGAAAAGACATTGATACTGTGTGTGTGTGTGTGTGTTGAGGGGTGATGTTTTCACTCCGTATATCAAATGACGCCAGTAGTTTTAACAGTATTTCAAAGAGAGAAAAGACATTGATAGTGTGTGTGTGTGTGTGTGTTGAGGGGTGATGTTTTCACTCCGTATATCAAATGACGCCAGTAGTTTTAACAGTATTTCAAAGAGAGAAAAGACATTGATATGTGTGTGTGTGTGTGTGTGTTGAGGGGTGATGTTTTCACTCCGTATATCAAATGACGCCAGTAGTTTTAACAGTATTTCAAAGAGAGAAAAGACATTGATAGTGTGTGTGTGTGTGTTGAGGGGTGATGTTTTCACTCCGTATATCAAATGACGCCAGTAGTTTTAACAGTATTTCAAAGAGAGAAAAGACATTGATAGTGTGTGTGTGTGTGTGTTGAGGGGTGATGTTTTCACTCCGTATATCAAATGACGCCAGTAGTTTTAACAGTTTTCAAAGAGAGAAAAGACATTGATAGTGTGTGTGTGTGTGTGTTGAGGGGTGATGTTTTCACTCCGTATATCAAATGACGCCAGTAGTTTTAACAGTATTTCAAAGAGAGAAAAGACATTGATAGTGTGTGTGTGTGTGTGTTGAGGGGTGATGTTTTCACTCCGTATATCAAATGACGCCAGTAGTTTTAACAGTATTTCAAAGAGAGAAAAGACATTGATAGTGTGTGTGTGTGTGTGTTGAGGGGTGATGTTTTCACTCCGTATATCAAATGACGCCAGTAGTTTTAACAGTATTTCAAAGAGAGAAAAGACATTGATAGTGTGTGTGTGTGTGTGTGTGTGTGTTGAGGGGTGATGTTTTCACCCGTATATCAAATGACGCCAGTAGTTTTAACAGTATTTCAAAGAGAGAAAAGACATTGATAGTGTGTGTGTGTGTGTGTTGAGGGGTGATGTTTTCACTCCGTATATCAAATGACGCCAGTAGTTTTAACAGTATTTCAAAGAGAGAAAAGACATTGATAGTGTGTGTGTGTGTGTGTTGAGGGGTGATGTTTTCACTCCGTATATCAAATGACGCCAGTAGTTTTAACAGTATTTCAAAGAGAGAAAAGACATTGATAGTGTGTGTGTGTGTGTGTTGAGGGGTGATGTTTTCACTCCGTATATCAAATGACGCCAGTAGTTTTAACAGTATTTCAAAGAGAGAAAAGACATTGATAGTGTGTGTGTGTGTGTGTTGAGGGGTGATGTTTTCACTCCGTATATCAAATGACGCCAGTAGTTTTAACAGTATTTCAAAGAGAGAAAAGACATTGATAGTGTGTGTGTGTGTGTGTTGAGGGGTGATGTTTTCACTCCGTATATCAAATGACGCCAGTAGTTTTAACAGTATTTCAAAGAGAGAAAAGACATTGATAGTGTGTGTGTGTGTGTGTTGAGGGGTGATGTTTTCACTCAGTATATCAAATGACGCCAGTAGTTTTAACAGTATTTCAAAGAGAGAAAAGACATTGATAGTGTGTGTGTGTGTGTGTTGAGGGGTGATGTTTTCACTCCGTATATCAAATGACGCCAGTAGTTTTAACAGTATTTCAAAGAGAGAAAAGACATTGATAGTGTGTGTGTGTGTGTTGAGGGGTGATGTTTTCACTCCGTATATCAAATGACGCCAGTAGTTTTAACAGTATTTCAAAGAGAGAAAAGACATTGATAGTGTGTGTGTGTGTGTGTTGAGGGGTGATGTTTTCACTCCGTATATCAAATGACGCCAGTAGTTTTAACAGTATTTGAAAGAGAGAAAAGACATTGATAGTGTGTGTGTGTGTGTTGAGGGGTGATGTTTTCACTCCGTATATCAAAATGACGCCTGTAGATTTAACAGTATTTCAAAGAGAGAAAAGACATTGATAGTGTGTGTGTGTATTGAGGGGTGATGTTTTGACTCTGTTTATTAAATGACGCCAGTAGTTTTAACAGTATTTCAAAGAGAGAAAAGACATTGATAGTGTGTGTGTGTGTGTGTGTTGAGGGGTGATGTTTTCACTCCGTATATCAAATGACGCCAGTAGTTTTAACAGTATTTCAAAGAGAGAAAAGACATTGATAGTGTGTGTGTGTGTGTGTTGAGGGGTGATGTTTTCACTCCGTATATCAAATGACGCCAGTAGTTTTAACAGTATTTCAAAGAGAGAAAAGACATTGATTGTGTGTGTGTGTGTGTTGAGGGGTGATGTTTTCACTCCATATATCAAATGACGCCATTAGTTTTAACAGTATTTCAAAGAGAGAAAAGACATTGATAGTGTGTGTGTGTATTGAGGGGTGATGTTTTCACTCCGTATATCAAAATGACGCCTGTAGATTTAACAGTATTTCAAAGAGAGAAAAGATATTGATAGTGTGTGTGTGTATTGAGGGGTGATGTTTTGACTCCGTATATCAAATGACGCCAGTAGTTTTAACAGTATTTCAAAGAGAGAAAAGACATTGATAGTGTGTGTGTGTGTGTTGAGGGGTGATGTTTTCACTCCGTATATCAAATGACGCCAGTAGTTTTAACAGTATTTCAAAGAGAGAAAAGACATTGATAGTGTGTGTGTGTGTGTGTTGAGGGGTGATGTTTTCACTCCGTATATCAAATGACGCCAGTAGTTTTAACAGTATTTCAAAGAGAGAAAAGACATTGATATGTGTGTGTGTGTGTGTGTGTGTTGAGGGGTGATGTTTTCACTCCGTATATCAAATGACGCCAGTAGTTTTAACAGTATTTCAAAGAGAGAAAAGACATTGATAGTGTGTGTGTGTGTGTGTGTTGAGGGGTGATGTTTTCACTCCGTATATCAAATGACGCCAGTAGTTTTAACAGTATTTCAAAGAGAGAAAAGACATTGATAGTGTGTGTGTGTGTTGAGGGGTGATGTTTTACTCCGTATATCAAATGACGCCAGTAGTTTTAACAGTATTTCAAAGAGAGAAAAGACATTGATAGTGTGTGTGTGTGTGTGTTGAGGGGTGATGTTTTCACTCCGTATATCAAATGACGCCAGTAGTTTTAACAGTATTTCAAAGAGAGAAAAGACATTGATAGTGTGTGTGTGTGTGTTGAGGGGTGATGTTTTCACTCCGTATATCAAATGACGCCAGTAGTTTTAACAGTATTTCAAAGAGAGAAAAGACATTGATAGTGTGTGTGTGTGTGTGTGTTGAGGGGTGATGTTTTCACTCCGTATATCAAATGACGCCAGTAGTTTTAACAGTATTTCAAAGAGAGAAAAGACATTGATAGTGTGTGTGTGTGTGTGTGTTGAGGGGTGATGTTTTCACTCCGTATATCAAATGACGCCAGTAGTTTTAACAGTATTTCAAAGAGAGAAAAGACATTGATAGTGTGTGTGTGTGTGTTGAGGGGTGATGTTTTCACTCCGTATATCAAATGACGCCAGTAGTTTTAACAGTATTTCAAAGAGAGAAAAGACATTGATAGTGTGTGTGTGTGTGTTGAGGGGGTGATGTTTTCACTCCGTATATCAAATGACGCCAGTAGTTTTAACAGTATTTCAAGAGAGAAAAGACATTGATAGTGTGTGTGTGTGTGTGTTGAGGGTGATGTTTTCACTCCGTATATCAAATGACGCCAGTAGTTTTAACAGTATTTCAAAGAGAGAAAAGACATTGATAGTGTCTGTGTGTGTGTGTTGGGGGGTGATGTTTTCACTCCGTATATCAAATGACGCCAGTAGTTTTAACAGTATTTCAAAGAGAGAAAAAGACATTGATAGTGTGTGTGTGTGTGTGTGTGGGGGGTGATGTTTTCCTCCGTATATCAAATGACGCCAGTAGTTTTAACAGTATTTCAAAGAGAAAAGACATTGATAGTGTGTGTGTGTGTGTGTTAGAGGGGTGATGTTTTCACTCTGTATATCAAATGACGCCAGTAGTTTTAACAGTATTTCAAAGAGAGAAAAGACATTGATAGTGTGTGTGTGTGTGTTGAGGGGTGATGTTTTTACTCCGTATATCAAATGACGCCAGTAGTTTTAACAGTATTTCAAAGATAGAAAAAGACATTGATAGTGTAAGTAAGGTGTGTTGAGGTTTGATGTTTTCACCCGTATATCAAATGACGCCAGTAGTTTTAACAGTATTTCAAAGAGAGAAAAG
>JAGDYQ010000034.1:7352610-7365715 GCA_021962125.1 Bulinus truncatus
ATATCACCCTTTCGACATACGGTGCCCAAGATCTGTTCAAAAAGGCACATTTATGCCATTGATAAGTTCAAGTTTATGTGATCCCTGCTTGAAGAGACACAGACTTAGGGTTCGAAGTCGCGTAACGTTACGCGTAAGTTACCGTAAATTACGCGTAATTTACGGTAACGTAATTTTGGAAAATTACGCGTAAATTACGGTAATTTAAAAATGCATATTTGACGGCCATTTTTAATTGTTTCTGTCGCAATTCGTTGTGTTAACAGTGGCGATTAATTAATTACAGTGATTAGGAGTATCATCTACATCCGGCCACAAGCCTAAACCGGAAGTATTCGTTTGGTAAAACAGCGTAAACCGCACAGTATATTGTTTTAATCGTTTCAGTAAACATAATAAAATGAATATTTTCAATAAGGAAGCCAAAGTCTGGTTAAAAATAAGACAAAATCATAACAATTTTCCATTAAGTACACAATGCCACCATGAGCTGTAAGGCAAGCGGCCGCAAGCCAAACGGGGAGGTTATAAAATAAAAAAATTCCAAAAAAAAAGTTTTTTTTAAACATTATCTACAGTACCGTACCCAGGATTTTGTTTTGGGGGGGGGGGGCGGTGGGCTGTTCCAAGTTTTTAAAGGCAAATATTTGACAATTTTTTAATGAGTTACTATCAGCAATAACATTTTTATTTTTTTTCGGGGGGGGGGGCCTGATTATCTATATATGTTACAAATGTCATGAAACGTATAGAAAACATTTTACTGTGTATAGTGCTTCCGTCGATCGCGTCGGCCGTATTACGCTGCGTATTGCACCCACGTCGTCTGTATTTCGTTGATCGCGTGTGCCGTCTTTTGCTGAGTTCGGCACCCGCGGCGGCCGTATTTCGCGGCGCATTGCACCCGTCCAGCGTCGACCGTATAAGACGGTATTACTCAGCCAAAGATGGCCGCCGCTGATGCAGTCAGTACACGACGAAATACGTGGACGACGGGCAAATTAGTATGACCGGTTAATTACAAGTAAAAACCTTTGAAAACTTTATTAAAAATACACCTACTAGCAATCAGTGAGCGTGAGCAACAAAAGGAACATAAATTTTCAAGTAATTGGGCATTAATGGTACGCGTAATTCTGGCGTAACTTACGCGTAAATTACGCGTAAATTACGCGCGCCAATCTTATGCGTAATTTTCGAACCCTAGACACAGTTTCTGTTCATCATCATGTAGCAGCAATATAGTTAAACTAGGTCTAGGCAACCTGTCGGTAATCTAAGGACACATGAAATACATCTACAATATCAAAAGCCGCAATTGAATGATATTTTTTAATGTCTAAATATAAAGAGTCTTAGAGAGAAAGAAATCAAGGAACAATTATCTTGTTTTTCTTACAAATGGACTGTTCTCTGGCAACTTGTTTTGTAGATAGTTTACCAAAGAGTAAGAAATGTACAAGGTTTGTGGTTTTTAAATGCAAGTGATCTTGTTAATTGGTGTTACTGAACAATGTGCAATGATCATATTCAAATTATTTCATGTGTGAGTAAACGTTTTCACACACTTGTTTGTTTGTTTGTGTGTGTGTGTGTGTGTGCTGCCAACAGCCAGTTGGTGTTCGAAGGGCATACTAGTATATACAGATATACACTGCTATACATTGCGGGAAAACTACTGTACATAGCTATACGTATATATGGTATGCACAGCTATATAATGCCCCTAAACTGTTACATATTGCTATATACTGCTAACACTGTTCTATACTGCTATACAGTTATACTGTATACCGAAATACACTGCTGTACACAGCAATACTGCTGCACACTAATTGTCAATGCTATATACCGCTATACTGTATGCCCCATCTATGCTGATTATAATTATAACACTAACGTATACAACTAATGGTGCTATACACTGTTATACACTGTTTTATACTTCTTATCACTGCTAAATACTTCTATTTACTTCTATACACTTTTATATACTGCTGTATAGGCCTACTAATACTTGTATATATTACTACTACTGCTTTCTACTGCTATATACTGCTGTAGACTTCTTTGTTCTGCTGAACACACATATATTTTGTTGCACACTGCTATATCCAGCTGGAGATACTGCTATGCACTGCTGTATGCTTTTATGCGGCGAGATACGGTATTTTTTTTACCAACTCTCATAATTTAAATACAGTTCTGGTTTCCAGTAAATGTAGCTTAGCTAAAAAGTGCTGGTGATCATGGTGATGAAAGTCAGAAAATCGAGTTACCAGCTCGGCTTTGGGTAAAGTGAAGACATGATCATAGTCATTATAGCGCTCTTTTAATTTCGAATGTTTAGTTGTCAAACAAAGCAAAGGAGGACACGGTCGGTTAGCAATTTATTCTGAATCAATTTTCAACTTATGCAGAAATACGTTGATAGTATACCATGATGACACACATTCAAGTTGGCAGCTCTTTGACCCCCCCCCCCCCCCAACTGAATTAGTATTCTAAGGAAAACGATATGTTGCCACCTTATGTGATTCTTGTTTCATTTTTTTTTGTTGTATATACACAAATACGAAAATTGTAGATGGTTTCAGAAGCCGAAAAACACTATCATTTGCTTCTCTTATAAGGGCCTCACAATTATGTATGCTGGTCTTTAAGATCGCTGTTGCCCACCCCTGCCAAACGTTACTGGTACAGGTACACAGTTTATATTACCAATGAAATCCAGATGAGACTTTTTGTTTAATTATTAATTAAAAAAAATTACTTTTGTTCACGAAGTCTTTATACACTGAGAATGTTGTGGCAATACACTAAGTATGTTGTGGCAATACACTGAGTATGTTGTGGCAATACACGGAGTATGTTGTGGCAATACACGGAGTATGTTGTGGCAATACACTGAGTAAGTTGTGGCAATACACTGAGTATATTGTGGCAATACACTGAGTATGTTGTGGCAAATCACTGAGTATGTTGTGGCAATACACTGAGTATGTTGTGGCTCTTTGAATTTTCTTTTCACAAATAAAATAAACTGGAATGCGGCTCTCGTTGACCCAATTAATGGTCAACAATTTTCTGTAAATGGGCCGTTATGACCCCCACAGGTGCCGTTGAGATTCGGGGCCGAACTCTGTTCTAGTGCTATACAGAATGTCATGGTAGATTGATAGTACTAAAACACCCAATGTCATGGTAGATTGATAGTACTAAAACACCCAATGTCATGGTAGATTGATAGTACTAAAACACCCAATGTCATGGTAGATTAGTAATACTAAGACATCCAACGTCATGGTAGATTGGTACAACTGCTCTGACCATAAACGTTATATTAGTTTCTATAAACATCCGTGGGGGGGGGGGGGACGGCTGGGTTGGAAAAGGGGTGGGGGGGGGTAAGGACAGGAAGTGTGGTATGGATTGAAAGGGGGATACGTTTGTAAAATGAATAAATTTAAATTAGCTTACAAAGACAAAACTCTTCTTAGCTTTTTATCCACAAGACTTTACCGATGAAATATTTTAGCGTTAATTTTCTGATAATTCTTTGGTGCACTGTAAAAGTGTGGTGACTATTGATTGACTTCTAAATCTCAAGTCTAGCTTATAGACACATCAGTTGATCAATGAGAAATCAATCACACCCAAGACGTGAGCCATTAATTCAACACTGAAGTTCGAAGAAGAGATCAACACGAACAGCTCATTGTGTGAGGTATTTATTATAGTTCAGTCAGTGTGAGTGATTGTGCTTTTATTATTGTTTATTTTTGTATTGGCCTATGGCTGAGGTTGCCAAATATTTTTGTACTATCATATGGCTAAGGTGGCCAAATATTTTTGTACTATCATATGGCTAAAGTGGTGAAATATTTTAATAATGGCATATGACTAAGGTGGCCAAATACGGCTTTTAGAAGTGCTTCCTTTGAGTTCAGTGCAGCTCCTATTGAATCGGTTTTTACCATTATTTAATCATCAAATATTTTTACGATGCGTGTCTTAAATGCAATTTTTTTCTTTAGAATAAAAAACAACAACAGTTGGCATATATTCAATTGTGTGAAAGAGATACATTCATTACATCATATATATACAGGCCCGTAGCGTGCGGGGGGCCAGGGGGCCGCCCCCTGCATTTTGTCTGCCCCCCTCTGCTTATTTTCTCTACATAGTAAAATGTATTACCTGTCCCCCCCCCCGCTATTGCCTGGCCCTTTATGTAGAATACCTGGCCCCTGCTGTAGAATTTTCACGCTACGGGGCTATATATATATGAGTATGTATATATATATATATATATATATATATATATATATATAGAGAGAGAGAGAGAGAGAGAGAGAGAGTGAGAGAGACATGCAGTGTACTGTATTCTGTCAAGAATTATGTAAACTATTAAGATAAATAGTCTTTACATTTGAACTGACAGTGTCTATTCATAAATCACGATCATGACAAGAAATAATTTGTCAAGGGCACGAGATCCGAACAGGTAAAAAAATGCATTTCTTTACAAAAGAGTGATTTGATTTTTTTTTAAATATTCTATTCACCTGTATGACTTTCGCTGTTTACAAGTGTATTTTTAATGTGATTCATTCGCATTTAAATTTAATGTTCAAGTTATTCAATTCTTATTTAATTTTTTTTTAATTTTTATAATTTAATTGATATTTAATTATTATAGTATTGTATCATTATAATAAAGATTATAACCCTATTATTTATAGAAATCTTTTTTTTTACTGTTTACAATAAAAATGACGGACAGGTGGCCGAGGTGTAAAGCGTTCGACTGCCGACCTGTGATTTATACTATTGGTTATTGTCTTTCAAGTCCATTAAACTTCAAGTTGGTACCTGATTAGCGATGGGGAGGTAAAAGCACAAACATATTAATTCTACATGTCATCAGCCCCGATGGCCCTCCATGAATTATGGAACATTACTCTACAGTAAAAAAAAAAAATAACAAATAAAATTTCTTATATATATATATATATATATATATATATATATATATATATATATATTGTGTCAGCTTTCTAGTGTAACTAGAGTCATCAACAACGATGCATTAAGGTCATTTTGTTTATACTCCGTTATATTGTATTACTTACTCTTTTACTTTGCACAAAATTTTTATCATTATTTTTTCAGTAGTATGATTTATATCCTGACTACGACATTTACAAAAAAAAAAAATGGCCGACATTAATGCTCTAGAATTTCCCATCGTCCTCCTATCAAACAATCTTTTATTGAAACTTCAGTTTGCGGTCTGAACAAATTTATAATTTCAGGGACAAATATTTCCCCATCACAAAAGAGTGTCCTAACAGAAATATTAAATTTCAAACAAATCACACACCAGGCCCGCGTGTTTGGCCTTCAAACAATCAGGTCAGGGGGAGACAAAGCTGACAGGTAGCAAGGCGATCAGATGTTTTACTCACATCATCCATCGACACACCACGGTGTTGGGTAAACTAGGGGGCTGTATATAGGTAGGTATACCACATTGAATTACCGGCCTTGCTTTTATTTAACATTATTATTATACAGAATTCTTTACGGTTACATATTATTTAATTACTGCGCTAATAACAGTGAACCATTGACA
This sequence comes from Bulinus truncatus, assembly GCA_021962125.1. Taxonomy (NCBI): domain Eukaryota; kingdom Metazoa; phylum Mollusca; class Gastropoda; family Planorbidae; genus Bulinus; species Bulinus truncatus. The sequence goes on from JAGDYQ010000034.1 coordinate 7,358,249, forward strand.
GGCATCTTAAAATAACATAGAGCGTATTTTGAGGTATCGTGTAGAGGAGAGCGATGATGGGCCCAATTAGTAGTAAATGCACTGGGTAGGTCGCACGGTGTAGGTCACAGAAGGGAGAGAGGTACACAGATGAAAGGTCAGTCAGTGTGATATAGTTAGTTATTCAGATGTTTACTCCATATAAACTGAGTGTAAAACCGGTTATATTTTTTTCATTTGCTGCATCATCTCATCTTACAATATTACAGTATCACCACAATATCTTTACTCCAGTATCACCACAATATCTTTACTCCAGTATTACCACAATATCTTTACTCCAGTATCACCACAATATCTTTACTCCAGTATCACCACAATATCTTTACTCCAGTATCACCACAATATCTTTACTCCAGTATCACCACAATATCTTTACTCCAGTATCACCACAATATCTTTACTCCAGAAAACCCCCAAAATTTACCATTCTTCTCTCAATCCCGACGTCCTGATCTCTGAACAATTTTTGTTTTCCTTATATTCGTCACTCCCAGTATACTACCCCCCCCCCACCCCCACCCTAAATGTTATTTTCAACGTCGTAAATAACAAGTATGGGATCCCACAGAATATCACTCTTGAATCATTTCTATATCTCGCTGTGTTTATTAGTGTATCACCAGTGTTTCTCATACTGTGGATATTGACCTATTAGTGTGTACAGTTGAAAAAAAAAATTATTTGACGGATAGACAATCTATGTTTACATATTTACAATTCTATTTCTCTAAATGTTACACAGCCGTAAGTTAGCTAATATGTAAAGTAAAAGATAAAAAAAAAAGATCTCCCTATCCTATTAAAAAAAAGTAAAATTCCCTTCTTAGCCCTAACGGGCCATCGGGGCACATGAAGTGTCGAATTCAACTGTTTCTATAACCTCGGCATATGAAGGGATTGTGTGCACAACGCCCAGCCGCCTTTACTTCCCCAACTTAAAGTCAGGTACCCATTTAAAGCTGGGTGGACTTGTGGGACGACTTTGCGCCAAATTTCACCTGGAAAAATTCCATGGGCCTCACCGAGGATCGAACCCAGGACTCTCAGGTTGACTGTCGAGTATCTACACCACTCGGCCATCCGTCCCACTTTCTATCCTATTAATTAACACACATTTTCATAGGTATAAACATGGGCGTATTCATGGGGGGCAAGGTGGCATTTGCTCCCCCCCCTTACATTAATAAAAAAATGTCATAAAGTTGTTATTTGCCCCCCCCCTGGAAAATGTTTGACCCCCCCCCCTGGAAAAATTCCTAGCTACGCCCATGGGTATAAACAAGCTTGAGAACCCCTGCTGTATCACACCTATATCATTACTTAATATTTTAAAATACCATAACCAAAATAACAGAATACCATTACTATACAACCACTGTATTATTACAGCATCCACTCCTGCATTATAACCGCATTTCAAGGTTTGTGTGAATCAGATTACAAGTTAACGTTTCTGGATGTTATGCAATGCAAGAGTTCCAGATCTTAGAGGAACAGTTATACCTCCCCCAGGGGCGTCGAGAGAGGGTGGAACAGAAACAAATAGTGAAATGACAAGACAAGCGAAATGTCAAAAAGAATTACAGTCAATGAAATGCACTCGTAAACTGATGTCACAGGAACGGAATCTTTACACCAGTAAACACCACCAGGGCATTTTGTTTAGAGCATTTCTGAGTGGAATCACCCTGGGAAATTAGGCCCGCCCGTCGGAAGTAATTTAACATTAGGGCGCGGTAGGGATGGGGGGGGGAATTATTATAAAGTTCTATATGGAAAAAGTGAATTTGTTCCACAGTTGATCTGCAAGTGTAGGACAGGTAGTCAACAAGTTGATCTGATATTGTAGGCCTGGTAGTCAAGTAGTTGATCTGTGACTGTAGGGTACAAGTAATTTTACATTAGGGGGAGGTAGGGGTGAGGGCAATTATTATAAAGTTCTATATGGAAAAGTGAATTTGTTCCAACAAGTTGATCTGTGAGTGTAGGGCTGGTAGTCATCAAGTTGATCTGTGAGTGTAGAGCTGATAGTAATAGATAGTCATAACCAATCGTACGTTTTGGGGCCCAAGGCGGTGATAGAGACATAGGGGCCCTTGGCAAGCGTACAATATAGAATCAGATTTGACAGGAATTTAACTGTAATGGGGCCATCTATCTATCTATCTATCTATCTATCTATCTATCTATCTATCTATCTATCTATCTATCTATCTATCTATCTATCTATCTATCTATCTATCTATCTATCTATCTATCTATCTATCTATCTATCTATGTGTCTTTCATTCTATCTGCCTGTCAGTCAGTCTGATATAGCCTTATTGTTTGATTGTGTATCCCTTTTTTCGTCTGCATCTTTAGTCTATCCGTATATATCGAGATAGTTCATCTGTCCTAATTATATCTTAGTGTCTGGGAGATTTTGGATTGTGTGCACTGATAGGCTTTAATACTATAAAGTTAAGCCATCATCTATTGGCCTGTTTTGTCAGGATGTGTCAGAATTCTCCCCGAGCCAATGATCACGTGACATATTTCTATTTACTGACCAAGTCTCCCCTACAGGGTGCGTTCTGCTCTATGGTGCCTGGTATCCTGACTAAAATAGAGTCGTTTCCTTTGCCGTGTTCTATTTTTACAGTGAGTTCCATTTTAGACTTATTTTTGCATGGTACTTTGTGCAAAAATTATTTTCATTTGGTCTGTAATTTCCTGTTTTTCTCGACGTGTTTTTTACTTGAAGGCTATTCATTATATTGTCTGTTTCAGTGTATTCTCTGAGTGTTTGTTTTCTGATTGAGTATATTGTCCGATTCAGTCTGAATCAATCTATTACTTATTCAGTCCATGTAAGATTCCTTGTATTATTTTTTATATGTCTATTCTCTGATTTGGTCTATTTTGTGATGTGGTCTATTTTCTGATGTAATATTTTTTCTTGTCTATTGTCTGGCTCAGTCTAATGTTTGATGTGATCTAAGGGATCGTCCATTCATTACGACAACATGGGGGGGGGTGGGTGGAGGCGGGGGAGTTCTGAAGATGTTACAGAAGTCGCCTTGGTGGGAGGGGGGGGGAGAAGAGGTTAGACGAAACAGTGACACTAACAAATTCATTTTTGAAGAACTCGAGGAATTCTTTATTTTTTTTTTGCCGCCATTGCCAGCATGACAAGGTGTAGTGTGCCTACCACACCATCATTGTTGGCGGCGCTGATGCATGTCTGCCATGCCCACAGAGCGGCGGGGTGAGTGTGCCCGCTATCATCTGCTGGGGTGGCAGAAAAGAGGGTTTTTAAGACTTGCCCAAAATGGCCAGACCAGCAGGGTGTGTGTATTGCTGATCGGCCAGAATGGCAAGGCAAAGGGTTTCACCTGCCCACTCGGACAGAGGGGAGGGTGTAATGTGCCTGAACCCACAGCCCAAAAGGGCAGGATGCTTGAGAGGGACAGAGTGGAAGGTTGTTGTGTTCTGACCACACCCGTCACCGCTGCCCGCTGTAAATACTACGGTCTTGGATAGTCCTCATGGACCACAGTATCACCACCTTCGCTAGAAGGTTTTTTTTTCCTGACTAGAGAACCCCAATGATCTTTTCCCCGTAGACCATCGTATGTCTCTCAGAACAGGATGGCCTGGAGAGAATTCAAAATTATGCCAATTGATTTGATGTTTGAGATATTCTCCACTACATATGTTATACAGAAAAAAATCCCATCGAGGAATTTTTAAAGTTTATAATAAGCTAATAACATCGTTGAAAAGAATTTCAAGGATTTATTATTCTCAAATCAATGAAATAAATCCGTGGTATCTAAAATATTAATATGAGGTATTTTATTTGGTTTTAGTATTCATTGAACACACACACACACACAAACACACACACATATATATATATATATGTATATATATATATATATATAATATTGTAAATGTCACATTGAGGATTTTGCATTACGGATATGAACAAGTAAAACGAATTATTTTGACCATCATGGACAAGACATTCTTTTAATTTCTTCTTTTTTTTTTTTTGGCTTTAATTAATTTCTTAATCTGAAAAGAAACATTTCTTTGAAAAATATAGCAGTCTTTGGACTATGCGACCTATACAGCCAAACCGGATAAGATCGATACATACATATCAACAGCCTTACGTACACTGAACTTACTAAAACAACAACAATGTGTGAAGTCCCTGAAAGGATGAGATGAAATCTCTTAGATCCTATAAACCACTAATGGGACGGGTTTTATGGTGCCCTTCTTTCATCCCCACCATAGCCGATAGTGCAATGCGATAGTGCAATGGCCATGGAGGCACCACGGGAGATATATCGGGAACTTGAGCCAATACCTGAAAAACTTCCTTGGTCCTAATGTCAGTTATTTTATCACGGATAAATATTGACCACCATACCGGACAGTCGAGAGTCAACTAATCATGTATATAATATGTCCAGTGGACATTGTCCACAAATTAGAATTTTGCATAGGGTCCCCATTCGCCTTTCTTCGCTCCAGGTCACATAATTTCTCCATGCGGCTCTGCGGGCCACTTAAGGTCTTTCAAGTGTATCACTTATAACGTTGTTTAGTAAACGTTCCCTTAGCCCTAACGGGCCATCGGGGCAGATGACGTGTAGAATTCGTCTGTTTCTATAACCTCACTGAGATTCGAACCAGGGACCTCCGGTCGACAGTCAATCGCTCTACACCACTCGACCACCCATCCCCTACGCTGTTTAGTGGAGGAAGGATTTTTTTCCCTGTTCTTACAAGTTTTTTTTCTATTTTTAAAAATGATTGACGTAATTTTACTAGGGGGGTAATGGTCACCGAAAGTAAGGTACTTGATAACAAAAGTGTTGATGGGGGGGGGGGGGGTGTTTCCAAAATGGGCTAAAATTTTTGACGTAATTTTTATCGAATTTTTTTTTTAGTTTTCTTTTTTTTGTGTACAGGGAGATGCTAATGTCTCCGTTGTACAGGAACCTGAGACTTGTCTCAGTAGTTCTGAATTTCGTCTTTGGTCTTCTGTAAACTTTTGTCTGCCGAAGGTTTTTGTCAGATATAGACTTTTGTCTTCTGTAGACTTTTATCTGCTGTAGAGTTTCGTCTTCTGTAGACTTTTGTCTGCCGAAGGTTTTTGTCAGATGTAGACTTTTGTCTTATGTAGAATTTTATCTGCTGTGGATTTTTGTCTACTGTGGATTTATGTCTTATGTCTTCATTTGTCTGTTGTTGCATTTTGTATGTAGTAGACTTTTATCTTTTGTATTTTTTCTGTCTATTGTAGACATTTTTTTTTCTTATTTAGTCTCCTTGTCCTACAAGTTTGATGAAAGTTAATGCTGTTTCAGGCGAGTGAGATTCGACATGTTTATACCTAATGCTGTTCAGTTTCATTGATCATACATTGCTTTGATCTTCCGCTGCTTTATTGTGTAACCAACCATACTTGACAGGTGTTTGTATAACCAACCAAACTAGACAGGTGTCTGTATGTCCAAGAGCCCTGTTTATTGTTGAGTTCCAGGCTGTGCTAAATAGCAAAAAAATTTTTCATTCTATTTTTGGAGTCCAATAGTTTTTTCCCTTAACTTTCAAGTTTATATCTGTATTCTTGTTGTATCAGGCCTAAGTATCTGTATACTTGTTGATTCAGGCCTCAGTATCTGTATACTTGTTGTATTAGGCCTCAGTATCTGTATTCTTGTTGTATCAGGCCTCAGTATCTGTATTCTTGTTGTATCAGGCCTCAGTATCTGTATTCTTGTTGTATCAGGCCTCAGTATCTGCATTTTTGTTGTATCAGGCCTCAGTATCTGTATACTTGTTGTATCAGGCCTCAGTATCTGTATTCTTGTTGTATCAGGCCTCTGTATCTGTATACTTGTTGTATCAGGCCTCAGTATCTGTATACTTGTTGTATCAGGCCTCAGTATCTGTATACTTGTTGTATCAGGCCTCAGTATCTGTATTCTTGTTGTATCAGGCCTCAGTATCTGTATACTTGTTGTATCAGGCCTCAGTATCTGTATTCTTGTTGTATCAGGCCTCAGTATCTGTATTCTTGTTGATTCAGGCCTCAGTATCTGTATACTTGTTGTATTAGGCCTCAGTATCTGTATTCTTGTTGTATCAGGCCTCAGTATCTGTATTCTTGTTGTATCAGGCCTCAGTATCTGTATTCTTGTTGTATCAGGCCTCAGTATCTGCATTTTTGTTGTATCAGGCCTCAGTATCTGTATACTTGTTGTATCAGGCCTCAGTATCTGTATTCTTGTTGTATCAGGCCTCTGTATCTGTATACTTGTTGTATCAGGCCTCAGTATCTGTATACTTGTTGTATCAGGCCTCAGTATCTGTATACTTGTTGTATCAGGCCTCAGTATCTGTATTCTTGTTGTATCAGGCCTCAGTATCTGTATACTTGTTGTATCAGGCCTCAGTATCTGTATTCTTGTTGTATCAGGCCTCAGTATCTGTATTCTTGTTGTATCAGGCCTCAGTATCTGTATACTTGTTGTATCAGGCCTCAGTATCTGTATTCTTGTTGTATCAGGCCTCAGTATCTGTATACTTGTTGTATCAGGCCTCAGTATCTGTATTCTTGTTGTATCAGGCCTCAGTATCTGTATTCTTGTTGTATCAGGCCTCAGTATCTACATTTTTGTTGTATCAGGCCTCAGTATCTGTATACTTGTTGTATCAGGCCTCAGTATCTGTATTCTTGTTGTATCAGGCCTCTGTATCTGTATACTTGTTGTATCAGGCCTCAGTATCTGTATTCTTGTTGTATCAGGCCTCAGTATCTACATTTTTTGTTGTATCAGGCCTCAGTATCTGTATACTTGTTGTATCAGGCCTCAGTATCTGTATTCTTGTTGTATCAGGCCTCTGTATCTGTATACTTGTTGTATCAGGCCTCAGTATCTGTATTCTTGTTGTATCAGGCCTCAGTATCTACATTTTTGTTGTATCAGGCCTCAGTATCTGTATACTTGTTGTATCAGGCCTCAGTATCTGTATTCTTGTTGTATCAGGCCTCTGTATCTGTATACTTGTTGTATCAGGCCTCAGTATCTGTATACTTGTTGTATCAGGCCTCAGTATCTGTATACTTGTTGTATCATGCCTCAGTATCTGTATTCTTGTTGTATCAGGCCTCAGTATCTGTATATATTTGCTATGTTAGGTATCGGAAGGCTTGCTTTGTTGTTATCACTCGAATGTGACAAATTGTGACATATGTTATTATGTTACACTCTTGCAGTTCAATAAGTTGGATCTAATATCATCACACTGTTTTTTTATTTGTTGTTATGAGCTACGAGGTACATTGTTGTGTTTTTTGTGACAATAAACATAATATGTAATATCTTTTGTTACAATACGTAACTGAACGAAGTACAC